>JAQPPZ010001822.1:9272500-9470542 GCA_028583015.1 Wollemia nobilis | reverse complement strand
TTAGAATAAGTGAATATTCTCTTAAGTTCCACTAGGATAGACACTTGAGTTTCTACTCCTCCATGTGTCAAGAGAAATCTCAGTGGTGTCTTCATCAGGTCTAATGAGTTGTAATCCAATGGCTCTCAATGATCAACTCTGTTATTTATACAGAGTTGATCATTGGAATAAATCAATAAATTCTCTCTTCTCTTCGTCTCTTATGTAATGCTTTGCATATCTAATATTGTGAAATTTTAACATGGTACCAGAGCATGATAGATTTTTGCTCGAATTATCTCTTAAAGGTTCTAGGATCTTGGTCACTTACTATGGATAATTTTTTGGCTATATTCTTAAAATTATTTCAGTAGTCATTTCTCTTTTATCCATAATATTTTTTTCAGCAAATTTTTTATTTTTGAATATATTTTATATACATTTGTTCTAATTTATCTTTCAGGGATTTCAAAAGATTAAAAATATCTTCATTTGCTTCAAAATAGGTTTACCCTGTTCTGTGGGCTATTTTAGCCCATTTTAAAAGGAGGGTTTTTATTATTTTATTTTTATCTCTCTCTTCGAATTATTCTTTCAACACATTTTTTTTTAAATATTGGAAATCGTTTTACTTAAAATAAAAGTAATAGTTATTTTATTATGTAAAAGTTCCTTTTAAAATATTTGGGTTGCGTAATAAGCAACACACGTTTCATCTTAAAACATGGTGTCTTTTCTCTATTATCGTGGGAGATTTCAATCTTCAAAGATTCAGAGATCCTCTCTCCAGCTGACCCTTGGTGCTCAACACTTTTGGCACCCATGATAGCTTGGACGATTTCTTCTAATCGAATCTTCAAATATTGATTTCTTTTCTCTAACACTCTTTCAACCCGATGCTTATAAACAATTTTCCTTGTTTCTTTTTTCAAAGCAAAATATGCCTTTCAAGTTTACTTATTTTACAACTAGAACTATTATAGATTTTGTTTTAAATATATAACAAGTTTTTTGCAGAATCACCTTTCTCATAACGTGGTATTGCAGGAATGTTCTCTGGTTTTTTTTTATAACGTAGTCTTGCAAGATCATTCTCTGGTTATTTATCAAGGTCTTTTAGGGGCGTTCACTATTTTTTTCTCATAACGTGGTATTGTAGGATACAATTTTGCAAATCTCTGGTTATGTTTCCTAACATAGTCTTCTAGGAGTATTCTCTAGTTATTTAACATGGTCTTGCAAAAGCGTTCACTATTTTTTCTCAGAATGTAGTATTGCAGGAGTGTTCACTGGTTTTTATTCATAACGCGGTCTTGTAGGAGCATTCACTTGTTTTTCATAACGTGATCTTGCAAAATCGTCCCTTCCTTTTACATATTTATAGGATCAATAAATAAAAGCTCAAGTTCACCTCTACTCAGTACCTGCATTTCATCTGCCCTCAAGGTTTTCTTCTCAAAACATAGGGTCTCTGCAACTCCGTCCAAACGTCAAAACTTATCTTCTTTCGATTGCAGACAGTCGAGTTCTCGGAACCTCCATTTTGCATTCGAAGACTTCTTTCCTTTCGGTCATTGAAAGGTGCTGCCCCTTCTTCTGTTTCTATATTATATTTTTTTTGCAAGCCTTCAAAAGGAACGTTTATGTAGTTTT
Organism: Wollemia nobilis; assembly: GCA_028583015.1. Taxonomy (NCBI): domain Eukaryota; kingdom Viridiplantae; phylum Streptophyta; class Pinopsida; order Araucariales; family Araucariaceae; genus Wollemia; species Wollemia nobilis. The sequence goes on along the minus strand of JAQPPZ010001822.1, from coordinate 9,468,910 downwards.
TTAAACTCATTCTCTTCTCTCGTGGCTTGTGTATAATTTCTTTATTTTCCCTATATTTTATTTTTAATTAGGTTATTTTTCTTTCCTTCATTTTGAAGGACATCATTTGTCTCCAAGCCTTTCGTGAGACAAAATTGTAACCTTTTTCTAATAAAAGTTTTTTTTTTTTTTGGTAGGGGGGGTAAGTGCATATTTTTGCACTCTATTGGTCCATCACTTTAAATGGGGGTGTGCTTTCTTTTGTCTTTATTCATCTATGCTTTTACTTTCTTTAAAGTAAATTTATAAGGTTATAATTGTTTATTTAACTTTAATATTTCATAGAGGAGAAACTTATTATTAAGAATATTTAACATTGCATTTATTTTTTTGGGGCATATCTTTAAAATTTTGTTGAATTTTTTTTTCTCTATCTTAATCTATGCTATAAAGGTATATTTCTTTAAATATCACTTTAATATTTCTTAGATAGATATTCAATATATTTAAAATTAAATTCAAAATTTTAATAAGGCCCATCTTTAAAATATATTGCATTTTCTCTTTCATGTCTATCTTCATCCATGTTGTTAAAAATAATGTTATAATTATTCAGATAAACTTATTTATTCCACAGATAAGTAATTCACATTTCATAAAAGCATCCTTTTCAAATTATTTAAAAAAAAAAAAACATTCTTCTTTTCTATATATATTTATTATAAATGGTTTACATTATTTAAGAAAAATTTCCTTCTTAATTTTTCTAAATAAAAAATCTACCTTTTTTCCCTCAAAATATGTTTTGCCTACATTCCATGTATCATTACCACTTAAAAATTATAGTCTCCCTCATGTAAGGGCGAGTTTTCGGAGGCACTTGGTATAGAGGCCTGACAGGTATTTTTCATTCATCAATTATTGTGGATATATCTAAACTTATATTTTCCCTCTCATAAGGGTAGGTTTTGAGAAAAACCAATTAAACTGGTTAATCCCTTGCATTTCAAACCAAAACCCTTCAAAATTCTTCACTCTACTTACAGTTTCCCTCAAGTAAGGGCAGGTATTATGAAGATAAATAAGGATTTGGCAATCTAAAGCAAACAATATTAAGACCTCATTATACTTATAGTTTCCCTCTCGTAAGGGCGGGTATATTGAGTTTTCTAAATATTGAACAACTTCATTACTTTTCCTTATAACAATTGCATTTATCAGTTATTGAAGTTCTAAGGGGGGATATTGATAAATTAAAACTTCAATCTTTCTCTTTTGTTAAAATGATGAATTCAATTGAGTCGCTCACCCCTCATAACTTTCACACTTGGAAACCTAAAATTTTAAATCTTATCTCTCAAAAAATTCTTACTCATTTATTAGAATAAAAGCAACCAGTATTTGATAAATAATATGAAATATTTGTTCATGAAGGAAAAATGCACAAAACAATGGGTATTATTAGCTCTAATGTTCATGAAATTTTGTGGTTTCATATTACAGATTGCAAAACTCATCATGAAAATTGTGAGAAACTAAATACCTTGTTTGGGAAAGTAGATCAGATGAGATCAATGCAACTAGAAGCCGAACTAACTTCTTTATTCCGTGAAGATTTTAGTAGTATTGTTGACTTACTCACTAAGTTCGAAAAATTCCTCACTTAATACAAAGATAGTTGGAAGACTAAGACTGAAGAAGAATGCATTTATCTAATCCTTTCTAATCTAAATGGTGTTTTTCAAATTTTTGCTACCACCTTCATATCTACTAAAGATGCTCTTGGTGCAACCTTTAAAATGCCATCTTTAGAAGAATTTTATGATATATTAACCAGGGAAGAAACCAAACTTGCTAGATATGATATTTCTTCTTCTTCCTCTTATTCAAAATCCTTAGTAGCCTCCACCTATTCTAAAGAAAAATTCAAAAATTAGGAAAAGACTCGCATAACCTGTACTCATTGTAAAATGAATGGTCACTCTGCTAACAAATGCTGGAAAATATTACAACAACTAGAGGCAGCCATGAAGGATTAAAAGATAGAAAATAAGAAGAAAATAGGAAAAGCCCTTAATGTTCAAGGAAAAACCTCCAATTCTTACTCTAATTACTAGGTCCTAGATTCTGGAGCTACTCATCACATGAGTGCTTTAGATATGTCTTTCTATTCTATCTCCTTTAGCTCTACTTGTAGCATAGAAGTGGGTGACTCTTCCTTCATTCCTATCAAAGGAAAATGGGATATAACCATTGATGGTGTCTCCATAAACAATGTTCTCTATGTTCCAAACATTGCCACCAATCTCCTATCCATCTATCATATTTGTACTTTTGGAAATGGGAAAATTGTTCTCTTCTCTCCAACAAGAGTTGAGATAAGAGATTTTCAAGATCCCAATTCTCTTATAGCCAAAGGGAATATTGATCATAAATCTCATATTTTTCACTTCAAAGGTTTTCAAAATCCAAAAGCGACCTCCTATTTTGTGGCTCATGGTGATCTTGAAAGTCAAATATGACATGAAAGGTTTGGTCATCTTAGTTACAACTACGTAAAGGATTTGAGCACCCATGATATGGTTACAGGATTACACCAAGTCTCTTCTAGTGATGTATTTTATCTTGGATGTGCTCTTGGAAAGCAACATCAAGATCCTTTCAACCCAAGTAATTCTCCAAAAATTTCATCCCCTCTATATTTAATCCATAGTGATTTAATGACCTTTCCTGAACCATATTTCAAAGGAGAAAAGTATGCTCTAACCTTTATTGATGATTTTTCTAGAATATCATGGGTCTACTTTCTAAAATATAAGAGTGATGTTCTATCCCACTTTAAAGTTTGTAAAGCCTTGATTGAAAATTAGTCATCTTGCAAAATCAATAATATTCGCACTGGTAATGGGGGGGAATACTGTAGTAATGATTTTTACATATTTTTATCCATTCATGGCATCATTCATCAACATTCTGTCCCCCATAATAATCAAAAAAATGGTATTGTAGAAAGAAAAACTGGACATTAAAAGAGATGGCTAATTGTATGTTCCATTCAAGAGATCTTCCTAAACTTTTTTGGGCAGAAGCTACTAACTATGCAAATTATATTCAAAATCGTACACCTCATAAAGTTCTTGATCATTTAAATCATGAAGAAGCTTGGTCTGGATTAAAACCAGATGTTTCCTACTTCAATATTTTTTGGGTGTACTGCTTGGGCTCATATCCCAAAGAAGAAAAGGAAGGCTCTTGATAAGAATGCAAAAATCTCATCTTTGTTGGTTATTGTGAAGAATTGAAAGGATACAGGCTTCTTGATCCCTCAACTCGTGCAGTTTTCTTTCATACGAATGTCCAATTTGATGAAACATTCCATCAAAAAGATCCTCAAAAGCCCTCTTCCTCCATTGAGCCTTCTCCTATAGTAGAACCTCAATATTATGAAGAGCCAACTCTTGAATTTTACTTGGTCATCGATAATCAAAGTGAAGAACCTGTAACTCCATATTAATGTCTTTCAACTCCTTCAACTCCTTCTTCTATGCCAAATTGGGCCCACACCATTGTTAAAGAAGATGCTCCTTACATACAAAATCTTCCTTCAACTAGATCCTCCAACCCTATAGGCACTTGTCTTGTATGTAAATCTATTTCCTCTGATCCTCAATCCTTCAAATAAGCCTCAGGTATTAAGGAATGGAATGGTACCATGGAAAATGAATATTCTTCCTTAATCAAAAACAATACTTGGGATTTACTTCCCTTACCTAGAAGGTATTGTCTTGTAGCCAAATATTTTTCTTAAATAGAAGGTATTGAATATGCATAAACCTTTGCTCTAGTTGATAAAATGGATTCTATTAGATTGGTTTTTGCTCTGGTTGCTTTCCATAAGTGGCAAGTCTATCAAATGGATGTAAAAAGTGTTTTCCTACATGGATATTTAAAGGAAGAGATATTCATGGAACAACATGTTGGTTTCACTCAAGACTCCTCTCTTGTTTGTAGGCTTAAAAAGTCTCTCTATGGCCTCAAGCAAGTCCCTAGAGTTTTGTATGAAAAGATGAACTCCTTCTTTTATTAGGTTTTTCTCATTGTGAGTCTGACAACACAGTTTACATTTAGAGAAATAAATGCAAAATCATTATTCTTGTTCTATATGTTGATGATCTTCTTTTCACTGGTAGTGACTTCACTCACATTCATACTATAAAAGACTCCCTCTCTAAAAATTTTGAAATGGCTGATCTAGGTCTAGCTCATTGCTTCCTTAGGATTTAAATAGGTCAAACAAATGCAAGAATATCCTTGTATCAATAAAAGTACACCCTAGATCTCCTTCAAAAGTTTAAAATGATAGATTGCAAACCTTGTCCTACCCCTTTTAAATCTAGCATCCATCTCAGTACTTCATGCCCATCCCCTCTATGTGATGCAACTCTATATTGTTAACTTGTACAAAGTTTGTTATACCTTACTCATACTCACCTAGATATATCGTATGTTGTTGGGCTCATATCCAGATTCTCTTATAAACCTCATTTCAGTCATTTGCAAGTAGCTAAAATAATTCTTCATTATTTGCAGGGCACTCTACACTTTGGGCTCATCTATAAGGGATAATCCATGGATATAACTCACTATACAAATTCAGATTGAGCAAGATCAGTATAAGACAAATGTTCAACCTTTGGCTATGTTTTTTACCTTGTTTCTTCACCAATAGCCTGGTTATGCAAGAAACAACAAGGAGTAGCATTATCTTCTATAGAGGCAGAATACAGAGCAGCAATTTTAGCCAGTCATGAAGCTCTTTGGCTTTGTCAAATTCTAAAATGATTTGGACTCTTTTATAAAAATCCTATAACTCTTTGGCATGAAAATTAGAGCACAATGCATATTGCACATAATACAATTGAGCATTAGCACACCAAACATATTGAGATACACATCTACTTCATCAGGAAACATATTTAGAATAGGGATATACACTTGGACTATTTTTGACTGAAAATTAAATTGCAGACATTTTCACTAAGTCATTTCCTTCTTCGTGTTACCTTTCTTTGTGAGAAAAACTTGGAGTATTACAGCTGCATTGACACATGTCTTCCACCTCTTATTATATTGTAAATGAGTAACTCATCAGGCCTTGTTGTCAAGACTCATCATTCTTTTGTATAAGAGGACAATATTTTCCATTCTAAGACAAGCCTCTTTCATACTTTTTCTTTTTTTATTGATGGCTTTTCCCATTGATCTATATTGTACATGAGTACCTAATCAGGCCTTGTTGCCAGGACTCATTTGTAAAAATATCCCCTAGTATCACTTAAGGGGGGTGTTAGAATAAGTGAATATTATCTTAAGTTCCACTAGGATAGACACTTGAGTTTCCACTCCTCCATGTGTCAGGACAAATCTCAGTGGTGTCTTCATTAGGTCTGATGAGTTGTTATAATCCAACGTCTCTCAATGATCAACTTTGCTATTTTTATTTTAAGTGAAAAACCCCTTGCGGGGCCACCTTGGTCTAGGAGACCTCGAACAGGGGGTTCTACACCGTAAAAGTCACCTGGGGGTTGCACCCAGCCCTTCCTGCACCAACATTGTCAATTGGATTTTGGGTACCCAATTCAGCTTTTTGGTAGGGTGGAGATTCAAACCTGGGACCTCCCTTGGAGGATTGCCCTCTCCTCTCCAACTCACCTACAACACCTGGGTATCAACTTTGTTATTTATACAGAGTTGATCCTTGGAATAAATCAATCAATTATCTCTTCTCTTCATCTCTCATGTAATGCTTTGCATAACTATTATTATGAAATTCTAACATATTCGCAAATATTTATTTCGGTCTTCTTAAGTGTGATAACAAAATAAATAAGATAATATTTGGATAAAGTGTTTAAACTTAAATAATATTTTTAGATCATTACAATTAAATGGGTTTAAAGGTAAATTATCTTTGAGATCATTCAATCTAAATAGTTTCAAGGTAAATTATCCTAAATATAGTCCTTCACTACATGAATCATTGAAAATAAAATATGATGGTAATCATTTCTAATATTCCAGTTCAATTTGTAATTATTGGAAGAAACTACACCCTTAAGAGCCAACAAAATGATAAGAAAATAAACATTTTTTACATATAAAATGAAAATATTTAGAAATATCATCCGAACATCTAAGAGAAATTAAAAGTCAAATGTAATTTGTGCATGTAGAGGAGTTGGAGAGCAAGTGGGTAGTTAAAACTCTCTAGTTATCGAGAGGCCCAGGTTCAAATCTCTTCCCTCACATGTTGCGGATATGTTGTATATAAAAGGTTCCTCATCAATAAATAAATAAATAAATAAAGTTAAATGTAATAATGTGAAACTATGAGAAACTACATTTATAATTTTAATACATGTTTAATGGGTTAAATATAAACATATAATATAGTGTAATAAAGAAGGTATGTGTAATATTGTGACTCAATTAAGTATTGTAAGTTTTTTCATATGATCATAGAGAAAACACTTTCAACAACCTTTTTATACAATGATATCTTTGTCACAAATTCTCATACATAAATCTAAAATCTAAAAATCTATTATTGATGTATTTTTTTTGTTACTATTCTTGATCTAAATATTTAATGTGATTGTTTATATTTGTTATTTAAACCAAAAAATTAAAAAGTCCAACTATATATCTTCATCTAGTTTTATAGACATATTTGTATTATGTTATCTCTTAACTATAAACAACTACATGCACAAAATAAACACTAGGTATAATATAGAATTTTGAAGATAATTATTATAATGTTCTTATATATTCTATTGAGTGCACCTCCCCTAGAATAGGAAGATGAATGGTCAACCTAAAATAAAAGTTCCATCAAGCCTAGTCATAACAGTTCAATTTGCATCCAAATATTCTTAAAGAAAATAATGAGGCTAAATTCAAATACATATTTTTCTTTCTGCTTAAGCAACCTTGAATGAAGTGAATGATTCTAGTTCTCTCTCAATTATAGAAAACACTAGAATATGGAAGAAAGGATAAAATCAAAACAAAGAGAGTGAGGGGGTTCTAGTACTACTCTCCCTAATTGAGAAAGCAAAGTAGTACTAAAATGATCAAAGGTCATTGTAGTCGACATTCGTTCGATAGCCTCCATTCCTTTTATATATATTTATTTGGTATAATTTTGTAATTGAAGAATTGTTGACTATTGTTCTTGATGAATTTTTATAGGCATCTTCATTTTCTATGTCATCAACTATTTTATAGTCAAGCACCATGTATTCACTTTAGTGAGGCTATTACTATGATGCTTAGTAGTATGATGACATGATGTATTTACAAAATTATAAACCATAATGTATCCACCATTATGTGTAATCTTAATATTATCATCTACTATACCAATGTTGGAAATTATACCAAGGATATTGATGTAGTTGGAAGTATTACATGTAGGGACCAAAAATAAAATTGAATTGTTTGGATGAATTTAGAAGGAAAATAAAAATATAGCATTTATAGAGGAAAATAAACTTCTAGAAATCTTAAAATTTATATATAATATTTTGAAAATAAAAATTTCAATACATTTAATTATCTATTTTTCTAATAAGATAAATATGAAAAGCAAAACCATTTGATAAAAAATTTACAGTTTTTAGCAAACAAATAAAATAGGTTACATATAAATTGTTATATTGTTTTATTTTATATAAGTAATTAAACAAAATCTAAAATTTTTAGCATGAAAGAATTTGTGTAAATTGAACTATAGACATTACAATGTGTCACTAATAAGAATTAAAATAAGAATTAGTTACAAAAATAATCTAGAATAAGTCTTTAAAACCCTTTAAGTTTCTAATTTATAGAAAAATAAATCCTAAATAAAAAAATAATTTCTTGTAGAGTGTAGCTAGAAGAGAGTGTATCCAAAGTGAGTGCAAGAGTGAGCTAGGAGTGATTTCAATCAAAAGTAAGTGTGAGTGTGAGGTAGAATGAGTGTAGCCAAAAGCAAGTGCGAACGTGAGCCAAGAGTGAGTGTAGCTAGAATCAAGTGCAAGCATGAGCCAGGAGTGAGTGCATCCAATAGTGAGTGTGATAACGAGTGGTAGTGAGAAGGAAGTATGAGCAGAGAAGTAGGAAGTAAGGTGTAAATTGTGACCAAGGAATAAGTGCTACTTATATTTCTATATCTTAAGAGAATTTAAAGGATTTGTTTTTTAAAGTCTATGTAATATGGAAAGAAATTCATTTGTAAAAGTCCTTATTTAAAGTATGGATGCCCAAGTTGGAAGTATGAATACCCCAACTAATAATAATATCAAGAGAGAATCTATGGCAAACCTAGTCTAGATAGAAGATTATGTACCAAAAGTGATTATCAATGATGAAATTATTGAGCATTATATAATGGTTCTTAAAATCAAAGGGTTAATATGTATTTTAAATGGATACTAGCTAGGTTTTTATAATTCCAAATTGTATCAAGTGGAAGTGGGGACTGAATTTAAATTACTCTATGACCTTTCATCCAAAATGATTTTTCTCATTATTTTCTCTAGTTCAAAAATAATGGATGGAGCCCCATGGTTTAGAGACACAAATAAATTATATTTAAGATATTGGATAGAGAATTTTTCTAGGTAAATATAAACTGTTAAAATGTATTTGCTATGGATTAGACCTTTTGGACTTCCTTATCAAATCATCAATAAGGTGGTTTTGAAGAATATTGGTAATACTCGAGGTGAATTAATCAAAGAGAGACCAACTAATAAGGAGTGAAGGCATGTTTTATACACTTGAATATGCATTGCAATAGATATTTCTAAACCCTTATCATAGTCAATTAGGATTATGTTTGAATCAAGGGAATGGGATCAACAAGTGAATTATGAAAACCTTGTAGTATGATGTTGCAAGATATTGTAAAGTGAAAATAATGGAGGAAGAGATGGAATTTTTTTTGCATGAGGGTAGCTTCAATTTGAAACAAGGAGATCATATTACAGGAGGCACTAGGTAAAATCAAATATTTTCCACTTCTATGAAAGTAGCTAGAAAAATCCCTCTACATCATAAAATGATAAATGTCATTACAGTTCACTCAAATTAACCATTAGAAGAGAATACGATATGGGGGATGGGAAGTACGATGTGCAAGTTAAAATATCGAATAATTTCAAATATGGAAGTATGAAGGAAGAGAAGAAGATAAATTTTGAAGCTAAGGAAGATGAAGAAGTGGATTTCATCTAGGTAAAGCACCTTTATTATCCTTAAGTAGCCTAAAATATTTCCCTTAGTATAGAGTTTATTCCTTAGAACATTAGGATTTCAAGAGCAGTGTAATAAAGAAAATTTTATAGAGGATATCCAAGAAAATTTAGTATTTCCAAGTCAACATAAGAAATTAATTACTATGGAGGGTATATCAAGACCTGCCTTGGTAGGACTTTGAATGAGATAGACTATGTATTGATTGATGTTTCAATTCTTAGTTTTTTGAAATATTGATGTTGATTTATTGCTTTGAGGATATGATATTAATAATGGTTTGACTTGATTGCAAGATGAGATACTCTCTTAGGTGGAGAGGAAGTCAAATCCCAAGATCAAGGTACCAAAGAAAAAGAAAATGATATGACAAACAACTCTAGGATAGTCATCATCACATGAAAAATCCATTCACTACAGAAGTTGATAATGTTGAAGTTATTGTAAAATTATTTTGTGCACTAGATAGGATAAGTAAGAAATGTTGGTGTATTACTCCATATTACTTTCATTTGTATGTTTACCTTCCTTACCTTGTTTGGTGTATTTGATTGTTTGATTTTGCTTTTGAAATGCATTGTTTTAAAAAAATATATAGTGGAAATATATATTATTTTATTGGAATAATTAATTGAATAAATGTATATTTTTTTATTGAATTATATTGTATAAATATAGTAGATAAATTTGAAAATGTTTATATTGTGGAAATATAATAAATCAACCTGAAAATTATTATATTGTGGAAATATAATAGATTATTTTTAAAGTTAGTATATTGTGGAAATATAATATATTAATTTGAAAGTTATTATATATATAATAGATTAATTTCAAAGTTATTATATTGTGGAAATATAATAGATTAATTTAAAAAAAATCTATATGGTGAAAATATAATAGATTGATTTGAAAATTATTATATTGTGGAAATACAAAAAGGGAATAACTTTTTTGGAGAACATGGGTTTGTTTATTTATTTTTTAGAATTTACATGGTGGAATCCATAGCCAATAGGTTGTCTGGTTTTTATAGCTGCCATAGTATTTTACGTTGTCCACCCCTGAAGCCAACACATAGTTCTTCACGTAGTCTACCCCTATAACCAACATGCCAGATTCATTTTAAACATTTTACACCACTAAAAGCACCAATAAAGAGACAATCATTCAGTTCAATGAGGCCCAAGATTTGAACCTTGGAACTCTACCCCCCCTATGGGGTAGGTTTATTTTTTAATTTTTAAAGAGGCCTTCTAGAGGATAAGGTTGGTGAGATTTTCTAGAAAAAAAAATCTTATTATATAAGAAATCCTCTTTTTTTGGGGGGGGGGTGAAAGAATAGGGTTTTGAAAGGGGCTTTAACACTTTTACAATAGAGGCCTGATTATATTGGAAAATAAAAACCACAGGTTAGCAAAAGAGATCCTAGAAAAAATCACAGACATTTCCTCCTAGAAATGAATGATGCTAAACAAACACTAACAAAAAAATGAATTTCAAAGATATTTCCTAGATAGACTAGACTTAGATTAAACATTATATTTTAGGTCAATGACCTTGATAGAAACTTACAAACCGCTTCATTCAATTTATGATATTATTCAATCTAACTAGCTAACCTTTAGCCTCCAAGGTAACTATTCTTTGTAATGGCAATGCAATTTTGTCATCCCAAATTCTATTTTGACAACTATCCACCCCCATATTGATCATAACATCAGTATCATGATTAACTTCTCTCTATATATGATCAATTACAACATCATTCATATCTTTTAGGATCCTTGAAGTTTCCTTTATAATTTTAAGTATAAACATATTCTTTATTTCTCCTAATTTTAAATATCTATTAATGTTTAGAGATTCTCCTTGGACCATAACTTTTCTATAACCTCTATCATAAAATTTTTGAACTCCTAAAAAAAGAGCTTTGGCTTCTACCATATGGTTGGTTTGAACTTCGTAATACTTTACATAAGCTCATACAATTTGAACTTTATCATTTCTAATCACTATGCCCCATCCTACTCTTCTTGGATTTCCTTTGGCTGCTCCATCAAAGCTAAGTATTATCCAACCTTATCTTGGTTTCATCCATATTGTGTTTATTCTTTTTTGGACTAATTCCATTATGCATAGTTTAGATTTTTTTACCCTTGTCTTAGTTTCATCCATATTCTGTTCATTATTTTTTGGGTTGAGTCCATTATGCATGGTTTGGATTGTTTTACCTTCCATCCTTCAATAACCATGATTTATTCTCTTTTGACATACCCTTTAACCTATGGGAGAATGGATAAATTTTCTTCAATAGCAGCTTTGATTCATTTTAATATTTACTTTATCCTTCATCTCATTCCTAAAGAGAGCTTGAATATTAAATTATTGTTTCTATCATCATAAAAACATTAAGTAGTAATAAATGATTCCCTTAATTTAGTAATCTCATCATAAATTCATGAATAATAGTTATGAATAAGGCTTTTATAACTATCATAATGATGATCGTGAGAAAATATAATAGTTATTAAATAAAAATAAGGTATTCTACAACTGATGTGGAGTTTATCTACATATTATTGAAAACTACATATAATCATAGAAACAATTGTTTAAAAACTATAGGCAATCAAGAAAAAGATGAAAAATAAAATCCCAACTAATATAATTCTAGTATCATCAGATGAAATGTGAAGTATAAAATAAATCACTCAATAGTAAAATCTATATTAACTTTGTAATTTCAATGAATAACAATCTCTTAACCACCTACATCACATTTTATAATAATATTTCTTACACAAAAATGAGGATATTTATACAAACGAATGATGATTTAAGTTTGAAGCTACACATTCATACTAAGTATATCATGGAACTCTTCATTTTATATTAATATCAATTTAAAAAATGGCTATTGGAGAAAATGTGATTAATATTCAAATGAAAGGAATGATAATAAATAGTAACTCACTTTGAGCAACTTTTAAGAATACTTAATTTTCAAAATTGAATAAGATATTAACTAACAAGTTGAAGGTTATTCATGCAATTCATGTATTTTAAGGTTGGTTATTTTTCTCCTTAGCTAATCAATCGAATCCTTTTGATGATTTTTATTCTATATTATTCTAATTACTAACTTTTATATTAATTATTTTTATTACAATATATGAAAATAATTATATTTAAAATTTTAAAAAATTATTTAGAACACCCTCTGAAATAAAATGGTATAACATGTTGTAGGTGGCATTTTTTATTTGTTTTTAAAAAATCAAAATTTTCAGTAATTTTTTTAGTTAAATAGTTTTACTTTTAAAATTTTTCTTCATAAAGAAATATATAAATATCTCATAAAAATATTTAACTAAGTGCACAATTAAAATATATATAAAGAGTTTTGTATAATGAAATAAATTATACAAAATTTTATCTTTTAGAAAAATTATATATGACCTCAAAATGTAATTAAAGCTTATTTTCCTTTAAAAAAGTTTGGACTTTTATTTTTACTAGTATGTTTAACCAAACACTTAATCCCCTAAGCTAAAAAATATTATACCTCCATATATTCTCAAGAATTAAAGTCAATTAGAGAGTGTTATTGATAAAAGTAACCATAGAGAGAAGAGGATTTGTAATTTATTTATGGTCCCATTAGCTTCCTTAGGAATCTTCAAAGTGGGGTGTTATAAGCACTAGTAATGGTGGTTCATTTTAGGTTGAGGGTTCATATTCGAATGAATCTTGTCATCTCCTTTATAAACTATGTTATAGATAGATAGATATATAGATAGATGAAACATACCCTCATGTATATATGGAAAATAAACTAGATGAGGTGCATAGTTGGATGCAGAAGAAAAATATATGTTTGTTACATGTGAAAATTTCTCTTATGTTTGTTTCTTGTAAAAACAAGGTTAAAATAATCTAGTTAAAGCACTTGAAGCTAAATTTAGTTGAGAATTTTATTTACCATAATTTACTTTTTATTCACCAAATCGGGTATAAATATTCCATCAACATTGAATTCTTTTTAGGTTTCTCTATTAGAATTATAAAAGTAAGAAATAAATAGTTAATATATTAACTAAGATTGACCTCAAAATATTGCTAGCATAACCTACGTGAATTGAAATATTACATTTAATTTCTATTTAAATTTTTTTTTTTAATTTTTAATAAGTTATGTATGCCTTCTATTGGGGTCACTCAAATTACAAAAATAAAATATTAAACTTCTCTCATTATATTTCTAAGAAGTTATTTAAAGCATATCCAATTTTACTTTTCTATCAAAGATATTCTCCATCTTCCTCAAATTGTTAATTTATAAGTTTCCACAATTAACTCATTTTACATTAGATGGCTTCGAAATTTTAAATTATGTTAATATGAAAGTCAACACCATGAATGGCTAAAATATTTTTTCCTAGCTTGTTTATCTATAAATATCTTGTTTATAATAGCCTCACAATCTCTTAAGACATTTTTTAGGGTCCTTATTAATCCCCCTAATTTTTCAAGATATTATGTTTATTACTATTTTTTGTTTTTATTTGTGGGTTTAGCCCTAGTTCTTGTTACCACTTATGATATTTACTTTTGTTTTCCCATATCAATATCTCTCTAGGTTTTTTTTTTTTTTTGCTTCTTGATTTTCCTCTCTTTTTTTAATTTCCAAAAATACTTTCATATTTATTAATCTCTCTAAACTCATAGTAAGACTTATCCTATTTAAGTTTACCTTTTTTTTAAGGATTTTAAGTGCAAGGAATAACCTCAAAAATATAATTTTGGTTATTTTGACCTAGACACCCTAAAGTGCAAGGATGCTCTTATGTGGCAATTATATTCTTATTCTTCCCTAGAAAACCTAAATTGTTATGATTTTCCTCCATCCTCACTCCTTTATTATGATGCTCTTGAAACCTTAAAGTGCAAGGAATAATATCCTCATCCCTTTCACTTTTATTGCCTAAATAGGATTCTATACTAGAGAAAATTGAAGATGATTTAACTAGAATAAATATTACTTATTTTGCCTTTTTTTTTAATTTATATCCACATATTATTTTTCTCCTTTAACTCATTGTAAACTTGCCAAAATATATTTTAGATAGTATTTCTTTACCTCTTCTTTTGTAATGGAATATTTGTGATGTGATCTAATATTATATTACTATATGATTTCCTTGCTTTATCTTGAAGTTTATCTCTTGACTAGAATTATTTATCTTAAATTTTATCTATTGGCTAGAATTATTTATCTCTTTCTTCATAGTTTTCACTTTGCAAACTTTAGCCATGTATTCAATCTCATAACAATTGTGGCAACTAAATAAGATATTTTTATAATCTACTTCTTGAACCCATTCCCTTGATTAAGAATTAATCTTAATGGATTATAGCAATTTTGAAATACCTTAGAAAAACATATTTGAATATATATAGCATGCTTTTGCTCCTTAGTAGTTAGTACTTCCTTTATGAATTCCCCTGATGTATTTTCAATATTCTTCAAAATATTATTTATTTATAAATTGATATAAAAGTCCAAAAATCTTAACCTGTACTTGAATATTCTTAATAGTTTTTGTCTCAAGATAAAAAAATTATTGTATGGTCTGAAATAAAGTGCATCTCTTTCCCTACCATGGACCACCAACCATTATTTTATCCCAAATTTCTAAATTAGAAATGATTTTGAGGAAAAAACCTTTAGGAAGAAAAATCACATAGTAATTTTAATTTAATCCCCACTTCCACTTGATCCAATTTTGAATCTCTAAATACCTTGGCCATGATCTAAAACAATTACATATTAACACTCTACTTTTAAGAACCATTATATTATGCTTAATCATCAAATTCTTAATATTTTATTTTTGTGCATCATCTTCTACCTAGATCAAACTTGCTATGTATTCACTCTTATGCTTATCTCAAACTTTGGCTCACTCATGGCTTTTACTCCCTATTAATTCAAACTCTCTCTTAGCTTAAGCTTGCATTCTCTCGTGCTTGGCTTGCACTCCCTCTTAGCTCATAATATCTTGTGTCTCTTTTTTTCCTACTATTCTTTGGCTTCAAAAATTTTATAAAAATAATGTTCCACATGTTTGTGGTAAGGTATTAAAGCATTGTTGCACTTTGGATGAAACCGACACTATTTTGATGAATCCACCATGCCTAAATCTCACTTACACTTCTTCTTAGCTCGCATTTAATCTCTATTTTATTACTACATAATAAAAAGCATAAGAATAAAAATAATTTTTGAAGTTGCTCTATATAGCATGAACATGAATGTTTTACTTTATTTTCTATTTGTTTAGAATATTTTAAGAAACATATATATTTTCAATAAAAATCATATTTTTTTGGGGAATTTGTTGTTTTCGAGGGTGTAACTTCTTTAAACAATTGTAAATCACCAACACTGAAAAAAAAAAAAAAAAAAATTGTCACCATGTAAAAAAAATTATCATCATGTTTTACCTTCAATTATTTTTGTTACAGAGAAATAGCTCAAGGTTCATTTATCTTTGAAAATATAATTGACTTCTATTGTAAGGAGAGTATTGCTTCTAATTAAACACATGATGCACACACTATATTTTTAGTTTATTATAGTATGTAAGTTAATCTTACCTCTAAGAAAAACATAAGTACTTGCAAATGATTCCTCACTTTAATATTAAAATTTAATTGTTTTTAATTATGTGATATTTTTTATCCGCTCATGTAGAGGAGTTGGAGAGCAAGTGGGTAGTTAAACCTCTCTAGTTGCTGAGAGGCCCAGGTTCAAATCTCTCGCCTCACATGTTGCGGATATGTTTTGTAATGGTTCCCTCGTGGTCACAGTCTGTTTACCCCTTATGGCCATCACCAATTAAAAAAAAAATTATGTAATATTTTTAAAAACCTTTATATTTTTCTATAAAACTCATCAATTTTTAAATGACTTTGTTGGTTTTGAGCGTATAATTCTTTTAATAAGTGCAAATCAGTAGCATGGAATATTAAAAAATATTATCACTATAGAGACTAGTGGATAATTTTATTGAGTTGTAGCGTTATGAAAATATTGCTTCTAATTAGAAACTTCATTCTTATACTATTTTTTCATATGGATGACCATGTAGGATATATGAAAATATCTGTTTGGATGACCATGTAAGAAGTATTTACAATACTTTTTATATAGTTAATTAAATAATATTTTAAACATTTTTAACTTTTTTAAATTAATTAATAAAAATAATTTTAATATATAAATAAATTTTAATAAAATAATTTTATTTATATAAATAGCAGTAATAATAATTTGAGAATATATATAATATATATGAAAATGATTTATGAAATATTCCAACTCGTCTATAGGAGAACATTCACATATCTAAGTGCTCGTAATTGATAGAACAGATAACAGGTAGAGGATGTTTAAATATAGCATTAGTTCACATTATAGGAATTGAAGACGGCTAATTTAAAAAAGAAGTGAAAAACCGTTTCTATACCGACATTAAAGATGACAAGACATATTTCATGAGGACGAGTGTTACCACATTGTTGTGAGCATATTTTATGAAAGGACGAGTGTCACCACATTGTTGTGAGACATGCATTCTTTTTCCGATGTTGGTGATAAATAGCCATCCTGCTAGGTGAGGATTCAAATTACAAAATGCTTAAATGCTTCCCTCATTTCATACGAGAAGCAAATAAGAATTATATAATAAAGTTTAAAACGGTGAATGTATTCTATTCGAATTGTAACCACAAATTAGTATAAAATAGATGTATAAAAATAAAGAAAAAAAGGTTGCGTCAGTATACATTCCTAACATTTGAGGCCAACATTAGATTCGAGAACGTCAACGTAGTGTTCTCAAGTGGCTGGTGATGCAGCGCTTATACGAGCAGTTCATCCGTCATGGAGGACCGCTACAAGACAGAAATCGGTTTAATCACCATGAAAAACAAGTCGTCTGTCTCCTGCCCCAAACCGAATCTCACTAGGTTGGAAGCCGGAGATCTCAATTCCATCATTGATTCTGCTTTGGATTCATAAAAATCTGTTCATGTCAAAAGAAGAACGGGGCCAAAAGTAGAGTTTATAAAGGGCTTGTGAACAGACTTAGAATTTCCTTCTCGCATAAATTTTGTGTATAGTGGATTTGTCCAAAATGAGAGACACAAAATGGGAGACAGAGGTATTCAAAATATGTCGTGAATTCTATGTCAAGGTGGTTCTAAAGGAATTCAGCAATATTGAAATCCGGATGTATAATCTAAAGTTTATAAATTTTAATATTAAAAACCTAAAGACATCTTATTTTATATGTATTTTTAAAACTATAGTTATATTGTATGCTAAAAAATATCTCGTATATAAGTGATCATATATTCTTATATATTAATTATAAATATTTTTAATAGATAAACATGGACTATACTTAATTTAATATAAATATTAATTTTTAAATATTAAATTAAAATTTATTTTATTTTTAATAACTGATTAAAATATTATTTTTTAAACATTGAGTCAACCTTTCCTACATATATACAACTAATTCTTCGTGTTTATATTTTGTAAATTTTATTAAGTTTAATTTTAAAATTTAATATTAATAACATTATATAGAGATGGAGAATACCTTTTATTATAATAATGATTCATTTTATTTTAACTTTATTTTTATTATGTTTTTTTTTTATATATTGGATGAAAAAATAGGGTTTTCAAAAGGCCCTAATCCTTTTACAAGAGAGGCTTTATTATATTGGAAAATAAAAACCACAAGTCAACAAGAGAGATTCTAATAAAAACTATACACCTTTTCGCCTATAAAAGAATGATGTTAAAGAAACACTAACAAAAAAATGAATTACAAAGATATTTTCCAGATAGACTAAACTTAAATTAAGCATTTTCTTTTAGCTCAATGGCCTTGATAAAAATTGACAACCCACTTCAATCAATTTCTGATATTATTCAATCTAACAGGTTGACCTTCAGCCTCCCATGCAACTATTCTTTGTAATGGCGATGGAAAGTAGTCATCCAAAATTTTGTTTTAACCACTATCCACTCCCATATTGGCCATAACATCAACATGATTACCTTCTCTATAGATATGATCAATTACAATATCACTCATTTTTTTAGGATCCTTGAAGTGTCCTTTATAATATTAAGTATAAACTTATTCTCTGTTTCTCCTTATTTAAAATCTCTAATAATGTTTAGAGAGTTTCCTTGGACCATAACTTTTCTATAACCTCTATCATAAACCTGTTGAACTCCTAAAAAGAAGAGGTTTGGCTTATGCTATATGGTTGGTTTGGACTCCATAATTCTCTGCATAAGCCCATAAAGTTTAACCTTTATCATTTCTAATCACTCTGCCCTCTCTTGCTCTTCTTGGATTTCCTTTGGTTGCCCCATCAAATTTAAGTATTATCCAACCTTGTCTTGGTTTCATCCATCTTGTGTCCATTCTTTTTTGGGTGAGTCCATTATGAATGATTTGGATTGTTTTACCTTCCACCCTTCAACAATGATTATTTCTTCTCTTTTGTACCCTTTAACCTCTAGGAGAATAAAAGTTTTTTCTTCAATAGCAGCTTTCATTCTTTTGAATATATATATATATATATATATATATATACTCCATCCTTCCTCTCATTTATAAATATGTGTCTATTCCTTTCCACCATATAGCCCATATATAGTAAGAGATAATTAGGCTCCATAATTTATAAAAGTTAGATATAATAAAATAGAAGAAATAAAATATATTAAAGTTGGATATTCAAAATGTGGAATTAAAGTCTTCATGTCAAGGAGGTCTAAGTAAGGAGGCTTGTCTTAATAAAAAGTATGCTCCCCTTGCCAACTTGGAAAATGAAATATGTGGGAAATTATGTTCTTGGGTATCACACATGATAAGCATGCTTAAAAAGAAAATAGAAGCCCAGTATTGGGACATTCTCACTAGGAGTTAAGAAAAAAAGTGGAAGGACTTGTAGAGAATAAAGGAGCCTATTCTTGGAGGAAGAACCTAGGAGGCTAGATTGGAAGGCTACATAAGAGGCCATAGACCAAGGTTTTTCTTAGAATTCTGAAGCTTGAGGTTGGATTCATTAGAAATTTTATTCTATTGTTTCAACAAATTTTATTATGTTGTTCAAATAAGCATGTTGTTTATGTCTTTTACAAAAGTATTGTATGTTGTTTTTGTTTGGGGAGATCTTAAATGTTAAACCTTTTGATTAATTTTTCTAAATGAAATAAAGGTGATTAAATATCATTTTAATAGAAGGATTTGCATTGTTGCTATTTATTACCTCTATTTAGGTCCTTGATTTGATTTTTTAAATCTCATGGTATGTAATATTTTTTATGGGAATTATCGTATATTTAACGAGTGAATCATATTGCTAGAGTGTGATTTAATATTATTTGTACATGTTTAAATAAATGGCATCCCCCTTGGAAAATCATTCCTTGTCTATGGTTTGTTCTATGATGCAACATCAAATACAACAATGAGATGTATGCTTCTCTTTTGAAAGCCTTAGAAACCCCCTACTTCTAACTACGGTTTCCATAAAAGAGCAATGGAAAATGGAGTGGTGTTTTTGGTTATCATCATTGTTGATTAAATGAATTCCCTAAGTTTAACCTTAAGGTATTTTTTAATTAATTTTATGTGTCACTGTAGCACCACCATCGTAATGCGATATCTCCATGCTCGAGAGGGTATGGACAAGGGGAAGTTTACTCAAGCCTCCCCACTTATTATCCCACATAGGATATGTGGGAGCCTAAGGGGTATTTTAGAGGAATTTCCTCCCCATTGTTTTTTGCCATAGCTGGTGGTCAATGCCACTCCTACCATGACTGTCCAACTGTTAGTTGGATGCATTGTCCTTTGGACATGTGATAAGATTAACCCAATTTTGAATGACCACCCTCTACTTGGAATTCTTATTATATGGCAATTTTTGTATGGTTCATGTGGTTGGTTTTGTACTAAGGTTTAACAAATTTTGCATTTATTCTTGTATTTTATCCCACATGCTTTGTGAGGAAAGTGATTAAGCACTTCATTATGGGTAAATCACCCCTTAATATTTGATCACCATTTGGTGGTTAGGAGACACTCTTTTAAAGCTTCCTCCAATGTGCTAGCTATGGGTGATGACCTCTTGACATGTCGTTTGGCTATCTAACTCATGTGACCTATTATTACATGGTAGTTATTATTTGGTTTGTTAAACCTATATATATACCATCGATTTCTACCTCCTTATCGATTGTGTAGTAAGATAAAACAACTTTATGTGTGTTTATCCACTATTTTATCCCACATTGTGTATGTGGGGATGTTAAGTCATGAGGGGGAGAACTCCCCTTATTACCTGACCACCAGTGGTTTTTAGTTAAGCCTCCATGTAGGGCTTCTTGGTAGTGCTAATTTGAGGTGCTAGAAGCCTCACATGCAAGGCCAAGGGTGCCAGTTATGGCTATAGATAGGTTGACTATATCAATTGAACCAATTGACTATGGTTTGACTGTGGATTTTGAATATTTACCTATTGACTATGGTTTACCTCATTGAATTGGTTTGACTTTTTTTTATGATTAAAATAAATTTTTAGGTATGCCTAAATAATCCTTTTTGAATTATTAGTATTTATGTTTTTGACTAATTCATTAAATCGAAGAAATACTTCTTAATTGGAAGAATTATTTATGTTATTTTTATTAAATGAAAGATTTTTTTATTGAAATAATGGTTTATGTTATTTTGATTAAATGAAAGGATTTTTAATTGAAATAACGGTTAGGGGTATTTTTATTAAATGAAAGGATTTTTTTATTTAAAGAATGGTTCATGGGTATTTTGATTAAATGAAACAATTTTTGATTGAATGAATGGTTTATGTTATTTTCATTAAATGAAAGAAATGATTTTTGAATGCATGGAGTTTATATTTAAGTTTTGAATTTATGGCTATGAATAGATAGGTTATCTATTCTTAGGAGAAGTATGGGCTTCTATGGTATGATGTTATGAAAAATTGAATAGAAGTAAAAATTGGATTACTGTATGCTTTTGTTGAAGTTGAATGTAAAATAGTAGACTATTTTGGAAAGAGAGAATTTCCTTACATTACAAACTAGTGAGAAAATATATTGAAAGAAGTATGGACTTCTTTATCTTATAGATTGCATTTTTTGTACTTTAAAATTGGATTCTCTCTATTAATATTTTTTTGTGCTACTTTATAGTATATGGATACATTACGCCTTTAGAAAGATGTTATTCCTTTAAATGTTATTTTAAGGAAGAAATCATCTTTAGAAAAATGAATGTGGAATTCATTTGAGAGATTGTGGATTTTCCTCAATTATTTGTAATGTGAATTCAAAGAACAATTTATGTTTTTGGGACATAAGAACTATGTGTTTCTTATGTACTTATATTGGTATTGATGTTTAAAAAATAATAATTATGGAATTCCTTTATATTTTTGTACGATACATTAGACCTTTGGAAAGAATGTATTCCTTTAAATGTTGTTATAAGGAAGAAATCATCTTTAGAGGAATGAATATGTAATTCATTCAAGGTAATTATGGGGTCCTCTCATTGATTTTGTAATGTTAATTAAAATAACAATTCATGTTTTTTGGGACCTAAGAATTACAGGGCTCTTATGTATTTATATTGGTATTGATCTTTTGGAGAAAGGAATTATGGGATTCCTTTATATTGTTGTATTGGAGATAGTTAAACTTATGCAATAAAAAGGATATTTCAAAGCTAGGTTTTTCCCATAAGGGTTTTCCAAGATATATGATGTGTTGTATGTGTATCAAATATCTTAATATTTTAATCTTACATTTATTGCTTTCTACATTTAGTTATTGAGGTTATGTTTGCTCTTCATTAAAATGAGAGATTTATTATAATTCATAGATCATGGATGAGATTTTTCTAAGAGTTTTATTGAATTAAAATTAGTTCTATTTATGATAATTGTAGTTATTAAATTAAAAGGAAATAAGAAGTTATCTAGTTATGAGAAGGAAACTATATATGCATTTTAAATCCTCGAATATTTCTTACTATGATGAATCTTAGATTATTATAAAAATGATATCTAATAATGTTTATGATATATAGAAACTTCGAGTAACCTTGTATAATATATTTCTTCTAAGGCGTAAATTTAGGTATATGCACAAAGGAAATAATAATATTTAGATTCAATAAATTATCTATAACTAGGAGTGATTGATGGAAATTTTACCTCATCATGGAGATGAGATGGATAGCTTATTTGCATTATTCTTAGTGCACCTACATAGATGAACTTATGTATGGTGTAGGGATGGGCATACCCTTTTGAAAAACTAAAAGGGATAAGTTAGCTCATCATGGGTATGAGATAGATAGCTTATTTGCATTGTGCTTAGTGCACCTACATAGACATACCTATGTATGGTGTTGAGATGGGTGTACTCTTTTGGTAGATTAAAAGGGATAAGTTGGCTCATTGTAGATATGAGATAAACAACTTAATCATAAGGTATTAAGTCAATAGGAAACTTCATAGTGTCTTATGTAGGGTGGGGATATGTATATCCCTAATGAGTGTGATAAAATAAAATCTCTCTCAAGTTGGTTAGATTTTTGGTTTGTTACAGGATCAGCTTTGTAGTTTAGAGTTTTTAAGGCAACATAAAGAAGAAAATGCTAATGAGGTTTTTCCTTTTAATTTCAAATATTTAGGGGCACTAAAATATTTAAAATATAATTCTCATCACGAATAATATGAAAAAAAAATAAAAAAATAGAAGATATTGATGAATATAAGAGTGTTTGTGGGAAATGAAGAATGACAGGAAGGCTATCAAAGTAGGAAAAAAAGTACTAAAAAATTATATTAATCTCAGAGGCCAAATAAAAATATCATAGGTGTTAACAAGAAGTGTGGCTAAGTCTACTAATAAAAATAAAAAGTTTTGAAGTGAAAATATGACACTAAAACAAACAATGAAAGTAAAATAAACTAATGAACAAGAAATTGCACAAAATATGATTTTATTCAATAATGGGGGGGAGATGAGAAACTCCTTTGTTCCAATTGATCCTATTCAAGGAATTATTTTTGATACAATAAATACAGATACTAGGGTTCTATGAAACCCTAGCTACACAACAAATAGTGTCTCCAATGTATCTTCCTTATAATGGTGTGAGTGGGCTTCTGGTTATTTGTAATCAGGGTACTCTAGCTTCAATAGCTACTCAACAATCTTTGTTGAATGCTACCTGATTATGCACACACATCAAACATAAAATAGTTAGAAAAAAAATGAGGGTTTCACCGTGTGAACCCTAAAAAATATGAACTAAAAACCCTATATTTGACTAAATAAAATTTGCATAATTTAAATAACATTCAATAATAAAATGTACAAAATACTTACTTTGTTGTTCAGTTGCTCCATTCCAAATTGATGGCAGGGTACCGCAATGGCACTTGATGATCTTATGTAGTAGATTGTCGTATTGATCTGAAGGAACAAAAAGCACTTGGCTGCTCCTGAGGAATATGACATGTGCATGACTGCACTTGTGGGATGAGCAAGGCACTCGATTATGCTTACATATTAGGGCAAAATTTGCATAAGTAGATCAGGAAAATATAAAGGGCTCGAAATATGGACAATAATGGTGGCAACGAAAGTGAGATTGCTAGGATTGCTGGAGCTAGGAAATCCTAGGGCAAGTTAGGGTTTCATGGAAGGATAAGCTAGAGCACAACCTACTCATAAGAGCTAGCTATAAGTGGGTTTAGATCTCACAATAAAATTAGATCTCCAACATTCAAGTCCTCCAAGATTCAAGATTTCTAGGGGTTGAGCATTGAGAATCCTCCCATTTATTACCAAACCTAGGGTTTACTTTAGGGTTTTACCAAATCATCTGGCTAGAATAAAAGAAAATACAAGGGCTGATATTAAACTTTAGGTGTGACACTGATTAATGAAAATGGATGATGAAGATTAGATTGAATCGGATGGTTGAGGTTGATTTAGCTTATAAATGTATATTTTATAATAAATAATTAAAATATAATATGAAATATTATATTTAAATATAAATAATATAAAATAAATATAAATAAGTCAAATATGGATCGAAAAATGGTGGGAAAAGGCTAAAGTGGGCTATTAAATAGCGAGAAAGTTATGGAATGGCCAATTTAATGGCGTAAAAGGGTGATGATGGATAAGTGGCTAGGATTTGGTGTCTATAGATGTCCCTTTATGTACTATGATGTGTGAAACACAATATGGTGCAAAAATATGAGACACTTGGTTGGGTTTTTGATGTAGAAGCAAGTTATCTCTATTGTTATATTTTTTAGCAATAACGTTGAAGAAAAACAAATAAAGAATTTTGGAATTTGCGTAGCTTACCCCCTCAATTGGTGAATGAGATTACCGATGAATCTCATGAGCCAATTGAAAATTTTGTGAAAATGATGAATGATGTGGTACCATTTTTACCCTAACGATGTGAAGTGGGCTGGTGTAAAATGTGATATTATGTGTGTGTGTGTGTTTACCCTAATGGATGAAGGATTTTGTGCAAATGTGATGTGATGTGGACAATATGAATGATGTAAAATGTGATACCGTTTTTCCCCCAATAGTGGTAAAGGAAGTTGTTTCAAATGTAGATGTCATGATCATGTAAGATGTATCCCATTGTGGGAAAATCATAATCAAATTTTGGTTACCCTAAATTTGGGGTGATTTAACGTTGTTGAAGCATTTTGCCTTGTCGGTGTCATTGATATGCAAAATGATAATGTAAAAAGAAAGAAAAAGTAATTAACCTTGGACGTACTGCTAGTGATCCATAAAACTAGATAGTTCATATTTCAAAGGTGTTAAGGAGATTGTGAATGATTAAATTTGAGTTGTGTCCATGTTTTAAGCCCCACAAACAAGGCCATTAATGACTCCTTTTGTGCAAATTATTCTTGGCAAGGTTTCACTCAAAATGTGAAGTACCAAATGTTATTGTGTTATTGAAAAAAGAGATAAGTGATGATGATGATGACCAAGCGTTATTATGGTAATTCATTCATATTACCGAATTGCATGGATGCAAATCGTTGTAATCACCAAGTATATATAATAAACCACTATATATGAGATTCACTTGTAATTTTGACGTGTTAGAATAAACGATGGTAGATTATAATAGTGGAAAGAATGTTTATTGATGAATTTGGTAATATCACCAAATTTGGAGTTGATTTGTAAATGTTAGAGCTTTTATTGGTCGATTTTGCACTTTTTGGATAAAAATAATTGATTTGATGGTCAAATCAACTCCAATTTGCATGAAACTTTATGGAATGATGAAGAAGATGGAATAGAGGAGATGAGTGTTGGATTTGTAAAAATTTGGATTCATTTGATGTGTTTTGTAAGTCAATTTGTGTATTTTATAAATTTACATCGTATTTGACAAATATGTACACAAAATGATTCTTGTTTTCACAAATCATGATTTGATGATGTGCATGATGTGTGGGTGAAATTGGGTGATATTTTGAGGGGGAAAGCTATATTTTGGTTCTTTTTGTCTTTATGGAATTTTGGCACCAGGAACACGGATGCACATACACTATTCTGTAGGATCCCAACTACTCTTGGGTGCACCTGCAAGTGCCCATGCATGCTTGCAGACTATAGACACCAGATTGTGCTTGAGTGCACTAGTTGCAGTTATAAATAGCTTTCACGACAAATTTTAAGGCTCATTATTGTGTTTGAGAGTTTGTGAAGCTACACATGAGTGGAGTTCATTGGTGAGGAAGGTGGGATTGGTGAGAATATACACGGGAGTTATGGTGGTGGAGGAAGTTCATGTTGTTGGTGGAGCAGAGTCCTGATTTGCCCTAGTAATATTTAAAAACATTGTTTCTTTTTGTTGCAAAATTTTTTTAGTTTTTTATATAATATTAATAAAAATATTTGTGGCTATAGTTGAGGGAGATAGAGCCTCGACATCACTTCTCTCCTCTTGTTCTCAGGATGAGGAAGAAAATCACAGAGTGATTGGGTACTTTTGGGGAAGGTGGGTTTGGAGGGGGTGGCTCAATTGGATGTTGTATGGGTGGACAAGGGGTATCTCTCATCACTGGTAGAGAGATGGAACTCTAATAGAGGGACATTCCATATGTCGACTAGGGAGGCTACTGTCACCCTTAAGGATGTATACCACATCCTCAAGGTATTAGTAGAGGGGGAGAAGGTGATAGTTGGATATGATAAGAAGGTGGAGATGAAGAAGATGTTTGGTGAGTGGTGGTGGGAGATGAGGATGGGATATGGGGGATATACTACCTAAGCATGTGCAAGGCTAAGGAGTTGGATGCACTCCCATCCTTGATCATATTCATGATAGTAAACATAGTTCTCCCTAGTAGTATAGGGTTTAGGTTCCCTTGGAACCTATTGGTATTGGTGAGTGACCTACTTATTGATCTGAGGGTATATGCATGGGCTCATGCATTATTGGTGTAGCTATACAGGGAGCTATATGATGTTACATAAAGGGGGAGGAATGGGATTAGGTGCGGCTTCCTCCTACAGTGTTGGTCTTGGGATCACTTTCGTGTAGATCGACTAGAGGGATTACTTTTTTAGGAGTGGTAGATGGGAGAGTCCTATGTGAGGAGATGGGCGATGATTGAGGAGCTACATTCGATTCGTGAGGTTCATACCAGCTAGTGATATAAGCACATGCAGTCAGGTTTGACTCAGGATGATATGGTATGGAGGCCATGTGGGATGGGTATGAGGAGTAGCTACGTCGCATGATGTAGGAACGGTGGTTATATAGGAGGAGGGGTGAGGAGGTGGAGTACTTTTAGTACTCATGGATGTTGAGGTAGTTTGACCTATTTTAGGATGTTCTAGATGAGCCAATATTGTACCGATGTTGATGGGATAAGGTGGGACTTCCATGTGTGGAGCAATAAAGGGTGTAGATAAGAGATGATGAGTGGTTGGAGCTCCCCTAACTTAGACGATGCTAGGGTGACTCTAGAATATATAGCATGGTTTGGTGTACATCTAGTATGGGTGCTAAATGTGGTTATGGGTGGTGATGTGGTATCTATGATGTTAAGGATGACTTCGAAGAGGATGAGGTCTCAATGATCAGTGAATTAGAGGTGATAATGAGGATCAGTCTAGAAGACTCCCAATATGGAGGTGGTGGATGATGAGGAGATAGGGGAGATCTTCAAGGTGGTTAGGTTGTGGGTAAACTTGGAGCAGATCTATGAGGAGCGAGAGACTACATTATATTCTCATAGGGAGGCTCTGGTGGGATAATATGGGATTATATATGGGTTGCAAGCTACTATAGCCTTGGATAGATCAACCCATAGATGGGGCTAGTGATTAGGAGACAGTCACAAGGCTTCAAGAAAATATTTTGGTGAGGAAGCATCAACATCAGATTGACTTGCGATGACTACATGGCAGTGAGACATATGCACACTCCTTGGATGATTTATGCATGGCTAATCACATTCCTTTTATAGATCCTCCTTCATCCTCTAGGACCGAGGTATTGAGGCATACAACATCTAGTTCTAGGTCTAGGGCTCCTACTAGCTCTCAGGGCTCATCTCATAGACATTAGCTTAGTGCTTGGATGCACTTTTGTATATGAGCCTTGGCACTTCATTGTAGCCTTTGTGGCATTCATTGTACATATGATATTTTTGAAATATAGATATATATATCTATATATATATAACCATGATGCAATGCATGTTTTATGAAAATGTTTTTATGAATGTCTTATGGATGATTAATACAAGCTAATCATAATGTTTATGGATGATTAATGCAATCTAACCATGATATGTATGCATAGTGCTTATGGATTATTAATGCAAGAGAAATGGTATGTATATGAATGCTAACTATATGAGAGGAATGCATGATGTTCTAATGATTCTTTTTAGTTCAAAATTTTGTTGGCCTTTTTTGTTCATTGTTTTCCAATCGGGGGCACCAATATTGGTGGCTTTATGTAGGTTGATCCATAACGAAGACATGGATGTTGACATGGAAGAAGATATGGATGTTGATATAGAAGAAGATATGGATGTTGATATGGAATGTTCCATGATTTTTAGAGACTCAAAAATAATAGTACTATCAACGAAACTCACTAAAGGTTGTCTAAATTTCTTTAGGACCAATTTGTGTGCAAGTGGAGTTCATGTACCAAATCTTTAGCATGACAATGACCCTAGGAAATCAAGAACCAATGTGTGTGCATGTGAATTTCATTAACCCATTATGAGTAAATTGGGCATGACCTATTATGAAGAGGACCAAGAAGCTAGCTTGTCTGTATGTGCGATCAAATGTCTCTCATTATGGAAGAGAGACATGTTGCCTCTCATGAGCTTACTCCACTACCAATCAAGCGTCTATAGCCCCAGTGGAGATTCACTCCATTGTCCAATGATATAATATTTAGGCCTTGGGGATGAATACATAACGTTATGAGGGAAATGTAGTATGATCCTTACAACTTTAGGGATTTGTGGTGTGCATAGAATTTCTTAATTTTGGATAGAGCTTTAGAGAATTGGATTCTCAATCAAAGTGTGATGAGAATGTGACACTATACTTACTACTCTATATTTTGTGTTTGTATTTGGTGGGCAACTGTGGTAGTGGTGAGAACCACTTTTTTTTAT
Organism: Wollemia nobilis; assembly: GCA_028583015.1. Taxonomy (NCBI): domain Eukaryota; kingdom Viridiplantae; phylum Streptophyta; class Pinopsida; order Araucariales; family Araucariaceae; genus Wollemia; species Wollemia nobilis. The sequence goes on along the minus strand of JAQPPZ010001822.1, from coordinate 9,439,774 downwards.
TTTGGTCTATGTTGCATGATAGAACAAGTGAGGAATACCCTTTTCACTTCAAGGTTCCACCTAAGTATGGTGCTATCCCTCTTTTACTAAAAATGTTTTTAAGATGTGAAAAAGTGTGGTTGGTACAAGATTTATTTTGGAATTAGTTGACAAAAATCAATATTATTTTAATGTGAAAAAGTGGTTTTTGTCCCAAATAAAATTTGACATATTTTTGGAGGTTTCTAGACACACTAGTAGTGGTTGACTGATGAGGCCAAAAAATTGCCTCATTCATAAACAATTTTTGGATATTTGATAAACTATTTAAACCTTATGTTATGTTTTGATGTTGATTATGGTGATAGAATGCATTATATATTAGCATTTACATGTTTTAAATGTTGAAGAGCATATATTATGTTTTGACTATTTTTCTGCATTTTTTGACCTATTTTCAACTAAATTCTCTAAGCAAATTAGAATTTATTTGAAGTTGTAATAATAGATGTTGATATGCATTTAGTTTTAAAATCATTCCATTTGATTTCCCTACCAAATGATCAAAAAGGCACCAAAACTTGTTCAAAATAGTTTGACTGTGCAGAAATAGGAAATTGTCCATTCAAATTCTAGCCAACTGTACATATACAACATGGCTTGGAATTGGTCCACTCTAGCTCATGCAAAGGATGGAATAAGTCTTCTAGGCAATTATGGAGACTATTCATGCCATCACAACTATTTTCCTACATATTTGGTGTATGAATTAACATAAAACTGTTACACTGCCTGATATTCCAGAGCAGCTTCAGAATGAGAGGAGCAGGAATAGTTTCGATCAAAATCATCTGTAAAATAGTCAAAAAGGTAGAAAATAGAAATATAAGGCTAATTTCAACTGTATGAGGGGTTATATTACCTTTTCCAATGCATTTCTTCAATGGATGCATCCCAGCAGAACAAATTCCTACATTTGAGGAAAATAGTTTTGAAACAGTTTGTAAATCCCTACAGAACAACAATAGAATGTATCAGCATTGTAATATGAATAGTATAAATAACCTATCTCCCATTCTATTTAGAATAGAGGATATAGAGTTGCATAATTTCATAATAGATAAGCTTTCCTTGTAATTATAGTAAGATAGTATTTTGTAGGATTTTTTATACAATACTTGAATGCTACTGTAGAATCAATAAAAGGTGCAATATTTCTATTTTATTGGCAGTATGAGTGAATGTGTGTGAAATTTATATATTTTAGAATATTTCTTTCCACATTCTTCTGGGTCAGGGAGCAAGGGCCACTTCCAGGGCCGAGAGAAGGAGCAACTTTTACAAGTTTTATGCTCATTTTTTGCTACAGTAAATTAGCAGGAATCTATCTGTTTATACTTCATAATTTTAGTTGTACTATTTTAGATTGCATGTGATAATTTGTAATTATTATAGGAGTATGTGCATTTTTTCTAACCACATAGCATAAATTCTTGCATCCTACAACATTTTTTGATATTTCCTGTTTTAGCAGTTGTTTTCAAAAACTGGCATTTCCAGTTTGCATCAGAGAATTTCTTAATGTTTTAGTTCTGCAACATTTGATTACTATTATTTGAATTCTAATATTGTAATTAGGTTTTTCTTTATACAAGGTGTGATTTTTAATTCTGCAAGTTTCATTTTTTCCATTTCAATTTCTACATCATTTCATTTCTATCATTTTAAATTCTATAATAGTAGTTAGTTTTCCTTTTTTGCAATGTTTCAATTCCTGTAATTTTATTTTTGCAAGGGTAAATAGGAGTCAATTTTTTTTTATATGATTTAGAGGTGACATCAAACCCCCAAATACTAAATTTTTCACCAATAAAGTCATCACCTGAATGAACTTATCTTCAAATTGCTTGCCTTTTCTATCGTATACAGCCATTGGACATAGCCCTTGATTAACAAACATAATGATCAAATTATGAACAATTGGTGACACTCATAATTTTTGGTGTCATTTTTGAGGAACACTAGGTGTTTTTAGTTGAAGTGTAGCAGTCCAGGAATTGACCTAATACAGATAATAGTTCTAAAAAATTGAATTCTAGTTCATTTAGTGGATGAGCATGAATGCATAGGCCAAGAGACGAAAATGGAAGGTTTATCAAAATAGGCTCTTTCACACCAAGGTGATCTTCATGATTAGGTGAAGAGTTGCCTATGTATGAACTTCTTGAAAGACTTAAAATGGAATCATCTTCTTCATCAGCTAAAATTTTAGGATATTTTCAAGAACTCTTAAAAGAACTTGCTTCTAGACATACCCAGAGATATGATCCAACTGAACCAGTTGAACAAGTCAAAGTTGAGGAAGCACAAATGGTAGAACTAGGAGAACATTATATGGATATTATTGGTCATAATGCTAAAAATCTTATTAGAACTTTTGAATACCCTATTCATCTAAATCCTACTCAAATTCCCCTATGAAAACAATTTCACCCTTAGTTTTGCCAACCTTCAAGGGAATTGTTTTTTAAGATAATAATTAGTTTCTATTTGAATTCAAATTTCTATGTTAGGCTTATGACTATGTCAATGACAATCAAAAACTAAATTTATTTCCCTCTACACTCAAATATGCACCCTTACGATGGTTTATGAGCCTTGAACCAGATTCAATATGCACTTGGGATAAAATGGAAACTACATTTTTGGATAAGTATTTGGAGTATTGTAGAGTGAGAAATAGGAAGGATGGGCTATTTTGGATTAGACAAGAAGAGGATGAAAACCTAGAGAATTATCTTGATATATTTACCTTTATCCAAAAGAGATGTGGTCCTATGGAAACTGACTTATTAAAAACTATATTATTGAGAGGTTTGTAGGATGATTCCAGAGAAGTATTGGATTTAATGATAAAAGGAGATATAAACCAGCTTGATATTAATGATATTATAGAGTTATGCAAGAATTATTCTTACACTAGGAAAAGAAGAAGGAAACGGATCCTGGTAATATTGATATAAAATATTTGATGGAATAAATGACTAACATGAAAACTGATATTCTTGTACAATTAAATTCTGCATTAGGGGAAAGAAATGCAAAATCTATTTCTTCACCACCCCTGGCTATCTATTGTCCTATATGCAAAAATAATCATACCCTCCATGATTATCCTTTGGATAGAACTTCTATGTCAGCTATTTGTGGCATTTTCTAAAAATAGCATAACACTGATAAGTGTCATCTATTGCCTCACCTTAGAACTATTTTGGGAACTTCCATTGAAGAACTTAATGTCATTGGGCAGAGGCCAGAAGGCTACTTTTCACAATACTAGAATGCCCCTCATTTTTCTATCGGATGGAGATAAAATATTTGGAATATGCCTTGGGGATATTCAGAACCACCTCCATAGCACTAGAATAAATCTTGGTCAACCCCTCAATACTGGTCATATTTTGGTTGGAATCAACCATGGAATCCTGTTAATCCACCTTGGACACAAAATCAACAATCTGGGCAAATATGGGGGCCACAAAACCCATCATATCAAGGACAATAGAGGTATCAAGGACAGACTCAAAACTTGTTGCCAGCTCCTAATCAAAAATTTCAAGGAATAATGCCACCACAACAATCATAATACCAGACAAGCAACCCCTATTTATGGAGCTGAGTTTAAAGATTTTGCTACAATTCATGTACTTGACTATAGTAATATCTAGTTGCATTCAAGGAAGGTTTTACCTGACCCTACTCCACCCACCGTTGAAGAGGTTGATGGAAAGCAAGAATCTCCATATTCATAACCAATGCAAACAAAGGAAAAATAATAAAAACTAGAAAATGGGTAAGAAAAACAAGAACCCCCTGCAGGTGTAATACCATACCTTGAAAGGTTTGAAAAAAATGCAAAAATTCTTGAATCGGAATTAGTTGTAGAACTTAAAAAAATTATAATTTATCTTCAATTGTTGTAAGTAATAAAGGATGTACCCTTAATTAAGAAAACCATTCAAGAGTTGTGTATTAAGAAACCTGGAAGAATGAATAAAGCCTTTCCTAGAACTGTGCAAGTAGAAGGAAAGTTTGCTGACATGCTATCTGGAAAACTAGTGCCTCCCAAATATAATGATCCAGGAAGTCCAGTAGTCAAAATTACTATTAGGTTAGTGCAAATTCCAAATTTACTAATTGACCTTGGAGCTACAATCAATGTGATGACTAAGGAAACAATGCAACAATTATAGCTCAATAATCTCAGTCCTACCACCACAGTTTTAGAAATGGCAGATAGGTTAGTTGCCAAGCCAGAAGGAATCCTAGAATATATTGCCATTTAAGTCTCTTTTTGGGAGTATCCTATAGATTTCTTGGTATTGCAGCCTAAAAATTTAGTTAGTGGTTATCCCATAATTCTAGGACGACCACAGTAATAGTAAAGGAACACATTGAAGAAATCAACTATCTAGAAAGAGAAACTTTTGAATATGAGATTGTCCTAGTTGAAACATTACAAGACGAAGGTCTTAAAGATGATCAAATTCTTATTAATCACCTACTATGGAAGGATGAATAACAAACCTCAGAAAATTTTTCACCTATTCCTATATAGGAAAGCTCTTTCACATTGCCATATGGATGGCATCATCATTTTCTTACCTCTTTCACATGTCCTGTGCAAGGAATGATTCCATAAGACATCACTTATGAAAAATAATCTAGAGTATTTCATACTCTACAGCCACATCACTGTACATTAAATTCTTTAATTAGCAGATAAGAAGTACTCAATTATTTTTTATCCAAGGATTAAACAAATTGAAATACATCCAAGAAAAGTTTTGAATATTAATAGTTGGTTGATTGATGAACAGGAAGTCAAATTATTTGTTTTTTTATAGAGATATGTTTGGATTTTTCCTAGAGTTACAAGGATATGAATGGCATTCACCTTGATGTATGTACACATAGGATATTCATTGAATATGTTAAACCTATGAGACAACCTCAAAGACGTCTGAATCCTGCTTTGAAAGATATTTTCAAAGAAGAAATTGAAAAACTTTTAGATGTAAGGTTCATTTATCCAATTTTAGATAGTAGATGGGTTTCTCCATTAGTCATTGTTCCAATGAAAAATGGTAAAATGAGAGTGTGTGTGGACTACAGAGAGTTGAACAAAGTCACACATAAGGATCACTTTCTGTTACCATTCATAGACCAAGTGTTGGACACCCTTGATGGTAAAAAAAATTTCTATTTCGTAGATGGTTTTAGTGGTTATAATCAGATCCAGGTTGCACCAGAGGACCAAAAAAAGACTACTTTCACATGCCCTTGGGGAATATTTGCTTATAGAGTGTTACCCTTTGGTTTATGTAATGCTCCAAAAACATTTCAAAGAGGTGTTTTGGCCATATTCTTTGATTTTACAAATGAGAGTGTAGAGATTTACATGGATGATTTTATAGTATTTAGGGATAGTTTTGAATATACTTTGGAACAACTTGAAAAAAATTTAATACATTGTGAAAAATACCATTTGTCTCTTAATCTTGAGAAATGCTTCTTAACGATGGAGGAAGGGATTGTCCTTGGTCATCATATTTTCTCTTATGGGATCAAGGTTGATCCTAAAAAGGTGTAAGTCATCAAAAAACTTCCTCCTCCAAAAACTCAAACTAATGTAAGAAGTTTCGTAGGACATATTGGTTTCTACTGTAGATTTATTGCCAATTTTAGTACCATAGCCAATCCAATGTTTGGATTCCTAATGAAGGATTCTAAATTTTTTTGGTCTATTGAGTGTCAAAAGTCTTTTTATGAATTGAAAGAAAAATTAACAACTCCCCCTATATTTTGAGGACCTAATTGGGAATTACCCTTCCATATTCAAACTGATGCTTCCAATACTACTATTGGAGTTGCATTAGGACAAATTGATAATGGGGAGCATTATGTCATTTACTGTATCAGTAAAAACTTGACAGGAGCTAAAAATAACTACACTACTACTGAGAAGGAATTCTTAGTTATAGTATATGCTATCAATAAGTTCTGATACTATATCACAGGATATAAAGTATTCATTCATACATATCATGCTACCATTAAATACCTGATGAATAAACCTCTGGTTACTGCAATAATTATTTGTTGGTTAATACTATTGCAGGAATTTGATATCACTATAGTTAATAAACTAGGGAAAACTAATGTAGTTGTAGATTTTCTATCAAGATTACCAAATGCAGATACAGGAGAGTTGGTTGAAGATGCATTTTCTAATGAGAAACTATTTGCTATTTCTGTGCAGTCTCCATGGTTTGTAGATATAGCTAATTATTTGGCTACAAGAAAAATTCCTCTTCACTTTACTCCTAAACAAAAGAAATAGTTAATCAATAAAAGCTCTTCTTTCAAATGGATAGGAGATTTACTTTTCAAATGTAGTCCTGACCATGTTTTGTGCAGGTGTATCCACAAATATGAAGTATATGATATTCTACGGGCATGTCATTATGAACCTTCATGAGGACACTACTCAGTCAAAAGTACAATTCGAAAGATCTTGGGTACTGGTTATTACTGGCCATATTTGCATAAAGATGTAAAAAATTATGTTAAACATTATGATGCATGCCAAAGTATGGGAAAACTTACCTTCACTAGTGAAATGCCATAACAACCTCAAATAGGAACATAACCATTTGAGAGATGGGGCCTAGATTTTGTAGGACCCATTGACCCTCCTTCTCAAGGGAAAGTGCATATCTTGGTATGTACTAACAATGTAACTAAATGGGTAGAAGCCTATGCTTTTAAGCATGCTCGAGAAGAAAAAGTTGATTTCTTATATTCATAGATTTTTCTATGTTTTGGAGCCCCATAGTCCATCACCATAGACCAAGGACTCATTTTACCTCAAGACTTATTGAAGCTTTCACTCAGCTATATGAAATCAAGCATAGGAAATCCTCACTGTATCATCCACAAGCCAATGTTCAGGTTTAAGTAACAAATAAGGAATTAGAGAGAATTTTAACCAAAACCATAGCTTCACATAGGAGAAATTGGTTGGACAAACTACTTGAAGCAATTTGGGCTTACAAAACTACTTGGAAATCCACCACTAGATTCACACCATATGAATTGGTTTATGGTAAAAAACCTCTGTTGCCTATTAAATTTGGGTTATTAACTCTTCAAATTACTTTGGATGTAGATATTGATTTTTCACAAGCACAAACAAACTGATTTTGCAGCTCAATGCATTGGATGAGCTATGAAGGTATGCATTGCACTAGACTGAGATGGTCCAAGCACAATGAAAATTATGGCATGATAGTCACATTCAGCAAAGGAAATTTTAGCAGGGCAATTGGGCTTTGTTGTTTGACTCACGTTATGAAGACTATCCTAGGAAGTTGCAGACTAGGTGGCTTGGACCATATCAGATTGAGGAAGTGTTTGAAAATGGATCTGTTCACTTTTCACCCATTTATGATTCACAATGAAAATTGGTAGTTAATGGATATCGTCTTTGGATATATCATAAACCACTAATGAAGGAGGAGTTTCTCAAACAAGTAGAGAACTTGGATGTACACATATTGGAAGAAAACACTTCTTCCACACTAGAATCAGTAGAGTAACATGAAAGAAATTGGAAAAAAAATAAAATTAAATTAAAAATTAAAAATAAAAATGAAAAAAATGAATAATTCGTAAAGTGAAAACCTCTTTGAGGCGCTTCTAAATTAGGCTTGCATGAAAACTGATATTCCAGTATTTTTGCCTTAATGGCCCACCATTTTGACCCACCATCATTGTTCCATATTTTATCACAATCACTATTTCACTTATTTTCATATTGCACCTATCTTAGTCAGTAGAGCAACCAATTGGGAATCAGTAGGAACAACTATTTGTACAAATTTAGATAAATGGTTATATCAGGTATGTGCCTTTTTCATTTTGAAATATTGTTAATGTCTAGTATGTAGTGTATAATGTCCCTAGTTAGTATATAAGGCATTCATAAGGTTTGATCCAAAATATATCCATTTGGTCAATGGGATATAAAAACATTATGGGCTATTTTTAGGGCATAAAAAAAAATGCAGTTGAAGTTGAGAAATTGCAGTTTGAAAGGAGCTTCAAAAATGAGAATTTTGTACATCTTTGAAATAAAAAGGGGTTTTTTGCTCCAGAGTGAAGAAACGTCCATACTTCGAAAAAAATTCTAGAGTAAGCTAGAACAAAATACAGAAAGACATGTGGCATCAAAATTATCCTCCGATCGTTTGAAGTGAAAAATCATGGCACAGATTTCAATATGCAGGTTTTCAACATCAATGGTGGGAATGAGGTCATTGGAAATCATCGCATGCTTCACAATATGCAAAATATTTGCCACACTTAACAAAGACTTCAAAAAAAAGGAAAATTTTGCACGTTGTATACAATGCAACCAATGGTTCAATGCCACATTATCATATAGCAATTATTCACTCCAACATAGCAAAAATAGGTAAATAACATTCCTATGGAGGAATAGAAATCTTCCACGTGATACGTAAGGGAGGAATTTAATTTTCCAAATGCTTCAACACATTCTAAAGCATTTTCTAGCATTGTAAAAATTTAATTTCGTAGCCTAGAAGTTATTTTAGCCCTATAAATGCAAATAGTTTGATCCAGAGTCAAGAACGACATTGTTTTTCAACATTGAGAAGAGATAGAATATAGGAAAATTAAAAATGGGGGGTAAGAAAAATAGGATTGAGTCAAACGTAGATTGTCTATAGGGAGATCCTGAATCACTACGTATCTTCACAGAGGAAGGGTTTATGCCATTTTTATGTAAATTCGATGGACACTCTGAATGTTTGGCAGCAGAATTTGCCCGAAATTTCAAAAACAACCAAGTCCATATTAGTGGCATAACCATCCAGGTAACTCTAGAAATTCTTAGTTATATTACAAAAATGCCTTTGCAAGGAATTCAGATTGTAAAAATTGGAAAAAATGCCCTAGTAGAAATTGTTAATCAATTTAAGGAAGAAGGGTATAGGCCAATTGAATTTTTAATGAGCAAACATGTTTGTAAAGTGGTTAAAAGTTCCAGTCTACCACCTCCTTGGAATGAAGTAGTTGTATGGATTATTAGGTTTTTAATCTGAGATGGACAATTTCCTATTCTATCTAGGCATCATATTATAATTTTGAATCATCTACGGCATGGTCGTTCAAACCTGGGGGTCAAGATAAATCTACCCTTATATCTCCATCAAGAATTAATCACTATGGTTAGAAAATACCAACAAGGAAGGGGCACTCCCAAACACCATGGGCTCAACAAGCTCATTTGTAAACATCACTTTAGAGGAAACCCTATAAGTTTTGAATGGTTCTTCTCTACATGGAATGAATTGGAAGGTGAAAGCCCTAAATCTGAGGAAGAGGTAGAGGGTGAGAAATCTAAATCTGAATATGAAGCAGAAAATACAAGATATGAACTTGAAAGTGAAATTGAATCCTCTAAAAAAGAAATTCCCTCCTCACCACAAGGACCTCCATCCTCTAGAACTAGGAAGCAAAGGGAGAAACAATCTAAGTCTAGTCCTATGGGAAAAATAATGAAAGTTACATTTTTTGAGAATGTAATTGTATTTCCAACACAACCTATTGAGCAACCTGGTAGTTTAATAAAGGAAGGACGACTGGAGAAAGAAACACCTAAAGTAGGTTCTACTCCAGAATCATCAAAATTTGTTCTAGAGTCACCTAAAAAGGTCCAAAAAACTCATGTGGGGTTACGAAGGTCTTCTAAACTTCAAAAATAAAAATTAATAAAGGGGGTTGTGGATGTAGAAGCAACATCACTGTTTTAGTAGATAAATATAGATCAGGAGCAAGAAATGCTTGTAGAGAAATTTATAGAAGAAATATTAGAGGAGGTATATATAGACATGAAATAATTGGAGGTAGAAACAACAATCACAGATACATAAATGCCTATAGTCCCACTTGTTGACTATTTAGACTCTGAAGATTCTGATTTTGGCGAAGAATAAATAAGAGAAGAGGAAGAGCCTGATATGCAAAATCAGTTACATGCTGCTAGAAGGGTCATTAAGACACAAATGGGATGGATTGAACAGCATGATGCCTCTATCATAGAAAAATATAAGCTTATTGTTGATTTGTAGGAAGAAGTGAATAAACTAATGGTTCAATTGTCCACTCTAAATCAACAACCTACAAAACCTAATTTTGAGGGTGAATTGGCCATAATTCTATTAGAATTGGTAGAAAATCATAGGGATATGGTCCTGCCTAAGGAACAATCACCCATAAAATGAGTAGAAATAGAAGAAATAGCAACCCAAATCTTCCAGTAGGATGTTAGCATGACAGATTCAGGAGCATCTGTAGAAAATTATCAAAATTTACAATAGGGGGCACAAACATTACAAGCAGTTGAGGAGGCCAATGAACAAGGAGAAGTGCAAGAACAGGTAAATGTACATTCTCCTCAATTATATGTTGAATTAATTACAGTTGAATCACCTCAAGTTGAAACAATAGAAATTGGAATGCAAGTAGATATGTTCACTGTTAGCACATTAGAAATTGGTATACAAGTGAACTTACCTCCAAAAATACAATCATTCATAAGGCCCCCACAAACAGTTACAATGACAAAATATAATAAGTATATAGCACATTGGGTGCTTAAATGTTAGCAGATGGAGGTACAAATTTCATCCTTAAAACCTTTGAAGCAGAAGCTAGAAGCCCAAACTACAAATATAACTAAGTTACAAGAATAGATATAGGATATGTACCAAATTGCTAAATACTTGATTCAGTGCAGAAGACCTGTAAGGTTTTATGCTCTGATATTAAAAGAGAAATACCTCCGCTGGAAATTAATGAGAATTGTTTCCAAACTTCCATACAAACTGGAAACTACTGAGGAATTTGTAGAAACATATTTGCATAGTCTAGAGGAATAGAGGAATCTGCTTTGTGAATTATTTTTGCATAACTTTTTCTTACCTAAAAATGGAACCTTATTATCACACATTTTTACAAGAGATATCCAGCTAAGAACCTTTATATATTTAGTGTAAAATTAGATTTATTGGGAGGAGGAGAAGGTAAGTAAGGAAATGGAGTTGAAAGTTGAGTTACTAATCAGATGGATCCATACTAATTATAGGGAATTCATAAACAAACATTTCACTATGATGAGGGAACAAAAAATTAGAAAAGTATATAAGAGCAATATTACTGATTGTATCAGGAGTTTTCAGGTCTTCTATAACTAGCATTTTAGTAATGCTCTATCAGCTTGTAAAAGCAGGTGAGGAGAATTACCCATATCACTTTAGAAGAGGAAACCCATTTCACCCAAAAATTTATTGTGGTCTAGAAGGAGAGTAGAAGGCATAGTGTAGGTCATCCACAAATTGTATGATCATTGGGTAGGTTTGAGGTATAGACTACCAAATGTGATAATTCTAGTCCCTTATTTCTTTGATAATGATCCTCAATTAGATGAGTAGTTCTAGGAATGGCTCAAGAAAATACAAGCAATCATAGGGTATTATAAGGTTCCAGGACCAAATATGAGTTATGAAGAATTAAATTTGTACATAGATCTTTGTGCTATTGTAGCTTCACAAAATGCATGAGGACATGCATTATAATAGGTTGGGGGGAAAATGATGAGGCCAGGAAATTGCCTCATTCATAAACCATTTTTGGATATTTGATAAACTATTTAAACCTTATGTTATGTTTTGATGTTAATTATGGTGATAAAATGCATTATGTATTAGCATTTACATGTTTTAAATTTTGAGGAGCATATGTTCCATTTTGACTATTTTTCTACATTTTTTGACTTATTTTTAGCTAAATTCTTTAAGCAAATTAGAATTTATTTGAAGTTGTAATAATAGGTGTTGATATGCATTTAGTTTTAAAATAATTCCATTTTCTTTCCCTACCAAATGACCAAAAAGACACCAAAACTTGTTCAAAACAATTTGACTATGCAGAAACAGGAAATTGTCCATTCAAATTCTAGCTAGTTGTACATATACAACATGGCTTGGAATTAGTCCACTCTAGCTCATTAAAAGGATGGAATAAGTCTTCTGGAAAATTATGGAGACTATTCATGTTGAAACAACTATTTTCCTGTGCCTTTGGTGCATGAATTAACACAAGATTATTACACTGCCTGATATTTTGAAGCAGCTCAAGAATGAGCAGAGCAGGAACAGTTCTGATCAAAATCATCCATAAAATAGTCAAAAAGATAGCAAATGGTAATATAAGACTAGTTATAGCTATATGAGGGTTCATCTTACCTTTTCCAATGCATTTATTCCAATGGATGCATCCCAGCAAAGGAAATTAATAAACTAGAGTAGAACAAATTCCTGCATTTGAGGAAAATAGTTTTGAAACAGATTGTAAATCCTTACAGAACAACAATAGAATGTATCAGCATTGTAATAGGAATAGTATAAATAATATAGTTCCCATTCAGTTGAGAATAGAGGATATAGAGTTGCATAATTTCATAATAGATAATTTATCCTTGTAATTACATTGGGACAGTATTTTGTAGGCTTTTTCCTGCAATACTGTAATGTTGCTACAAAAATCAATAAAAGGTGCAATATTTCTATTTTATTGGTAGACTGAATGAATGTGTGTGAAATTTAGATAGTTTAGAATAGTTCTTTCCACCTTATTCTGGGTCAGGTAGCAAGAGCCACTTCCAAGGCTAGGAAAAGGAGCACCTTTTATAGGTTTTCTACTCATTTCTTGTTGCAGCAAAGTAGCAAGAATTTGTCAGTTTATACTTTATAATTTTAGTTGTACTCTTTTAGATTGCATGTGATAATTTGTAATTATTATAGGAGTATGTGCATGTTAGCTGACCACTTAGCATAAATTATTGCATCATACAACATTTTATGATATTTCCTGTTTTAGTAGTTTTTTTCAGAATCTGGCATTTCTAGTTTGCATCAGAGAATTTCTTAATGTTTTAGTTCTGCAATATTTGATTACTGTTATTTGAATTCTGATATTGTAATTAGGTTTTGATTTATACAAGGTGTGATTTTTAATTATGCAAGTTTCATTTTTGTCATTTCAATTTCTGCATCATTTCATTTTTGTCAGTTTAAATTTTGTAATAGTAATTAATTTTCCTTTTCTATAATGACTCAATTTCTACAATTTCATTTTTGCAAGGGTAAATAGGAGTCAATTTTATTTTATAGGATTTAGAGGTGACATAAAACCCCCAAAAACTAAATATTTCATCAATAAATCCATCACCTGAATGAACTAATCTTCAAACTTCTTGTCTTTCCTATCGTATACAGCCATTGGACACCGCCCTAGATTAACAAACATAATGATCAAATGATGAACAATTGACGACACTCATAACTGAGTGAATGAAAAAATGGGATTTATGAATTTTGAAAAATGGGATTGTTGGTTTATGAGATTAGGAAAATTACACAAATAACAAAAATAAGTACACCCAATTATGGAAGCTTGAATTTTTATTTGGCCATATCATCCCTACTATAAAAGATCACTGAACATGGGATGAGGTGAATGTCATTTGAAAAATGAAGGAATGTAGTGTAATGCACATGGGATGTAAAATGTAGTGGAATAAATATGGAATGAATTAAAATGGAATATGTGTGCAATATGTATAAATGCAATGTGAGAAATGCATGTGAAAATATCTATATGTAAATATAATATGTATGCAATGGGAACATGGCTATGTGAATGATTTGTTTTTGTTGTTTATTTATTTTTAGCCATGTATATATATAATAATCAAATCATGCATATAATAGGATCCCTAGACAAGGAAGAGCTAAGAACGATCTCAAAAATCAATGCAAATGCATATCGCCCCATTAATCTTACGAATGGGTACCGGGCCTGAGATCCAGTCAAGATAGTCTATAATGTCATCTAATTCTTCTAGCTTATTGTCATCAAACTCAACCTTAAATACCTCGATATTCTTGGTGTAAGGTGAAGGTGAAGGTGGATGAGGGAGGAATGTAGTTGGTAGAAGCCCTTAACAATTCCTTGGATAGGAAAAATAAAAAAATGAGGGTGGGGAAGAATCCGGTCCATGTCAACCAGGTTTTCGTCAATTAGAATTGGCTTAGCCAGATTGTATGGATTACAAAGTGGGGTGAATAAGTCAATAGGTTTCATATAGAATTAATTGGAAAATATATGAATTGGAGTAATGTATGGGAACTGATGTTTACTCTTGTTAACCCTGGATAGCAGCAACAAACATGAAATCAAATTCTATATACATGCAAAGAAAAAATTTTGTTTTTTTGTTTTGGATATTTTGATTTTTTTTTTTGTTTATATACATATGTTAAAAATTTTGGATTGGTTGAATGGCTCAATGGAACTCAGGTGGGGGTGGTTCACCACATGGGTTAGATTATTCTTGTGGAAGAAGCAAGCAAAATATGGTTTGATGGATGGGGAACATTTTGAGATAAAACTCATCATGTTGTGTAAGCGGAACGATGGGTGGAAATTTTTCTTCAAAATCATCAGAAGCATTGGATATAAGTTCATACTCTTCAAAAATTTCATCATCAAAATCTAGGAGCAGGTAGGAAAATTTTATGGGGTCTTCTTCCTAATTGAAACTAAGATCTTGAAGAGATATTTTAAGAGAAGTGGTGGAGAAATATGGAAGGAGGGCTTTATCTTCATCATTAAGACTAAGCCTTTGGAAAGCTTGCTCAAGGGAAGTGGTTGTGGAAAGTGGGGTATATCCTAATCTTGAATAATCATGTGCTCCATACAAGAAATCAATAATTTCATGTATACCTTGTTCATGGGAACCTAGACCTTGACCTTACCAATTGAATATGTGGAAGTAACGAGATGGAAATCCTACCATGTTTTGTATATTTGTATGTCTTGGATATTTTGGTTTTTCATATGGGTTTGCCTCAATTGAGGAATCCAATCCTCCATAAACAAATTTAATACTATTAGGAGTATAACTCATATCGTGGACATCACTTATGGTTAAATGAGGGTCACATGGGTGACCTAAATCCTTGACTCTAGGAATGGCAAGGGGGGTAATGGTAACATCTTAGACCACATATTCACCAATATGAGGACTAGTGATGTGGATCTCGACTTTGAATGAGGTGGTGGATGATGTGGACATGTATGGCTTAGGATTGGAATGGGCTATGGATGGTTGAGGGGAGTTGAATATTTCATATTATGAAATTTGGACTTGTGAAACATAGGCTTATGGAGAAAGAATGGGTGATGGATTGGAATTAGAAGAAGGCAGATTATGCAATGATGATGAAGAAAAAATGGTTGTAGAAGGAGTGGTTGAGGTGGATGATGTGGCAAAAGTGGATTGACCTTGACCACATGTACAAGAAGAAATGGATGATTAAGAGGGTTTGGTGATGGGTAAATCCTCAAGAATAGGATCTTTAGAAGAAATGTAGATGGATTCGAAGATGAAGTGGATGGATTCAATGATGATGGGGATATGAATAGGTGGGTGTAAGGTAACATGGATTCATAGGGATTTGAAATGAAGTTACAATATTTGAAAAGTTCTACATCCATAGGGATACAATGGACTTGACCATTATGAACATATTTCAAGCACTAGTGGAGAATTGATAGAACACAATTCATTTCTCTCATCCAAGGTCTACCAAGGAGTACATTGTATGCCATGGTCCCTTCCAATATGTGGAACATAGTGTGCAACATTTTAACCCCTACTTCAATGGGCAAAAAAATAGTGCCAACTTTGGTACACAAAGCATCGTTAAATGCTTTAAGGATGAAGGATGACCTGGAAATATGGGAACATGGCAATTTGAGGTTGCTAAGGGTAGTAGTAATGATGATGTTGATGGATGAGTTGGTATGAATTAGGACTCTCTTGAATGGATTATTTTCTATTAAGGCCATGATATGTAATGGAGGATCTATGGATTCTGATGTCATAGACTTTGTTTCAAAGTCATAAAAAGTGATAGATGGATCCATGCATGTTATAATCCTCCCTACAAAATTCTTTAAGGTATTTGAGTCTTGAGCTTCTAATTCAATAGATTTTATAATTTCTATTAGGGCTTCCATATGCCTAGGGGATTTTTCAATGAGCTCATATAAGGACAATTGTGCTGAAGCTATTTTTAAACTTGTGGTCAACTAGTTGCTTAAGGATATCGTTGGCCTTAGAGGATGATGGATGGGATGATTGGGTGGATTAGAAATATGAATTGGTGAGGATGGATTTGGAGAAGTTTGTATATGTGGTGGATTTGAAGGTTGTGCATTTGGTTGTTGGGCATTTTTTTTATTTTGTATTTGACCTATTGTTACCAAATGGACTACTCCTATAAAATTTTGATATTGTTGGACATGGTTAACTTGGTTAGGAGGTGTATGATGATATTACATCCTACATTAGTTTGAGCCTCTTCATGTTTGGGAAGAGGTGTCTAAAAAAATTGCAAGTTATGATTTTGTGGAGCTAGGGGGTTATCTACCTTAAGGACCCACAAGTCTACGAGGTCTTGAACAATATTCTTATAAATGTATGTGTTGATGTCATGACCATTTTGTCTATGATATGGACAAAATAAGTGTTCCCTATAATTTCTACTATGTTTGGTAGGGTCATGAGGCCTGATTTATGGTAAATCCAACTTATTTGCTTCATACAACTTTTAAAATATGGAAGAATATGATTATGTTAAAGGAGTGTATTGGTTTTGGGATCGAGCATGTTGTCGACGGGAGGGGTGTTCCATAGTTGACGATGTTTTTTGTATTGTGAGTGCTTGAGTTACTTATGGGACCACATGATAATTAATTTGTTGTGGTTGTTGCATAGATTGTTGAACCATTACCAGCTAGCTCATCACCACTTGATTGACTTGATTAGATGTATTAGCAGGAGAGGCTTGTGATGACTTGTTTTGGCTAGATTGATTGCTTTTAAATTGGCCTTTGTTTTTCCATTCTTTCTTTTTAGGTTTGATTACGCCCTCTTGGATTTTTATCTCCTCAATAATGCTAGCTTGTGCTAAAGCTTTTTCAAATGAATGATAGGTATGAAGCTGAAGCATCCAAGAGATAGGTTTTAGGCAACTCTTGGTGAATAATTTAATGATTTCATCCATTGGGAGGGAGAATGGCAATTTGGTAATGACTGCCCTCCAATGGTTTCAAAAGTTATAGATAGTTTCATCTTCCCATTATCTTAATTCGTACACATCTTATAATGAAACTTTATTTTTAATATTTAGGACAAAATGCTCAAGGAATAGGTCAATCAATTGAGAAAAATTATAGATACTATGAGTTGGTAGCTGATTGAACCATTCTATGGCATCTTCTCCTAATGTTTGAGGAAATGTTCAAAGCATGAGAGCATTATCGGTTTGAATCCGAAAGCATGCATGAAAAAATTAGCTAGCATGCTCCTTAGGGTCCTTGGTTCCGCTAAAATTATCAAACTTTGACAATGTGAAGTCTGCCAAATATGGCGATGATGGTACCAAAGGATGGATTGGTTGATGGATCAGTTGGCTTAGAGTTGATTTTTGGTTTGACATGCCATGAATATTTTACATCAACTAATCTATCTATTTTTGCATGGCCTAAATCCTAATATCTTCCCCAGGAATTTGGAAGCCTTGGATAACCTGATGACTTGGTTATGGACTATAATAAATATGTTGAGGAGTGATTAGATGGTTTTGATGAAATGGATTGGTTTGAAATTTATGAGAGGGATATTGATGATGGAGATAAGGAGAAGACTGATGAAGAAGAATATTTTGGAGGAATTGGTTGGGTTGACCAAAAGAAATAGTGATTGGAGGGGTTGAATTTTGAATTGGAGGTGGCTTGGGGATGGATACTACCGATGACTAGGGTATCCAGGTGGAATTTTTATTGGCTACATTTGGCTGGGCTAAAGCTACATGATGCATAGGATCTAATTGAACCTGTTATCTAACATTTTAATGCTCTAAAAGCACTTTGTTCATTAGCCCAATATATCCTAAAGATCTTGATCAGACAGAGGAAATTGACTAAGTTGTGGATGGATTAGAAGATGACAATATGAATGTGAATGGATTGGAAGATAGGGGCATGGTGCAAGTTGCACTTGATGTGGCAACTTGGGAGGTTAGTACCTATGATGTATCATTGACATCCTCCTCATACAAAGGATTAGAGCAAATTTAGGTATAGCCATATGGATGATGGGTGTTAAAAACACTCAGGTTTTATTGGGCTAGACTATGGGAGGATGGCATACCATATTCATAGGCATAATTAGGGAACCCTCAAGTGGGGTTGGATGGATAGGATGTAGCTATTCTATTTGTTCAGCATAATCTTGGTTAAGGGGATTGAGAACATATTTAGAATACCTATAAATTGCCTCTAATTTTTCCATGTCAATTTGGATGGATGACTATTCATTTTTTGGGGGAATGGATCCCTCTTATGAGAGAGATGGGTGAATAGTCCTGGATGGACTAGGTTGGGTGGAATTGGAAAGGTTAGCTACTAAAGTAGTAGGTATGTTGGTTGTATTTTCCATTAAATTATTTTGATTTAATATTTTTGTTTGATTTTGAGTTAAAACCATAAAATAATTAAATCAAAATACAATTTCAGGATAATTAAATTTCAAAACTAAAAATAGAGCTAAAGGATTTAGAAACAAAGAAAACAATCAATCCTAATTTTTACCTTGTGTGGCTTACCTTATTCCTTGATTATCTCTTTTATTGTGTATTCCTTTTATATATGAAATTTTTGTGTGTTTTGGTGTATCCTAATCTTGTTTAATAAAAAATAAAGGTAAAAGACTATGGTTGGATGGGACAATGAGATTCTTTTTGGTGATAAAATCTAACAAGTTTGCTTGGGGGTATTCCTAGGGTTTCTAAGGGCAGATATTTGTGGATGGAAATGAGTGCCACTGTCACAAAATATCAAGTAATGGTTGGGGATGAAATCCAACCACTACTGTTTAGAGTGCAACACACAATGTGTGATTAATTTTATGTTTTTCTATTCTTTATTATGATTAAACAATGTTAAAAGTAATATATTTCACACATATAAATTATAATCCAACATGTAAATGCAAATTTCCTCTAAAGAGTGTGAAGTACACTTAAAACCCCCTACCTAGATAGCAACTGGAGGGTTCATCCACCTCCCTGCAAAAGGTGCCACCCAAGGATAGCTTTTCCTATTTAGATAAGTAAAATAAGCAACCTTTAACTCCTAATATGCAAATTCTAATTGATGCTTTTCACTTTTAAATGCAAACAAAAAGATGCAAGAATAATTTGAATTTACAATTCGTTTTTTTTAAACAAAAAACCCAAAATGTGTGATGAATGAATGCACAGATGCCCTAGATGCAATATAAAATTAATTTATTTCTATATTCCTTAATGTGTTTTTGTTTTAATATTAAAATATGAAAATAAGTAATGGAATGATGAAATACATAAGGACAAAAATTGGAACAGAATGATTGCAGATCTTACTTGAAAGCCTAAGCTCTGCTCCAAATTACTACCAAGCGTAGTGGAGCGCCTATGTAGGTATGGTTGGATTCCTGTATAGGCATAGTTGGGTACTTTTAGGGATCATCATGTGCCGAAGAGCTCCTGCACACCTATTTGCAACTATCACAAGATCTTCCAAAAACCATAACTAGTGATTTTGGCTAGTTTTTCATGCCAAAAAACTCTACAAAATGGAACAACAGAATGAAATTTAGCAAAGTAAATTAGAAAATAGAACCCTTGCAGGGTCCCACTATGATCACAATTTATGAATAAAAAATATGACACTAAAACAAACAATGAAAGTAAAATAAACCAATGAACAAGAGATTGCACAAAATATGATTTTATTCAATAATGGGGGGAGCTGAGAAACTCCTTTATTATAATTGATCTTGTTCAAGGAATTATATTTTATACAATAAATACAAATTCTAGGGCTCTATGAAACACTATCTACACAACAAGTAGTGTCTCCAATGTATCTTTCTTCCAACATGGCGAGTGGGCTTCTCATTATTTGTAATCGAGCAACTCTAGCTTAGTTACTCAACAATATTTGATGAATGCTACATGATCATGTACACACATCAAACATAAAATAGTTATCAAACAAAATGAGAGTTTCATGATGTGAACCCTTAAAAATATGAACTAAAAACCCTATATCGAAGTGAACAAAACATGCAAAATTTAAATAACATTCAATAATTAAATGTACAAAATACTTTATTTTTTTGTTGCTCCGTTGCAGATTGATGATAGGGTGCCCTGACAACACTTGATGATCTTATGCAAAAAATTATGGTATCAAGTTGAAGGGACAACAGGTGTTGGGTTGTGCCTGCAGAATACGATAGATGCACGATTGCGCCTTTGGTATGAGGCAAGCACTCAACTACGGCTATGGATTAGGGCAAAATATGTAGAAGTAGATCAATGGAATGTGAAGGGCTCGATAGATGGATGATGATGGTGGTGGTGGAAGTGATATGTGAGGATGGCTGGAACCAAGAAATATTAGGTTAATCTAGGGTTTTGTGGAAGGATAAGCTATGGCACAACCTATTCATAAGAGCTAGCTATCAGCAGGGTTATATCTCACAAGCAAATTAGAGCTCCAGTGTTCAAGTCCTCTAGGATTCAGGATTTCCAAGGGTTGAGCATTGATAATGCTCCTAATTATTACCAAGCCTAGGGTTTACTTTAGGGTTTTACCAAATCATGTGGCTAGAATAAAAGCAAGTCCAAGGGTTGATATTAAACTTTAGGTTGTGACATAAATTAATGAAGATGGATGGCTGAGATTAGATTGAATCGGATAGTTGAGGTTAATTTAGCTTATAAATGTATATTTCATAATAAATATATTAAAATATAATATAACATATTATATTTAAATATAAATAATATAAAATAAATATAAATAATTCAAATAGAGGTCGTAAAATGGTGGAAAAAGGCTAAAGTGAGCTATTCTATGGCGGTAAAGTTATGGAATGGCTAATTGAATGGTTGGAAAGGGTGATGGTGGATAAGTGGCTAGGATTTGGTGTCTAAAAAAGTGTTGTTGATGATAATTATATTATATAATATTAGGGTTATGAATAAAACCCTTAAAAAAAGTGTTATTAAGGAATTAATAAGTTCTTATAGTCCTGAGTTTATTTTAATGCAAGAAACAAAATTAAATAGTGAGGAATGTAATGATGCTTTAAAGAAGCTTTGGAATATGGGTTATTGTTTAGCAATTTAGTCTATAAGAACTATAGGTGATATTACAATATTATGGGACAAATGCAAATGCGATAGACAACTATTAGAAATAAAAAGTAAATGGGTTGCTAGATTATTTTGCAAGAAAGAGGAAAACATCAAAGTTGGGGTTCTCAATATATATAGTCCAAGTATCTTTACTCCTCATGAAATATGTTGGAATGACCTTCGCATATTTTTGTTAAATATAATGATAATTTATTATGATCTATGAATTGTTTGGGGTGATTTTAATATTGTTTTATCTCCTTTGGAAAATAAGGGCAGCACTCTTGGATGGTTTGAATCAATGCAATATTTTTCTTCATTTATCAATTCAAATGACCTTTGGGATGTTAGTCTCTCAAGATATCAATACACATGGCATAATAGACGCATTGGAAAAATCATATAGCATAAAGACTAGATAGATTTTTGTTGTCCAGTAAATGGTGGAAAACAAAGTATACAAACTCTTCAGATATTTTATTGCAAGTGGGATTATATTACAAAATAATTCTATTGACTTTTGAATTACCTAATAATGGTCATCCAAATCCATTTTTCTTCCAGTCTATGCGGCTCAAAGTCCCCAAAATTTCTAGATGGTTATGTTATGGTGGGATGAGTTAAAATTTGAAGGATCATGTATGTATAGAATACCAAATATTTTTGTAACATTTTTATATAAAATAAAGAAACTAAATCCAAGATCAAAAGTTTACAAGAGATAGTAGAAATTAATGCAATGTATCAGGATTTTTACTTGAAATAAAAAACATCTTTTTATTATCATAATGCATTGAAAAATGATTCATATTGGTTCAAAAATTCTAGAGATAAAGAGCTCAAAGAAGGAGATAGAAATATAAAAAATATTCATGATATAGCAAAATAGATATTTTTTTTTTGTCATATCAAAAATATTATAAGTATAGATGGAAGAAATATTGAGGATAAATAAGTTATAAGAAAGGAAACAACTGATTATTTCATAAATATTTTGTTAGATTTTAGGGAAAGAGGAACAAGAAAACTTTCTATAAAATATTCCATCAATTATAACTTAGGGATAAAATGAAAGCTTGATGAAGAAGATATCTATGAATGAGTTCCATGAAGTAGTTTACTCTTTACATCCTAACAAGTCACCTAGTCTAGATGGATTTCCTATAATTTTATTTTTAAAAATTTGGGATTTATTATAGAGTGATATGTAAGTTTAAGTTAAAGAGGCTCAGAAAAGGAAGGCTATAATAAGTTAGGTCAATGCTACTTTTATTACCTTGATCCCCAAGAAATGTGACACAAAATATTTTTATAATTTTTGTCCAATAAGCCTTTCTAATATAATTTATAAGATCAATTCAAAAATTATATTAAACAAATTGAGGGGCATTCTAGTGTGTCTTATATTAGAGAAAAAACATGGATTTTTTCATGGTAAAAAAATTATTGATGGTATAATTATTGCACAAGAGGTCATACATTCTCTTTATTCCATGAAAAAATTAGGTATGTATTTGAAATTGGATATGAGCAAAGCATGTGATAGGGTTTCCTATATTTTTCTAGATACTATGCTCAAAAGGTTTGGATTTTTTATTGATAAGAGGGTTTTGAAAGGACCCTAAACCTTTTACATTAAAGGGGCTGAGAAGGCAGCTAAACCATAAATAATAGAAAATGAAACATCCTCAAACACATACACAGAAATAAAATCAACCGAGCAATAGAGGGCTACTAAGGTCTTCATGGAATAGACCCAGGAAGATGACCTAGTAGTAGTAATAGAATAAGATGCAAAAAAGGAAGAAAACTACTTCTCCAAAGAAACCAAGCAAAAGCGAACCTAAGATTTATGTGAAAAACATAACCTTATGTAAATATGTAAAAAACGAAGAGCCCACAAACATAAAAAAAAATCTAGATAAAACTAGAAAACTCGTTGGGCCTTCAATATTTGAGGTTGTATTGCTCCAATGCTTTCATAGTTATTTTGAGGTTAGCTTCTTCATTTATAGTTGCAATGATCTTGCCCACTTGGAGAAGGGTGGAATATGCAGAGCTTAAAATATCAGCCATGAATGCCAAGGGTTTCTTCTTATTTGATTCTTTGTCAGTCTCAATAGCCTGAGTTTAAGAGGAGACACCTTCTGCCTTGATCTTCTTTGCTAAATCCAGTGTTGTCTTTATGCCAGATTCCAACAAGTCCACCTCCATATTAATCTTCCCAGAGGTGCTCCTATGGGATGAGCATCGATAGGGACATTTTATTCATAGGGGAAGGGTTGTAGTCCAAAGAAGACTCACCTTTAACTTTTATGTCAAAATCTGAATTTTTGTCTTTGCTAGGGGACTCCATTCCATGTTATTGGGTATAGATCATTTTGAGGGTATCTCTATTTGCTTCTTTCTAAAGGGTGAAATAGTATAGAAATAAATGAAGCCCCTGATATTTTGAGTGAGTGGATGACCCTTCACAAACATTATTGATTAAAATCTCAATAGGCTTGTAGAGGAACTCTAAAATATTTGTCCTTCACTAATCATATATGGTTTAGGAATGTCATATGCAAGCTTCTTAGGAGGCTATTTATTTCATCCACCATAAAATATTCCATGATTGGAACCATTACTTTGTTTCATGGTGTGGTAAGACCTTTCCTTACAATTACCCCTTTTTATTTGTTAATACACTTGCCTCTGTCACAAAATTGGATAAGCTCACTGACCAACGTATACTTATCTTTGTGAATGTTATCTCCTTTGATGAATATATATGAGACTTCAGCATTCATACGAGAACTAACTCTAAATTTTAATCCCTTTATAATAACCCACCCCTTATCCCAAGTGGCAACAAAGTCATCAGACACTATAGGATAATTTCGCTAACACTTTTGAATAAAATACATTAGTTAGTGAATATTCAAGAGCTCTTTGACCAACATGTCAACATGGAGGGTAGTGGGATTGAGTAATGTCATTGATGAGCAAAAAACTAGTTGAGGCCCCCCCAAAAACCCCACTCAAGCTAAAAACTATTAGACACAGTGCAAATAAAATCTAAATTAGGAGGCCAAGGCCTAGAAATGACAAAGGAATTTATGGCCACCCAGGAATGAAACCCAATATCTACCCATTTGGTTGTCTAAACACCCCAAGTCTATCCACTTGGTTGTACAACATCAAATATTACAATAAGAGAATTTTTTTCTTTTATTTCAATTTATTATTGCTTTATTTTCTAGTATGAGCATGTTAAATCCATCTTCATAAGTGCCATCCCACAGCAATCAAAATACTCATGATATCGATATTGTCCATATCCCATATAGTTACCCATTTTTAACTTCACTCTCCACCTAAGATCCTAGGTTTGGATAGGGGGTTTCTTTTCCTCTAGGGACCATATCACTAGATGTGTGACACATACTTTCCTGATGTCTTGACATGATCTCATATACTTAATTCATGTAAGATGTAGTGCATACATGCTCAAGCTAAATGATCACCCATTTCCCATGGAGAACCATCTAGGGTCTTACCAATGCCATGGTAACCACCTAGTGTTTTGTGTTGTTTAACCAACATGATTTTCCATACCATCATGTTGTCGGATTTACCTATTCAAGCACAATTCACCACTCATCACTAGCAGGGATAACCTAGAAGAGATACCCATACAACCCTTCGTTACCTCCCATTCTGACCATTTTATATCAGAAGTATAGTTAGAGCCCTAGAATTGATGGTTGCCTACCCGCAATCATGCAAGATTGTCCCACCCACAATCTTGATATAAATTCAAAGTTATGATGGTTTCCTACCCACAAGCACCATTAGCAATTAATATACAAGATTATCTCACCCACAATCTTAAAATAGAATCAAGGTTGTCCTACCCACAACCTTGGGTTACGAAATGATATTATCCCTTACACAATACTAAAATTTCTTAACTTTACAATTTACCTAAGCTTGGTTCACAGGTTTACTAATGGGTGTAGTTTTGATATCATTCAAGAGTTTTGCTAGGTTTTAAAAGATTACCAATTTTCCATTTGACTACTCAAATTTTTATAGTGTGGAAAATATAAGAAAGAGATGCTATAAAAATATTGCATCCAAAACTAAATATTCCCACATTTGATAAAAAAAATCTAAATATAATCTCTTTATAATTACTATTCCTTTGAAGTAAAGGCTACATTATAATTTGCATCCACAAATCACTTTTTCCACAATACTCTATAGAATTTTTATAATAAAATCATGAACTAAGTTGGCTAATCTACAAGTTAAAGTAAATCTGCATCTTCACATTAATTATAATTCTATTATATAATTCAATGAATTTAAAAGAATATTGTTCCTTGCTGCTACACTAAAGCAATGTTGCACGAACATTCAAATAAAGAAATCCTCACTCCACCTTACCCAAATTATCCTGTGGGTTTGATTTAGGTATTCTCATTACCACTGCATCTTATAAGCTTAACTACATTTAAGACATATTTTCCTTGTTTCAATTTCAATTCATCCACAGACTATGTCAAATACAGAGCTTCTAAAATTTCTAGGTTCTAATTGTATTTTATACAATCTCTACTTCACCCGGGCTTAAGTCTTAAAATAGACTTGTTTGCTTCTATTTAATTCCTATGAGTTTTTCCACGGTTTCCAATGTAACATTTTCAAACATAGGTCCGGTTTGAATATTTATACAACCTAATCTATAATCCTTAATTTTCTCTATGTTTTCATGTATGTTATGTCACCTTGCAATGGTATTCCTCTCAACCATCATGAGTACATCCTATTACTAAATCTATTTTAATGACACACTACTAACTACCATACTATTATGGATAGGTAAGTTTACTTTCAAAACATAGTATTTTCCAAGTTTCCATTTTATAACAAGATGAAAATCCCTAATACATGCAGTTACAGGTTCAAATAACATATTTCAAAGCATAGAAATACTCTTTTCATAGCTGCAGTTTTCCCTGGTAGCTTACATGGTCTACGTTTTCAATAATCTATTTGTCTATGTAGAATTTAAGAACATGCAACTATACTATTCATGTATATTATGAAGCATTTAAATTTTATTAAACCCAAGACCAAGATCAAACTTTATATTTGAATGATACATTGTTCAAATAGCTCACGTAAGGAAATACAATGCTCTTTCTTGATTGCATGTCGACTCTACAGTGTTTTAGAAGATATCAACTGCACTATTTTCTCTTTTTTCAACAGATTCACAAAACTAACATATATAACCTCCCAGTTCCTACGTTATTCGAGTTTCACAATATATACAATCTCAACATTGGACATGCACCAGTAGTATCCAGAGTTCTTCTATTCTTAGTGAAATAAACGATTTCATAAACATTTACAATTGGTCTATACTTTGGAATTGGAATTCATCCTTCAACACTAGAACATAATTTATCGTTCAACAACATAATTAAAACTATGGCTTTGACTTCACCAAGCTCTAGTTTCCAATCATAGGTTTTACAGTGACAATTCAGGGGTCAGAGTGGTCAAGCTAAAATAATATGTAGCCATCCCTATCATGCAAGCAATTTTACCACATCTTTCCATACAACATACAGGATTTCAAAACAAAACCTCCCATCACACTATGGGCTTTCAACACAGCATACAGGTAATGCCATTATATTTTTTTAACAACATGTAGAAGGAAAGAAAACAAGTCTCATCTTAGACAAACAACTTAGCTCCAAAACACAATCAAAATATTGCTTTCCTTTTCCACAAAGCATTCAAACACATGCATCTCAAATTTTCCCATGCATGTATTAAGATTTTCATATTTTCTTCAATATTTATAGAGCATGGATAGGATTATAAACACAAACCAACAACATATTTAATTCTTGCCACACATGCACACAGGATTAATTATTTTATTTCTCTTTCATTGCCAAAAAACACTAAACCAATTCAAACGTAGAACAGAACACACAATTTTTTAAGAATTCTAATTATATTAAACTTAATTTTTCTAGTATAGACTTACTATTTTTTGAAGTTTGTTCTCCTCGCTCTCTAGTGTCTTGTGCTCGCCATCGCTTCTTCTTCTTTCCAAATACCCCCCTTAACCAAACCTTTTTATTTCATAAAATATATTTATTCCTCCTACTAGCCCACTCTCATTCATTGGATATTCCTCCTCTCAAAACATGTCATATGCCAAGTGTATTCCCTCTTTCCACGTCCAAAAAACTAAACTTGATAATAATTCCTTTAATTGTCAACTATTACAAATTGTCTTTATTTTAATTTTATAATGCCAAACAAGCACTCTGTCGCCTATAGTTTAGCATGTATTATTTTTAGAATATAAGTGGTTATAGTATTTGGTGTTCCTAGTTTTAAAACATTAAAAATTATTTATTGTTAATGCCTTCATATAATATATATTTTTACCTATAGCAATATAATTATGTTATATATTAATTTTTTTAAATAAATAAATTCCTCAAAAACACATAATGTTATACATAAATATGTAACTATCAATTATTTTGCTTTATCTATTTAATTATTTTATTATTTTTTTCAGATCTTAGCACAAAAATAGTCATATCACTACTCTATATTTATTTCTCATTCAAGACTATGGCTCCCATGCATTTTAACATCTTCATCACCAATCAAAAGTCACAATTAAACAAGCATCAAACATTCCTAAAAATGCAACTACATCTTATAGATCTACATGGACCATTGGTGAATGCATTGTCTTTAGTGTTCTTTTCCCCTATCAACCAGTGAATACACCACCTCTCATCATTTCCCTAACTTACCTTGAACCAAAAAATCTTGTTGTCCATTGAGAAGTCATCCTTATTTTGCATTATCCTTGCCAGCAACAATACCTGTCCTCTGCATCCATAAATACATTAGCAGTATCTCATCCTTGTAGATAAATTAGGCATAGAGTTTTGGAGGGTTATTACATACTTTCCCTCTAAGACTAAACATAGTCTCTATGTTTACATTTCCTATTGATGCATTAAAGGAAACAATATGGTCATGAATAATAGAAAATCGATACAATACAACAATGAATTTACATTTTTCCAAAAATTGAATCATCATTTACATTTTTCCAAAACTAAATCATCATGTAGTATTAATATCAAACATACACAACATCAAATATACTTATCATACTTCGTAAGCCAATGTATAATAATATCATTGTTCAGACAAAACATAACCATACCATGGAGATAACACTATTAAAACACTACTAAAAAAAAATAAAACTATCTCTTCATGATGGCCACATCTTCCCAAGTGGCACTATTTTCAAAAAACTGGTCCCATTGGACCTTGCACTGTTCAATTTTTCACTTTCTCAGTTGTGATTAAGCACTTCATTAAGGGTAAATCACCCCTTAATTTTTGACCACCAGTTGATGGTTAGGAGGAACTCCATTAAAGATTTCTCTAGGGTGCTAGCTATGGGTTCTGATATCTTGGCATGTCGTTTGACTATCTAACTTGCATGACCTATTGTTACATGGTATTTTTTGTTTGGTTTATTATACCTATTGATTTACCATCGATTACCACCTCCTTATCGATTGTGTGGTAGGCTAAAAAAAATTTATGTGTGTCTATCCACTATTTTATCCCACATTGTGTATGTGAGGGTCCTAAGACACCAAATAAGGAGGAGAACTCCTCTTATTACCTAACCACCAGTGGTTTTTAGAGAATCCTCCATGTAGGGCTTCTTGGTAGTAGCATTTTGAGTTGGAAGCCTCACGTGCAAGGCCAAGGGTTCCAGTTATGGCTATAGATAGGTTGACTATGGTTTGATCATGGACTTTGAATATTTACCTGTTGAATATGGTTTACCTCATTGACTTGGTTTGAATTTTGTTTGATTATAATTAAAATAACTTTTTAGGTATGCCTAAATAATATTTTTTGGATTATTAGTATTTATGTTTATGACTAATGTATTAAATCGAAGAAATACTTCTTAATTGAAAGAATTATTTATGTTATTTTTATTAAATGAAATAATTTTTCATTCAAATAATTGTTTATGTTATTTTTATTAATGGAAGGATTTTTAATTGAAAATATGGTTATGGTTATTTTGATTAAATGAGAGGCTATCTAATCAAAATAATGGTTAGGGGTATTTTTATTAAGTGAAAGGATTTCTAATTGAAAGAATGGTTTATGGGTATTTTGATTAAATGAAATGATTTTTGATTGAATGAAAGAAATGATTTTTGAATGCATAGAGTTTATATTTAAGTTTTGAATTTATGGCTAAGAATAGATAGGTTATCTATTCTTAGGAGAAGTATGGGCTTCTCTGGTATGATGTTATGAAAATTTGAATAGAAGTAAATATTGTATTACTCTATGCTTTTGTTGAAGTTGAATGTAAAACAATAGATTATTTTGGAAAGAGAGAATTTCCTTACATTACAAACTAGTGAGAAAATATATTGAAATAAGTATGGGCTTCTTTATCTTATAGATTGCATTTTTTGCACTTTGAAAATGTATTCTCTTTATTACTCTTGTTGTATGCTATTTTATAGTATATGGATACATTACGCCTTTAGAAAGATGTTATTTTCTAAATGCTATTTGAAGGAAGAAATCATCTTTAAAAAAAATGAATGTGGAACTCATTTGAGGGATTATGGGGTTTCCTCAATTATTTGTAATGTGAATTCAAAGAACAATTTTTGTTTTTGGGGACATAAGAACTATGTGTTTCTTATGTATTTATATTGGTATTGATGTTTGAAAAAATAAATAAATATGGAATTTATTTATATTGTTGTACGATACATTAGAACTTTAGAAAGGAAATATTCCTTTAAATGTTGTTAGAAAGAAGAAATTATCTTTAGAGGAATGAATGTGTAATTCATTCAAGGAAAATATGGGGTTCCCTCATTGATTTTGTAATATGAATTAAAACTTAAAAGAACAATTCATGTTTTTGAGGACCTAAGAATTATGGGGCTCTTATGTATTTATATTGGTATTGATGTTTTGGAGAAAGGAATTATGGGATTCCATTATATTGTTGTATTGGAGATAGTTAAACCTATGCAATAAAAGGGATGTTTCAAAGCTAGGTTTTTCCCATAAGGGTTTTCCAATATATATAATGTGTTGTATGTGTATCGAATATCTTAATATTTTGATCTTACATTTAGTGCTTTCTACATTTAGTTATTGAGGTTATGTTTGCTCCTCAATAAAATAAGAGGTTTATTGTAATTCATAGATCATGATGTTGGAAATTTGAAGGTATTTTGTGTTTTCATTGATGTCACATTGATCATTGATGTCAAATAGATTATATCTGGTTTTGGTGGCCAAAATATTTCATAAATAAGCATTGATGATATTTTGGAAAGCATGGCTATTTATAAGGTTTTTGTGAAAACCAAGGAAAGTAAAATAAAAGGTTTTAATTAAAACTATGGATGGCATATTTGTAATGGGTTTTTCTTAAAACCCGATTTAGGTTTTCCTTTCATCGAAAAAGGTGTCCCGGTGATGGAGATATTTAATTTTAAAGATTTACGTTTAAATTTTAATTAATTAAAATTTAAATTTAAAATTAAAATAAAAAATTAATACTTTATTTATCACCAACGCCAAAAGGAGGAGGCACATGTTATTCATAGCTGACGTCAAAAAATCAAAGGGAGGCATATATTAATATGCAATCAAAAGTTTTTTAAACCTAAGTCCTCGATTATTCTAATCGCGATCGATTTGCCTAAGGTACAAAGTGGTGTACACAGTGCTAAGTTTCGATTCGCTAAGGCAGCAAAATTAGGAAGAAATAATTTGATTTTAGCAAAGAAATGAGGAAGAAGGCTAAGGGGGTTCCCTTACCAAGCATCATAGGCACTGGTGGCCTAGCGGCAAGAGGAAGGTGTGTAGGGTGTAAAAACACCAGCAGATCCGAGTTCGAAACCCGTCAACGCTATTTTGCAAGATAAAAGGAAGAGCTTTTTGTGCACATGTTTTGAGGGCAAGTTCATAGAAGGCAAGATGGAAGTATTGCACCCTTGGTGTTGTGTGAGCAGTGGCTCACGTGGTTGTTGACGTCGCAATTTATGTTGTGCAAGGGCAGCGATAGGGGATCAAATCCGGCTGAGGTTAAAGGCAAGTTTTTAATTTTTAAAATATTTTATTTTGCTAAGGTTTCCTAGGAGAGATAAGGTGTGAAATGCATGTTCTGAAAAGAAAATATTTCTAGTGTTTTTCCTCTTAGAAGTATATTATTATATATCATTGGAAATCTTATTACGAGGGTTGTTTGATTATTTTGTTTAGAAGGAGAAATAAGGTGTACATAAAGAGATATTTTTGTTTTTGAAAGAGGGTTCAAGTGAAGGATGTTTTGTTCTTTTCAAAGTGTGCTGAGTGTGGTAGATTCTTCAAATGGGTTTCTTCATCTTCATAAAAAGGTATGGGCACATTCTTCTATTGACTATTTATGGTGGTTGATTTCTTAAATATCATTGGAGGGAAAAGGATTGTTTGTGGTTTCCTTTTTGAAAGAGGTTGATTGAATGCTTCAAGGTTTTCTGATTTCAGAGTTGATTTTAAACCTTATTTTATAAGCATAGTTGTTGAATCCCATTGGCTGTGAAAGAACTTGAGTTAGAAACGAACATGAATATCATTGTTATGTGAAATTTTTGGTTAAGCATTTTTGGAAACATTTGAGTTGGTTGATGCATACATGGACTAGGGTTTTGTGAAGAAGAGTTATCCCTTATGGTGATTAATTGAGTTGAGTTGAGATTGAGATTAGAATATATTGAGTCTCTAAAAATTCTCTTTATGCTTCTATGAGTTGAGTAGAGTTAAGATTGATTTGATTTGATTTGAGTTGAGATTAAGATTAGAACATATTTAGTCTCTAACAATTATCTTTATGATTCTATGAGTTTGAGTTGAGTTGAGAGCATTGTGGATCATTGTTGTCATTCATTGAAGAGTACAACCATTCATTGTTGAGTTCATCCTTGAGCTTTTCCTTGATTGATTTGTGGATGCTATATGAGTGCTGAGACTTTGAGAAGACATTTGTGGACAACTTTGTGGACATATTTGTGGGCACATTTGTAGACAAATTTTGGGATAGCTTTGTGGATAGATTTATGGGCAGATTTATGAACAGTATTGGGATAGATTTGGGCAAGTTCTTGGTGAGCTTGCTAGAGTAGATTTGGACAAGTTATTAGTGAGCTTGTTGGATCAATTTTGGGCAAGTTATTGGTGAGCTTGCTAGAGTAGATTTGGACAATTTATTAGTGAGCTTGTTGAAGTAGATTTGGAAAAGTTCTTAGTGAGCTTGCTATAGCAATTTTGGACAAGTTCTATGTGAGCTTGTTATTCAGCATTGGACAAGTTTTGTGTGAGCTTGTTATTCAGCATTGGACAGGTTCTGTGTGAGCTTTTTAATGAACATTGGACAAAATTCTATGTGATTTTGTTATTTAGTAGTGGACAGGTTCTATGTGAACTTGTTATTCAGAGTTAGACAAGTTCTATATGAACTTGTTATTGCCTAGCTTTGAGTAGATCAAAGAAATCATTGTATTGGATATTTTTGTGTGAAATATTATAAGGATATCAGCTTGTGGAGTACCCCATATTTGGGGAAGCATGTTAAATCTTGTGTCTCAATTTGTGTGGTGACTTGTGCTCTTGCTTACTACTGCTATCTAAGTTATTGACGTACACTACTATATTTGGTTTGCAGTTAAGGACAATAATTAATATTGGTTTGTAAAGAAAGTAAAAAGTGATCTTATACTATTCACCCCCTATCTCAGTATAAGCTTGTGTTCTTTAATTGGTATCATAATAGGTTACTTTGAAAAGGTTAACAGCTTGAGGGAATATTCTACAAGAACACAAATGACTTCACAGAATGGATTATCTTCAAATAAGTCTCCATTGTTTTATGGTAACAATTATGCTTTCTGTAGCATGAGGATGAATAACTACTTGATATCACAAGGATATGAGGTATGTCAAATGGTTGAAAAATAGTATAGGGTTGAAGGTGATCTCGAGAAAGATAAGACTACCAGGAAATTTATTGAGATAAATGCAAGAGAAATAAATTGTATTTTGAGTGGGCTTTGTGAGACAGATTTTGCAAAGGTCATGGTATGTACTTCAGCTAATGAGATGTAGACCAAGTTGCGGAATACTTATGAAGGATATTCAAAGGTAAAGTTGGTAAAACTACAAACTCATATAAAAATATTTTAGGAATTGAAAATGGAAGATTATGAAGATATTTCAAAGTTTTTACTTTGTTTTGATGATATCACTAACACCATGAGAGGCCTAGTTTTTGAGATGAAAGAATCAAAAGTTACTGAAAAGGTTTTGAGATCAATTTCCATGAAATATGATTCTAAGTTTTCAACAATAGAAGAGACAATGGATATCAACAAGCTAACAATGGAAGAATTTAAAGGTACTCTCACAACATATGATATGAAGGTAAATAAGCATCAAGCTCCAATAAAAGAGATTGCTTTCAAGGCTTCAGAAAAAGAGAAAGGTAAAGTTTTAGAAATAGATAGAGTTTTATAAAATTATGAGGAAGCAAACTTCATCAAAAGAAATAAGGACTCAAGGAATTTTAGGGATATAAGGAAAGTCAGATGCTACAAATATGGTTATCTTGGTCACTATGCATACAAGTGTCCACATGAAGAAAATAGTGATGATGAAAAATAGGGTCATAGAAGAAAATATGGAAAGCATAAGCATGACAAAGATGACAGATACATGATAATTTGGGTATTCTTTCCAATAACCATGCTGAGGGGTATGGTATCCTCAGAGGCCTTCAGGAGGCTACTAAGGTTGGATGGGAAAAGGTGTTAGTTGAGTCTGACTCTCAACTTATGATTAATATCTTGAAAACTCCTTCTAAGAATCATAAGGTGGATTGGAGAATAAAAAGAATTATTGAGAAGATTTAGTTAATCCAGATGGGATTTTTGAAAGTTGATTACAATCATGTGGTCAGAGATCAAAACAAGAGTGTTGATGCTTTAGCTAATTGGGCTTTGTACAAAGGTGATCTTACTTGTTATGGCCACCCTCCTATATGGTGGGCTTCTCAAATTAGGGAAGCTCTTCTTTCTATCATTTATTTGGATGGATCCAGTTCTGAAGGTACCTAGTTTCTTCTTGTTTTTTTTTTTTTTGCTTCTCTTTGGTTCATTCAATTTTTTTTAGTTCCCTAGCTCATTCTATTATTTATTTTGTTTCCTCTATTGATTCATGCCTTAATAGTCTTCTGGTCTAGATAGATCATTTTTTTGTTCAATTTTTTTTTCTTTTTTCTTTTTTGTTTTTTTTTTGTTTAGTTTTTTAGAGTGGGTGGGTTCTTTTGTTTTGTTTTGTTTTTGTGTTCTTTGTGTTGTTTTTTGTTGTTCTTGTGTTTTTTTTGTTTTGTTTTTTTTTAAATGTTTTTTGTTATTGTTCTTCTAGTTTTTCGTTCTTGTTCTTGGGTTTCTCTTTGTTTGTGTTATTTCATGTTTTTATGTGTGAGTGTTTTCTATGTTTTTTGTTTTTGTTTATCGTCTATTGTTGGTTGTTTTTTTTTTTTTTTTTTTTTTTTTTAAGGTTTTAGTTGTGTTTATTTTTCTTGTTTTTTTTGGGTTATGTCTTTGTAGTGTTCTATTGTTTTTGTCTTTATTGTGTTTTGTTATGTGGTTATCATGTTTTTCTATGTGGTTTCTTTTATCTTATTATGCGTTTTTGGTTGTGCTTTTGTTTTTGAAACACTCAAGGAGCATGTTTTTTATTTTATTTTATTACTTTTGTTGTTATTTACTTATTTTTAAATTGGTTTTGTGTGTTTGTTTTCTCCTTGAGTATGTCAAAGGTGGCTAGGTCTGAGTCCTGGGAATTTTTGGTGGAATGGATACCCCTGCATCCTTGGGTCTTACTCGAAAGTGGCATCCCTTTTGGGATGTTTTCCACAAATAAAAAAAAAATATGACAGATACAAGCAAAATAGGTATGAGAAAAAGAAATTTTTTCATAAGGTAAATAAATCTTACTACATTGTAGAGGCAAGTGATAGCTCAAATTACAGTGATAAAGATCAGTCAGATGGAGAAGACTGTACATTCTTTGGAATAAGTGAAGAAAAGCAAGAACACATATTCCTAGGTATTGGAGTTAAAGAAGAGGATGTACCTATTGAAGAAAGACATGAAGATCTTGCCATAGCCATTGAGAAAGAATATAGGTACAAGAAAGGTCTATGGATACTAAAATGCTTCATATATGGAAAATTTGGGCATATAGATGATGATTGCACATACTACAACAATTACAACAAGAAAAGTGTATTTGAAAAAGAAAGCAATAGTTCTAGTGATAATTCTAGCAACAATGAAAACAAAGAAGTATCACTTTTGGTAATAGAAAAGAAAGAGGATGAGCCAAGTAAACAAAAATTAGAAATCAAAAGGCTAAAAGAAGAATACAGGAATCTTGAAAACAATATTTGAACAGATATCAAAATCATAGAAGAACTACTTCAAACAATCAGTAATCTCAAAAAAGAGCTTCAAAATACAAAAAGGATAGAAGAAAGGATGAATGAAGAACTAAGGGTAACCACAACAAGACATGATACATTATATGAAAATATTCAAAAGGGAGTGAAAACTTATTTTAAGGTTGCATCGTACTTCCAAGAAAAATCACACTCAAAAGGAAAGGAAGTTCTAAAATATGAGAGCAAAGAAGCACATAAGATTTGTGAGGAAATTTCCAAAGTTCATATGGTTCCAAATATTTAGTTTGGATATTTTTTTGAGATAGGTTAATCAAGTTCTAAGGGAAAAGAAATTCTTGAAGAAAAGGAAAGGAAGAAACTAAGGAAGAGGTTTTAGATGCTACAAAGAAGGTCCAAGAATGCAATGCACAAGTTGAAGTTGATCATAAGGATAATGGTCAAGAAAGGTATGAGGAACAAAGGCATGAGCAAAGGGATTTTCAAGGATATTGTTTTTCTTGTAATGGATTTGGACACAGGGCTATACATTATAGAATCCATGGATCAAAGAAGTTTGATTTTGCTAGAAGGAACTTCAAAGGAAGAAGGTATGATTTTTAGGGGCATTGCTTCTCATGTAACAGGATTGGTCATAAAGCTTCTCAGTCCAAAGTAAATAAGGAACATGGTTTTGGTTTTAGAGCTACACAATTCAAAAGTTATGGTCATGAAAATAGAGCTTCACAATAGAGGGTTTAGGAAAGGAATGGATATGGAAATTATTTTAAAAATTAATTTAGGACATGGGCACCAACCAAAGGCAACAATATCAAGTGTTTTAATTGCAATAACTTTGGGCATATTGCAATATGGTGTAGGACTAAATTCCAAATAGGTTCAAGGCAAGAAGGTCAAACAGTTTCAAGGCAAGAATTTCAAATAGGTTCAAGATAAGAAGATCAAGTAATTCCTCAAGAGAAGGATATCAAAAAGACTTGTATGGAAGTTGATAGAGGAAATATTGGAGTAAAAATACTCCCACCCCAAAATTAATCACCTCAATAGAGAAGGGGGTGAGGGGGCTAAGCATAAGAGTCATATATTTTAGCCCCATAGGTGTCCCTTTTGCCATTGATGTCAAAGGAGGAGATATTTGAGTAAGGGGGAGAGACTTGAGTTAGGGGGGAGCAGCCTCCAAAGAGATATTTGAGTTAGGGGGAGTAGCCTCCAAAGATAGTATTGAGTTATGGGGATCAGCCTCCATAAACAGTATTGAATCAAGGGGAGCATCTTTGATTCTCAGAGATGGTTTTTATAGTGATTGTGGTGTTTGCATTAGAGGTGTTGCCATCAATGACAAAGGGGGAGATTGTTGGAAATTTGAGTTAATTTGAGGCATTTTGTATTTTCATTGATGTCACATGGATCATTTATGTCAAATGGATTATATCTGGTTTTGGTGGTCAAAATATTTCATAAATAAGCATTTATGATATTTTGGAAAGCATGGCTATTTATAAGGTTTTTGTGAAAACCAAGGTAGGTAAAATAAAATGTTTTATTTAAAACCATGGATGGCAAATTTGAAATGGGTTTTTTCTTAAAACCAAGTTTAGGCTTTTTTTTCATCAAAAAAGGTGTCCCGGTGATGGAGATATTTAATTTTAAATATTTAAGTTTAAATTTTAATTAATTTAAATTTAAATTTAAAATTGAAATTAAAAAATTAATATTTTATTTATCGTCGACGTCAAAAGGAGGAGGCACATGTTATTCATAGCCAACATCAAAAAATTGAAGGGAGGCATATATTAATATGCCATCAAAAGTTTTTTAAAGCCTAAGTCCTCGATTATTCTAATTGCAACCGATTTGCCTAAGGTACAATGTGGTGTAGATAGTGCTAAGTTTCGATTCACTAAGGCAACGAAAGGAGGAAGAAATCATTTGAGTTCAGTGAAGAAATGAGGAAGAAGGCTAAGAGGGTTCCCTTACCAAGCGTCGTAGGTGCTACTGGCCTAGCAGTAAGAGGAAGGTGTGTAGGGTGTAAAAACGCCAGCAGATCTGAGTTCGAAACCCATCAGCATTGTTTTGCAAGGTAAAAGGAAGAGATTTTTGTGCACGTGTTTTGAGGACAATTTCATAGAAAGTAAGAGGGAAGTATTGCGCTCTTGGTGTTGTGTGAGTGGTGGCTCACATGGTTTTTGGTGCCACGGTTTGTGCTGTGCAAGGGCAGCGATAGGGGATCAAATCCCGTTGAGGTTAAAGGCAAGTTTTTAATTTTTAAAATATTCTATTTTTCTAAGGTTTCCTAGGAGAGATAAGGTGTGAAATGCATGTTCTGAAAAGAAAATATTTCTAGTGTTTTTCCTCTTATAATTATATCATATTATATATCGTTGGAAAGCTTATTTTGAGGGTTGTTTGATTATTTTGTTTAGAAGGAGAAATAAGATGTACATAAAGAGATATTTCTATTTTTATAAGAGGGTTCAAGTGAAGGGTGTTTTGTTCTTTCAAAGTGTGTTGAGTGTGGCGGATTCTTCAAAGCGTTTCCTTCATATTCATAAAAAGTTATGGGCACATTCTTCTATTGACTATTTATGGTGGTTGATTACTTAAATATCATTGGAGGGAGAAATATTGTTTTTGGTTTCCTTTTCGAAAGAGGTTGATTGAATGCTTCAATTTTTTCTGATTTGAGAGTTGAGTTTAAACCTTGTTTTATAAGCATAGTTGTTGAAGCTCATTTATTGTGAAAAAACATAAGTTAGAAAAGAACATGTGTATCATTGTTATGTGAAATTTGTGGTTCAACATTGTTGTAAACATTTGAGTTGGTTGATGCATACTTGGACTAGGGTTTTGTGAAGAAGAGTTGTCCCTTATGGTGATTAATTGAGTTGAGTTGAGTTTGAGATTAGAATATATTGAGTCTCTAACTATTATCTTTATTCTTCTATGATCCGAGTAGAGTTAATATTGATTTGATTTGAGTTGATTTGATATTGATATTAGAATATATTGAGTCTCTAACAATTCTCTTTATGATTTTATGAGTTGATTTAAGTTGAGAGCATTGTGGATCATTGTTGTCATTCATTGAAGAGTACATTGCCATTCATTGTTGAGTTCATCTTTGAGATTTGCCTTGATAGATTTGTGGATGATATTTGAGTGCTACTTGAGCATGATTTATTGAGCCTTTGAGAAGACATTTGTGGACAATTTTTGGGACAACTTTGTGGAAAATTTTTGGGACAGCTTTGTGGATAGATTTATGGGCAGATTTGTGGACAGTATTAAGACAGATTTATGAACAGATTTGGGCAAGTTCTTAGTGAGGTTGCTAGAGCAGATTTGGACAAGTTCATAGTGAGCTTGTTGGATCAGTTTTGGGAAAGTTCTTGGTGACCTTGCTAGAGTATATTTGGACAAGTTCTTAGTGAGCTTATTGGAGCAGATTTGGGCAAGTTTTTAGTGAGCTTGCTATAGCAGTTTTGGACAAGTTCTATGTGAGCTTGTTATTCAGAATTGGACAAGTTTTGTGTGAGCTTGGTATTCAGCATTGGACAGGTTCTATGTGAGCTTGTTATTCAGAATTGGATAAATTTCTGTGTGAGCTTGTTATTCAGCAGTGGATAGGTTCTGTGTGAACTTTTTATTTAGAGTTGGACAAGTTCTCTGTGAACTTGTTATTGCTTAGCTTTGAGCAGATCAAAGAAATCATTGTATTGGATATTTTAATGTGAAATATTATAGGGATATTAGCTTGTGGAGTACCCCACATTGGGAGAACCATGTTAAATCTTGTGTCTCAATTTGTGTGGTGACTTGTGCTCTTGCTTACTATTGCTATCTGAGTTATTAATGTACACTACTATATTTGGTTATTGCAATTAAGTACATTAATTGGTACTGGTTTGGAACAAAAGTAAAAGTGGTATTATACTGTTCACCCCCCCTCTCAGTATAATCTTGTGTTCTTCAGGAAGAAATCATCTTTAGAGGAATGAATGTGTAATTCATTCAAGGAAATTATGGGGTTCCCTCATTGATTTTGTAATATGAATTAAAACTTAAAAGAACAATTCATGTTTTTGGGGACCTACGGGGCTCTTATGTATTTATTGGTATTGATGTTTTGGAGAAAGGAATTCTGGGATTCCATTATATTGTTGTATTGGAGATAGTTAAACCTATGCAATAAAAAGGATGTTTCAAAGCTAGGTTTTTCCCATAAGGATTTTCCAAGATATATAATGTGTTGTATGTGTATCGAATATCTTCATATTTTGATCTTGCATTTATTGCTTTCTATATTTAGTTATTGAGGTTATGTTTGCTCTTAAATAAAATGAGAGGTTTATTGTAATTCATAGATCATGGATAATATTTTGGTAAGAGTTTTATTGAATTAAAAATAGTGCTATTCATGATAATTGTAATTGTTAAATTAAAAGAAAGGAAGAAGTTATCTAGTTATGAGAAGGAAACAATATATGCATTTTATATCCTTGAATATTTCTTACTATGATGAATCTTAGATTATTATAAAATGATATCTAATAATTTTTATGATTATGTATTAGAATCTTAGAGAGAAAGAGAGAGTAATCTAAGGGATTATGGGATCCCTTTTGGAGGAAACTTTGAGTAACCTTGTATCAAATATTTCTTCTAAGACCTAAACTTAGGTAGATGCACAAAGGAAACAATTAGATTTAGAGTCAATGAATTATCTATCACTAGGAGTGATTGATGGAAAATTTAGCTCATCATGGAGATGAGATGGATATCTTATTTGCATTACGCTTAGTGCACCTACATAGACGAACTTATGTATGGTGTAGGGATTGGAATACCCTTTTGAAAAGCTAAAAAGATAAGTTAGTTCATCATGGGTATGAGATAGATATATTATATAAATTATTCTTGGTGCACCTACATAGACATACTTATGTATGGTGTTGGGATGGGTGTACTCTTTTGACAGATTAAAAGGGATAAGTTGGATCATCACAGAGATGAGATATATAACTTAATCATAAGGTATTAATTCAATAGAACAATTCATAGAGTGTCTTATGTAGGGTGGGGATATGTATATCCCTAATGATTTTGTTAAAAAATATTTCTCGAGTTGGTTAGATTTTTGGTTTGTTATAGGATCATCTATGTGGTATAGAATTTTTAGGACAACATAAAGAAGAAAATGCTAATGAGGTTTTTCCTTTTAATTTTAAATATTTAGGGACACATAAATATTTATAATATAATTCTCATCATGAATAATATGAAAAAATAGAAAAAAATAGAAGATATTGATGAATATGAGAGTTTTGGTGGGAAATGAAGAATGAGAGGAAGGCCATCAAAGTAGGAAAAAATAAAAAAGGAAACTAAAAAAATGATATTAATCTCGGAGGCCAAATAAAAATATCATAGGTGTTAACAAGAAGTATGGCTAAACCTACTAATAAAAATAAAAAAATTACATGATGAAAATTATATTATGGAATATTAGGGGTATGAATAAAACCCTTAAAAAAAGTTTTATTAAGGAATTAATAGGTTCTTATAGTCCTGAGTTTATTTTAATGCAAGAAACAAAATTAATAAGTGAGGAATGTAATGATTCTTTAAAGAAGCTTTGGAATATGGGTGATTGTTTAGAAATTTTTTCTATAAGAACTATAGGTGATATTACAATATTATGGTAAAATGCAAATGCGATAGA
The DNA here is from genome assembly GCA_028583015.1 of Wollemia nobilis. Taxonomy (NCBI): domain Eukaryota; kingdom Viridiplantae; phylum Streptophyta; class Pinopsida; order Araucariales; family Araucariaceae; genus Wollemia; species Wollemia nobilis. The sequence continues at coordinate 9,397,992 of JAQPPZ010001822.1, read as the reverse complement.
CAACTCTTAGAAATAAAAAGTAAATGGGTTGCTAGATTATTTTGCAAGAAAGAGGAAAATATCAGAGTTGGGGTTCTGAATATATATAATCTAGGTATTGTTGCTCCTCATGAAATATGTTGGAATGACCTTAGCATATTTTTGTTAAATATAATGATAATTCATTATGATCTATGAATTTTTTAGGGTGATTTTAATATTTTTTTATCTCCTTTGGAAAAGAAGGGCAGCACTCTTGATGGTTTGAATCAATGCAAGATTTTGCTTCATTTGTCAATTCAAATGACCTTTGGGATGTTAGTCTCTCAAGATATCAATACACATGGGATAATAGGTGCATTGGAAAAAATCATATAGCATAAAGACTAGATAGATTTTTGTTATCCAATAAATGGAGGAAAACAAAGTATACAACCTCTTCAAATATTTTATTGCAAGTAGGATTAGATTACAAGCACATTTTTTTGACTTGTGAATTACCTAATAATGGTCATCCAAATCCATTTTTCTTCCAGTCTATGCAGCTCAAAGTCCCCAATTTTTCTAGATGGTTATGTTATGGTGGGATGAATTAAAATTTGAAGGATCATGTATGTATAGGTTTGATCAAAAGTTGAAATATTTGAAGGAGCAAATGAAGATATGGAATACCAAATATTTTGGTAACATTTTTAAAGAAAATAAAGAAACTAAATCCAAGATTAAAAGTTTACAAGAGATAATAGAAATCAATGCAATGTATCGAGATTTTTACTTGAAATAAAAAACATTTTTTATTATCATAATGCATTGAAAAATGAGTCATATTGGTTCAAACATTCTAGAGATAAATGGCTCAAGGAAGGAGATAGAAATATAAAAAATATTCATGATATAGAAAAATCAATATTTTTTGTTTGTCATATCAAAAATGTTATAAGTATATATGGAAGAAATATTGAGGATAAATAAGGTATAAGAAAGGAAGCAACTGATTATCTCATAAATATTTTTTTAGATTCTATGGAAGGAGGAACAAGAAAACATTCTATAAAATATTCCATAAATTATCAATTAAGGATAAAATGAAAGCTTGATGAAGAAGATATCTATGGAGGATCTCCATGAAGTAGTTTTCTCTTTCCATCCTAACAAGCACCTGGTCCTGGTGGATTTCCTATAATTTTCTTTTAAAAATTTTGGGATTTATTAGAGAGTGATATGTTTCAGTTGAAGAGGTTCAGAAAAGGAAGGCTATAATAAGTGAGGTCAATGCTAATTTTATTACCTTGGTCCCCAAGAAAGGTGACACAAAATATTTTTATAATTTTCGTCCAATAAGCCTTTGTAATATAATTTATAAGATCAATTCAAAAATTATATTAAACAAATTGAGGGGTATTCTAGTGTGTCTTATATTAGAGGAAAAGCATGGATTTTTTCATTATAAATAAATTCTTTATGGTATAATTATTGCACAAGAGGTCATACATTCTCTTTATTCCATGAAAAAACTAGGTATGTATTTGAAATTAGATAATAAAAAAGCATATGATATGGTTTCCTAGATTTTTCTAGATACTATGCTCAAAAGGTTTGGATTTTTTTTATTGATAAGAGGGTTTTGAAGGGACCCTAAACATATTTACATTAAAGGGATAAATAAGGTATCTATACCATCAAGAATAGAAGAGGAAACATCCTCAAACCCATACACAAAAATAAAATCAACCTAGCAATAGAAGGCCACATAAGTCTTTGGGGAATAGACCCAGGAAGATGACCTAGCAGCATAAATAGAACCCAATGCAAACAAGGAAGTAAACGACTTCTTTGGAGAAACCAAGCAAAAACCAACCTAGGATTTAAGTGAACAAGACAACCTTATGTAAATCTGTAAAAAATGAAGAGCCCACAGACATAAAAAAAACTAGATAAAACTAGAAAATCCATTGGGCCTTCAATATTTGAGGTTGTCTTACTCTAATGCTTTCGTAGTTTTTTTGAGGTTAGCTTCTTCATTCATAGTTGCAATTATATTTCCCATTTGGAGAAGGGTGGAATATGTAGAGCTTAAAATCTTAGCCATGCATTCTAAGGGTTACTTCTTCTTCAATTCTTTGCCAGCCTCAATAGCTCAATTTTGAGAGGAGACACTTTTTGCCTTAATCTTCTTCATTAAATCTAGGGTCACCCTTATGCTAGAGTCCAATGAGTCCACCTCCATCTTGATCTTCCTAGAAGTGATTTTACAGGATGAGCATTGCTAGGGACATTTTTTCATATGGTAAGGGGTGTAGTCCAAATAAGGCTTGTCTTTGACTTTGATGTCAAAATCTGAATCTTTGTCTTTTCTAGGGGACTCCATTCCAAGTTCTTGGATATGGATCACTATGAGAGTAGCTCTGCTTCCTTATTTATAAAGGGTGAAACAGTATAAGAATAAATGGATCACCTGATGTTTTGAGTGAGTGGATGACCCTTCATAGACATTGTTGATTGAAAGCTTGATATACTTGTAGAGGAAATCTAAAATATTTATGTCCTTCACTAATTGCATATGGTTCAGGAACGTCATATGAAATATTTTCAAGGGGCTACTGATTTCATCCACCATAATATAGTCCATGATTGGAACCGTTACTCTATTCCATGGTGTGGAAATGCATTTCCTTATAATTCCCCCTTTCTCTTTGTCAAGATGCTTGTCTCTATCACAAAAAATGGATAAGCTCACCGACCAACGTATGCTTATCTATGTGAATGTTATCTCCATTTGTGGAGAGCTCTGAGACTTCAACAATCATATGGGCACTAACTCTAAACTTTAACCCTTTTATAATAACCCACACCTTATCCCAAGTGGCAAAAAATTCATTAGACACTACAGGATAATTTCTTTGAAACTTTTGAATAAAGGGAATTAGTTGGTGAAGAATCAATAACTCTTTGACCAGCACATCAACATGGAGGGTAGTGGGATCGAGTATTACCATTTATGAGAAAAAAAACTAGTTGAGGTCCCCCCAAACATCCCACTCAAGCTAAAAACTATTGGACACAGCATAAAAAAATATGAATTATGAGGCCAAGGCCTAGAAATGGCAAAGGAATTTATGGCCACCCAGGAAGGAAACCCAACACTCATACTATGATACATGTCATTGGTAAGGTAGATTCATTGATCTGACTGCATGACTCTAATACACATAGGAATGGTCACATCAATATTGCTAATCTTGGGGGACAATAAAAATTGAAACACTCGAGGAGAAGCCATGACAAGAGAGGGGTTTCGTTACACTAGGAGAAGTCCCACCTTGGGAAGTAATTCCTTTGAGAAATGATGACAAAAGAAAATAATTCCCGATAAGCATACAATACTATGTATGCATTGCATCATGTGGAGATATGAAGACCAATGTGGACGCATATTAACTAACTATACCATCTATGATAATGATTCACATAATAGGTGATAGTGGGGAGAGATCTCATGTGGGAAATATGCATCTCAAGGAGCTCACCATGCCACATGAATCCTTACCCTTGGTGGTTGCGATGATGGATGAAGTTGCAAAGACCATCCTATAGAAATATTAACTTGCCTTAAGGATTTTGGTGAAGATATTCTTCCTAGTGGTAGTGAGTGGAGTGATTATAAGTCCTGCACATAGTTAGATAAATGCTAGTCACACTTCCTTGATTGCTAAGATTGTTGAGATGGAAATGGTAATAATAACTCCATGTTTACCACCTGTTATACCCCACTTGCAAGGTCCAATTAGAGGAAGGTTGTTTTGATTTCATGATGATCGATGAAAATACTTTGGGGAAAGTGGTCATACCACACGCGGATCTTGTCCTCAGAGGTTGCTAAATTTTCCATGACATCCATTGATTTATTTCCTTCTTGGTAAGTATTTTGAATGATCACATTTCTAAAGTTTCTTAGCATTCTCTTGGAATCCTCAACCATGTTTTTAGAGATTACCAAAACTAGGCTTAGAGGCAGCTTTGATTGTATTGATGATGTTGATGGAATTACATTTAATAATTATATTGGTGAAATGGAGGTCATTGAGGATGGAAACACCTTTTTGGAGATCCTGAGCTTATACCACATGATTTGACTGAATGCTAATGTCCTCGATAAAAACTAGAATTACCCTACCAGTGTCATCTCTAACAATTCTACCTCCACCAAATTTTCTTGGGTTTCTTTTAGAGGCACCATAAAAATTGAGTTTAATCCATCTAGCCAGTGGGGGAACCCAATGCACTACCACATGATCAATGAGTGAAGAACGCCTATGAACCACCTCCTCAAAAATATTAAAGTAGAAAAAAATAGAAGATTCAATGCCACCACTAGGAAGGTCATTAAAGGGAATGAGAAAGGAATTCGCAGTCACCGATATGAGGATCCGCAAGAGGATGGAAGAAGAATCAAGATGAGACCCATAAAAAATTCTTTTTTTCCTCTCAAGCAAAATAATTGAAATAAAGTGGACCTTATAGGAATACCAAAGGTATCGGAAGCATGGATGATGGAAGGGATTATGCCATTGGGTGAAAATTTCAAGGATGGAATTGGTTTAGGCCTAGGAAATATGGAAAGATGTAAATATGGAATACATGATGGAATAAGAGAAGGAAACAGAGAGAAACAGGTGAGAAAATGACTCCCAATAACTGGAATAAATAATAGAGAGATTCGGGAGGATAAAGCCTCTAGAAATAAGATTATCAACTATCATCACGTGATTCTAAAAAAAAGTGAAGTAAAAATAGTGATTTTAGAAATCAAATGGGGAAGCCAAATTAGATTCATAGGAAAATATAGAGAACAAACCTCATCCTAGATGAAATAACCAAATTTTATAGTGAAGGCTCCATCCTTAGTGGAATTCCAAAGGGTGGAATCAGCTTTGGAGGATATAGGAATAATATTAATTCTAAGGGCCATGGATACATCCACTCGAGCACCTGAAGGGAATAACTTTCCATGTTTAAGTCGGACCATCCTCAATGAAATTAGAAACCATTATCCCAAATATGCGATGAGTAACTTATTTGATAGGGAAGAAGAAGGGGAGAGACAAAATGGATTCTACTTTTAGCCATGGGTCTTCCAAGAACCATATTGAATTACCATCACCAAGTTTCCATCTTAAGCCTTTCTTAAGGAATGTGTCTTATTTTGATCACAAAGTTCTAGAACAAGGAGCCTTCGGGGAGAGGTTTGTCATCAAGGAAGGATTTCCTCTAGAGGTACTTTCTTTATATTATATCCACCCATAAGGTTTTGGCAATGGAGAGATTTTACAAACCCTACTTTGCAATGAGAGCCAAATTCATTTTACCTATCCTTTGAAGACCTAGTACTCCATGCTTCTTAGGGGAACAGACTCGATTCTAGTCGACAATGTGAACTCTATTCTTGTTTTCATATTTAGACCATAGATATATTTTTTGGATTTGTTCAATATTTTACTAGATATATTTTTGGGCTTTAAAAATGGACTGAAGTAAATAGGAATGTTCTAAATGCAGGCTTGGACCAGAACTGCTTTAGCTTCTTGATTGAGGAGAGAGCCCTTCCACCCTGCTAATTTCATAGAAATTATTTCAATATCTATATTCCAAATTATTTTGGGGGCTTACATGTGAGGATGGGGAGTCTAAAATAGGTTTAATATATATTGGAAATGGAGAAACCTAGGATTCTTGCTATCTTGACCTAGCAGAGGAAGGGGGTGTTGACAAAAAAGATTTTGCTTTTTTGAAAATTGAAATTTTGAACCATCAATTCATCATAAAATATTAGAAATTTTTTTGATGAATTTGACTTTAATAATAGAGGATAAATTGGTTAGGATGGTATCATCAACAAACTATTGATGGGTGATGAGTTGTGAGGTGGAAGAAAATTTAATGTTGGAAATGGTTCCCATAGAGGATGCAGCCTTGAGAGATATGCCTATAGATTCTGCAAGGATAATGAAAAGGAAGGGGGATAGGGGCTCACCCTATCGAAGGCCACTAAACCTTATGAAGTATCCAAAAGAGTATCCATTAATGAGAAGAGATAACCACACCAAATAAATGCATTCTTGAATGAGGGAGATTAACTCAGCATGAAACCCAAAGTGCGAGAGTACACCAAAGAGGAAGTCCCATGAGACTTTATCAACTACATTTTTCATATTTATCTTGAGGAGAAGACATCTTATTTTTCTTTTAGATAATTAATTAATGATATCATGGATGGTTTTTCACCATCAATGATGAGCCAGACTTTGACGGAGCTACCTTGGCAGGGATAAATGATGAGGGAAAGAATTTCTTTCATTTTTTTGGCCATGACCTTAGTGATGATTTTGTAGATAAAATTGCAAATATTGTGTTGGTCAAAATGACCAAATCCAGGGGAGTAAGAAGTAAGTCTTCTCAATATTTCACTAAGTATGGAAAATAGTCATGACAACATGAAATTTTGAAGATAAAAGGTAGAGCTAAGGGAAAAAGTCACAACAATTTTGAGATCCAGGGTCCCAAAAAAGACTAAAATTCATCATGGCAGGACATTTTGAAAACAAAATATGAAGCTAAGGTAAATAGTCATGACAACATGAGATTATGAGACCCAAGGGCCCAACAAAGATCAAAAGTTATAATTGTGTGACATTTTGAATACAAAAGGTGGAGCTAAGACAAATAATCATGACAATGCAACATTTTGAGACCCAAGGACCCATTAAAGACCAAAATTCATTATGGCATGATATTTTGAAGATAAGAGATAGATCTAAGGCAAATAGTCATGATAGCACAACATTTTGAGACCCAAGGGCCCAACAAAGGTAAAAATTCATGATGGCATAATATTTTTAAGATAAAAGGTGGAGCTAAGGCAAATAGTCATGATAGCATGATATTTTGAGACCGAAGGGTTCTAGAAAAGGAAAAAATTCATGATGGCATGACATTTTTAAGATTAAGGTACGCTAAGGAAAAATATTCATGACAGTGCGACATTTAGAAGCCAAGGGAGCCAACAAATACCAAAAGTCATGATGGCATGACATTTTCTAGATAGTTGGACCACGACACCTCTAAGGAGATAAAGGAAGATTATTGTAACAAGAATATATCAACCACTTCCAGTTGAAGACTCCATACTCTCCTAACTACCTCATTACTAGAATGAGCCTATGGGAATAATGTTGTAATAACTTTTAGTTTTTCTATTATGTAAAACTATTATATATAGGATGAATGACCTAAAAAAAAGGTTGGATCTTAGATGTTTACAAGGAAATGTACAAATTGATGAAAGCTAAATAAAATATCATCCATTCTAGTTTCTGGACCACTGGTGTAATATCAAGTATGTAAGGATTGTTGATTGTTGATTGTTGATTAAAGTTATAGTGAATAGTACTTGCTCTAATTCTTATTCTAAATTTCTGCGATAACATTATGTTAACTCTGAAATTAACCATTCAATTAATCTTATGCTTGAGTAAATTTACATTAGAGGTAGTTATTCTATTTTATGGTTCAAATAGATGCTTCTCTGAAAAGTGTTGTTAATGTTGCTTTTTGTTGTTATCTAATATATACCTTTAAAAGCTTCTATAAATAATTGTTATTAACAATATTCCCAAAGGAGTTAATGATAGCATGAGTGAATATCTATGTCGGGTTATCTCTAAGGAGGAAGTTAAAATAGTTGTGTTCTCTATGGTAGCATCCAAGGCTCCAGGGCCATATGGTTTTCCACCAGGTTTTTTCCAACATCATTAGGATATTGTTGAAGAAGATGTAGTCAATGCAATCCAAGAAGCCCAAGAATCTGGTAAGTTGCTGAAAGAATGGAATAACACATTCCTTGCTCTAATTACTAAGAAATATGGGGCAGATAAATTGTAGGACTTTAGACCAAACAGCCTATGTAATACAATTTACAAAACTTTTACTAAAGTTTTGGCCAATCGGTTGAAAAACATCATCCCTTCAATAATTAATGAAGATCAAGGAGGTTATGTGGAAGGTAAGCAGATTAGTGAAAGCATAATTGCCATTTATGAAATAGCACACTCTCTTCAAAGGAGGAAAGGGTCTAGCATGTTCCTTAAGCTAGACATGAACAAAGCCTATGACAGGGTTTCATGGTCTTTCTTAGATAAAATAATGGAATGAATGGGATTCGGTGAAAAATGGAGGGCATGGATTGGAATGTGTATTTTTGACCCCCGCTTTTCAATCTTGATCAATGGACAATATATCGGGTTCTTTCCTTCTATTAGAGGAATCAGGCATGGAGATCCGTTGTCTCCATATCTCTTTATCATTATGGCAGATGCCCTGGGAAGAACTTTGGAAATAAAGAGAAAGGATGGTAATATCAAATGTCTAAAATATTCATCCATTGGTGAAGATTTATCTCATCAACAGTTTGAGGATGATACTTTCTTTCTTGGGGAAGCTACAGAGGAATAAGCTTTGGAGTTTAAAAAAGTCCTTGATTCTTATGAAAAAGCTACAGGCTAAAAAATAAATTATGAAAAAATCAGGATTATGTTTTTAAACACGGAGGAGAGTATAAGAGATAAAATAGTTAAAGTGTTGGGCTATAAGGAGGAAAAATTCCCTATCACCTATATTGGTTTGCCTTTTTTTATAGGCAAGATGAAATATGAACTTTGGAATCCAATTATTGATAAATATAATAGGAAAATTCAAGGTTGTAAGGGCTCTCTGTTATCCTTTACAGGGAAAGTACAACTCATAAAACACATGCTTCAAAGCCTCCCTATTTATTTATTGTCTTTTTGAGAATGTCAATGAAAGTGGAAGAGACTTTAGAAATACTACAAAATAATTTATTATGGGATGGCACTGAATGCAAAAAATGTATACATCTGGTGGATTGGGATACCTGTTTCCAGCCTTTATAGAATGGGGGTCTTTGGTTTGAGGAAGTTGAGAGACCTAAATAGAGCCCTTATAGCTAAACATGGTTGGAGGCTTTCCACTGGAGAATCAGGAAAATGGGCTAGCATTATACAAAACAAATACTTGGAGGGAAAAAACCACTTTATCAGTTGTTCTAATCCTCAACACGGGTCTATTTTTTGGCAAAATTTAATCAAAAGCAAGAAATTTCTATGGCAAGGTCTAAAATGGAAAGTAGGCAAGGGAGTCAAAATTGACTTTTGGAAATATCCTTGGATTCAAGAGGAGCCTTTAGCAAACTACATAAAGTTCAAATATATTAAAGAACATTTAACCAAAACCTATGGTAATAAAATGAATGGTTACATTCATAATGTGGGTGATTTTTAGGAGTGCAAAATCATGCTAGAATATATGCAAGGCTCAAGGGGTAAAGATCTGCAAAACCTTCTAAGGAGTTATTATTTAGGTAGAGGTTTAGAGGAGGATCAGATAATTTTGGGAAGAAACCAGCAAGGCTAGTACTCAGTTAAGGATGGATATAGAATCTTGGACAAAGTAACCTCAAATAAATCCCAACTTAAAATAATTTGGAAGCTAAACATCATCCCTAAAGTTGCTATGTTTTTTGGACTTCCATTCTCAATAATATCCTTACAAAAGATAATATGTTCAAAAGAGGGATTTTGGTTCCAAATTTTTGTGTCTTATGTAACAAAGAGGATGAGTGTGTGGACCACCTATTTGGAACTTGTGATTTTTTTTGTGATATCCTAAATATGTTATTGAGAGAAGCTAATTTTTCTTGGGTCAATTCAATATTTGGGAACAGTGGCACTTAGGAAGCAGTATTTTTGGCAAAAATGCATTCCACATATTTGTTGGAGGATTTTGCTGGAAAGAAACAGATGAGCATTCAAACATAAAACAAGAGGAATAATTAGGATTTATGCCAGGATAAAAACAACCCTATTGGAGGATTGTATTAAAAACATTGTTGGTCAAGAAAATCTTGCAATGATCCTCTCTAGATAAAAAGATATCTTAAATATGGAAAAAATCAACAAGGTGAGACTAGATACCAAATGGGAACCTCCCCACAAATACTGGGAAAGAATTAACCTTGATGGAGCTACAAAAGGTAACCCAGGTCATGCTTGTGATGGGGGTCTCATTAGTAATGACAGAGGTCAGGTAGTGGCTGCATATGCTGAGGGTCTAGGAATTACCACAAATCACCAAGCTGAAGTAAAGGAAATGCTTACAAGTCTCCAAATTGCAGTGAATTTGGGTTTTAGGAGAATTTTTCTCGAGGGGGATTCCAAAAATATTATAACTTCCCTTCAAAAAGGGGAGTTAAATGATTCTAGTATTCTCCAAATAATTATAGATGCGAGGAGTATTTTGGGAAACCTATAATAAAGTCAAGTTAAACATATTTATAGAGAGGGAAACAAAGTTGCTAATAAAATGGCAAATATGGTAGTTAAATCTGAGAATTTCAAGGTTTGGTCATATGCCCCCATGGAGTTGGAAGATATTATAAAAGTTGATAATGAAGCTAGCAGATAAAGAGAGCATCCCAAAGCATAATACTTATTGGGATCATGCGGTGAATTATTGGAGGACACTAAATTACATTATTGTCAGCTATTTTTTTATCAGTTATATACAACATTGAGCACTACATCAGTTATATTAAATAGAAGGACAGGAGGAATTTTATTTCAGCTTCTCCATCAACAGGTTTAGCCCAGGTTTGTTTGTTTTACTGATATGGGGCTATCTTGCATTTGTAGGATCTTCTCTTATTTTTTTCTTGTATATCTTTAGAGCTCAATTTAAAGGGTCAGGGCCCTTCAACCCCTTTTTTTATCAATACCAAAATAAAGAAATAGCTATATTTTCCTCTCTTTATGTATTTACCTCTCTATCTCTTTTTCTAAAAGAATCAAGGAACCAACTTCCTTTGGAGATTGAACTGGGTAAACCTTATTTTAACTACCTAGGGGCTTTTAAGGTTGACCTAGACAATCATAGATAGTCTAGGGGCTTTTTTATTTGACCTAGATGGTCAAAGACCACTAGGAGCATTTTAGGTGACCTAGACGGTTAGCGACACTTATAAAGTGTTTGTGACTACCTAGGGGTATTTGGTTGTGACCAAAGGACTTATAGATGACTTTGGAGCTTTTAAGGTTTACGTATACGATCATAGATAGTCTAGGAGCTTTTATATTTGACCTAGATGGTCAAAGACTACTAGGAGCATTTTGCATGACCTAGACGGTCAACGACACTTAGAAAGTGTCTAAGACTACCTAGGGGTATTTGGTTGTGACCAAAGGTATTATAGATGCCTTTGGAGATTTTAAGGTTGACCTATATGATCGTAGATAGTCTAGGATATTTTTTATTTGACCTAGATGGTCAAAGACCACTAGGAGCATTTTAGGTGACCTAGATGGTCAGTGACACTTAGAAAGTGTCTAAGACTACCTAGGGGCATTTGGTTGTGACCAAATGGCCTATATATGACTTTTTTATGGTTGAACTAGATGATTGTAGATAGTCTAGGGCCTTTTTTATTTGACCTAGACAATTAAAGACCGCTAGGAGCGTTTTAGGTGACCTAGATAGTCTGTGACACTTACAAAGTGTCATAGACTGTCTAGGGATATTTCATTGTGACCAAAGGTCTTATAAATGACTTTGGAGCTTTTAAGGTTTACCTAGAATATTTTAGATAGTCTAGGGATATTTTTATTTGACCTAGATGGTCAAATACTACTAGGAGCATTTTGGGTGACCTAGATGGTCAATGACACTTTAAAAGTGTCTAAGATTTCCTAGGGGAATTTGGTTGTGACCAAAGGGCTTATAGATGCCTTTGGAGCTTTTAAGGCTGACCTAGATGATCATAGATAGTATAGGATATTTTTTATTTGTCTTAGATAGTCAAATACTGCTAGGAGCATTTTGGGTGACCTAGACGGTCAACGACACTTAGAAAGTGTCTAACACTACCTAAGGGCATTTTATTGTGAAAAAAAGGATTATAGATGCCTTTGGAGCCTTTAATGTTGATGTAGATGATTTTATATGGTCTAGGGGATTTTTTTAATATGACCTAGATGGTCATAGACCACTAGGAGCATTTTGGGTGACCTAGATGGTCAACGATACTTAGAAAGTGTCTAAGATTACCTAGGGGCATTTGGTTGTGACCAAAGGGCTTATGGATGCTTTTGGAGCTTTTAAGGTTGACCTAGATTATAGTAGATAGGCTAGGAGCTTTTTTATTTGACCTAGATGGTCAAAGACTGCTAGGAGCATTTAGGGTAACCTAGATGATCAGCAACACTTAGAAAGTGTCATACACTTCCTAGGGGCATTTGGTTGTGAAAAAAAGGGCTTATGGATACCTTTGGAGATTTTTTATAACTTCAATTACTTTGTGATTCGAGGAGGAAGGTGCAACACCTTGTATACCCCCATTATTTATGTTAATCAGAGGAAGCGAGGAAGGTGTGATACCTTTAGTATCCTCCATTTGCTTCATTTCTTGTGATGTAAATAGTGGGAAAGGTGTGCCACCTTGGATACCCCTAGTATGTACTATGATTGATACATTGTTATTAGCTTGGCTAGGAGGAGTAATAGATATCAAACCCCACTATTGTGGCAAGGAATTCTTCTTAATACCAATGTCTTTATGGGGTAAAATGAGTGACCCACTTGTGGATACAACTTCCCTATCAATAATATCTTGGTATACATGTCTAAAATTATAACAATTGTTAATTTCATGCACCCTTATTTTGTGATAGAGGCAAGAATGATCTTCCCTATATCATCTAGATCTAGACCTATTTGGATTGACTAGAGGTATATCCTACAAGACAATTGTCTTTGTCTCTTGCAAGTTGTGAAGGATGGTTGACCTAGGCTCAACTAATGGATTCTAAGTGTGATGTTGATGCTTTAAACGAGGTGAACATGGTCACCACATTTTATGAGGCAACAAGGTTATATGCATCTTAGTAACCTGCTTAGGTTTTTCTTTTTGACTCTTCTTTATAGGTAATAGATTCTGAACTATGTCAATTTGTTTATCATTGATTTGAAGATCATTCTTGTCAAGCATATCTTGTACCTTATTCTTGAAGGTGATACATGACTTAATCATTCACTTGATGATAAGGACAACGTTGAATCTCTCGATACTACGTTGGTTTGTGTCTATGGGGATCCAAAGGGTGGATATTTGGCAATGTGATAACCTTAGCCTCGCATAATCATTTAAAGAGTGACACCAAATATTTAGGCAATGTTGTATATATGTGAGGTTGATGGTGTTGTTGCCATTGCCCTTGCTTCTATTGAGGTTTAACATTGGATTGCACAGGAGGAGGTTGGTCCTGATAATCAAGGGGTTGATATTTTGAATGACTCAACTGTAACTCTATACTTATGATTCAATTCAATATCTATTGTGGGTCATTGTGTTGTTGACTCACTTGTAACTCAACATTGGCTAGCCTATCCAAAATCATATGAGTAAATGCAAATGGTTCATGATTATTGTGGGTAGTGAGTATGTCCACATGATCTTGTTCTTGATTTATTTCATGCTCTTGTTCCACCTCATAGTGTTCAATTGTAGTAGCTATATTATCTTCACTTTGTTGTAGTGGATACACCTGTTCTTGACTTTGTTGAGATGTTACATGATATGGAGTAGGTGTAACAAAATACATTGATGATATCTCTTATGGTATGGATGGAATATAGTATGGAGTTTCAAGTGGCCTAGATGAATTTAGAGGTCTTCATTTCTCTGACATCACATTGATCATTCCCACAAACTCATGATAAGATGCATTAGCACTTGGACCAGTCATAGGGTCATCATAAACTTGTCCAAGGGGATATACTTGGATCCCATGCTTAGGGGATGCATCAAAAATGCTATCAATGGGTGTCAACTTAGCAGGGGGACAACCTATATCCTTGATCAACTCAATGATATGCATTAATTTAACATTGGGTGCTATGCATTCATCGATTTTAGGATTGATCAAGTGAACTATATCCTCAAACATGGTAGATGAATATAATATGATATGATATTATTCATCCATATCCACTATGGGTTCCTCCTTGTTTTTAGTAGTGGTAAATGTCCTCTTCTAATGTGTCAAAAATATCCAAGAGATATTTTGTAGTTAACCTTTTTTACTCTCCCTCGTTTGAAGAAATAGGGTATGGTACTAGCGATGGTGGTGAAGGTAAATTCATAACTAACCGTGGGGTTGAATTTGAACTCTGGATAAGGTCATTGAGTTTAGTATCTAAAGATGTATATGGATGAGTATACTATTGTGGATGATCATCCTTATTGTAATACTTGAAGGGTTCTAGATCGGCATCAGCCACATATACCTGACCTTCATGAATGCATTTAAGGCATTGATATACAATGGAGGGGATACACTCCATTTCTCTTATCCAAGGTACTCCTCATAATATATTGTATATTATTTCACCTTCCAAGATATAGAATAATATAGGCATGGTATTTTTTCCAACTTGAACTAGTAGGATTATCGTGCCCACAATGGAGGACAAAGCATCATTAAATGCTTTCAAGGTGAAATTAGATATTGCAATGTATGAAGATGGGATGTTGAGATGATTTAGTGTGGTTGTGGTAATAATTTTTATTGTGGAATTAGTATCAACCAACACTTGCTTATAGGGTATCTTATTGATGCATGCAATGATATGCAAAGGAGAGTCTGGTAAATTGGCAGACCTAGGTTTGATATCTTGATTCTGAAAGGATATAACATAATATTTGTGCATTTGTATGTATCCCACAAAGTTGGTGAAAGAATCAGAATCATGAGGTTGTACCTTTATGAAATCTAAAACCTTCATGAGATTTTCGCAATGCTTAGTGGATCTTTGTATTAACTTCCCTATGGTCATGTTGGTTGATGATGTATGCGAAATTCGCATAGGCCTACTCTGGTTTGCTACCACTTGTTGTATGGGAGCTTTAGGTGGTGTAGAATAAGTGTAGACTTCCCTACTAGACCTCTTGATAGGCATATTATATCTAGTTTTGTCTTGGAATCGGTGTTGGCTAACCAAAGAGTCCACTTGATCATATGAATAATCCATTGGTGTTCTCTTGGAAGAGGTACCTCATGGTTGCATGGAATAATGTGATCAAGGATAATTAGGATCTTCCTTAGGTCTTATTTTATAAGTGAGTAATGTTTGGGCGGAATTTACTTGCCCACTATGAGTATCATACTTGTCTAGGTTTTGGTACCCTAGGGAAGGGTTCTTTGGAAGCTTAAGATGATCATTTAACCCTACCTTAGGTATATCAGGGCATCATGTAGGAATGGTGAGATCCTCATACCTATAATTATGATGCTCAAGTCCTCTCCTATATTTTCAACTTCATAGGCTCATGATTGAGCTTGGCTATGCATAGTTGTCATGGTGCATTGACAAGGCAAACCCTAAAGGGAACCCACACTAAAGGAAATTTTGACTTCCAAAAATAGTTATAAGTGTTATATATCAAAAAAATCAGTGTTATGAGCTGATCATAGTGGGCTAGGTCTCCAAAATATGATTTTTTAGTCAAAATTTTGTATTTTTGGAATATTTGGCCAACCAAGGCATGTGGGGAAATGCCCGCTTTTGGGAATTTTTGGGAAATTTTGAACTGTGAAGATTTAGGACTCAAATTTTTTATGGAAGGTTCAAAAGAATATAACAAAGACAACAAAACAAATTTGGCAAGTTTTGGAGTTGTCTAGACCATTTTATGACAGTTTTAGTGTGGATTTTCTCAAATTTCGGGGTCGAAAATAGAGTAAAAATAAAACCAAAATAAATTTTTTGTTATATCTCCATTTAGCTTGATTCTCGATCCATTGGATATAGAATAAAAAAGTATATTTTAATTTTTTATTATTAGGGTTTTACCCCTAGATTGAGGATCTTGGATGGATTACCCGAATAATAAAGAAATACCTAAATTAGAAAACATGATTATTTATTTTAAGTTTTTTAGATTCAAATACATAATCAATACAAACACATAGGAATACAAATTATTATCTATTTTAAATATTTTAAATGTGAATCCCTAAACTTGTTTTATGTGTTTCAAGATGTGTTGCTTTGTAAAGAAAATACTTGGCATGTTTGATATTTCATTGGATGCTATGCTCAAATGTTTAAAGGATTTCACCTATATACTCACAGCTCAACAACTGGTATGGTGATTAATTCCATATTATTCTAGTCATGTAAACCAATCAAAAGTATGGTGATGAATTTCATACCCAATCAGGGAGCATAGGTCCTATCGATCCTCACCCAGAACCCTGTCTACAACGATACACATTTTTGAAGAATGATGAATGCTATTTTTCACGGTTAGGATATATATTGGAGTCAGTATTGGCTAGTTATCTCAAGTCTCGATGAAACTCTTTCAGACAAGCTATTCAAGTGGCAATTACATCCACTACTATTGCTGATGTTTAAAATGAAACTTAGTGTGTGGGGTTCCTTTTAAAAATTTGAAATAAAACAATAAAGAACTCAATGATTGTTTACTAAATGCATGAAAGTGCATTGTATTTCAAACTTTTCAATAGCATAAAAGGACAGCACTAAAATTTAAAGCCTATATAAACTTAACCTTTTTTTGGCAAGTTTCAATCAAGAAAACCAGACAAAAATAGAAAATTCTACTATATTTTTCCTATTTTTATTTGAGCTAATTAATGCATGATTTTGGAAAGAGAGAATCTACCCTTTCTATGCAAATAATAAGCAATAAAACAAGAAATTTTAACCATTTTAACAACAAAAATGCAAATTGATAGTGCAAAAAAGGTGTAAATTTGAACCTAAAAGTTGTTGTTTTTGCAAATGTTTGCAGAAACCCTCTAGTTTTGTGACCATCCCTATAAGGTACAGTGGCAGATTGGGGGTCATCCCACCCAGTGACACCTAGCTGGACATCTCATCCAGTGACACCTAGCAACAAAGGGGTCATTTCTAGTCAGAACAGTCAGTTTTTGCAACCTACAAAACCAAAAATAGAGGTCCAAATTAGCATAATCCAAGGGGAGATTGAAATAAAATTAGATACCATGATCACCACTGAAGAAGTGAATTTCATGACATCACCTTAAGGGCACTCTATTGCAATGAAAAATTAGTGTAAAGGCATTCAAAGGAAAACAACATAATATTGTAATCTATGTGAGATGAAGAAAATGTATAATAGAAACAATGGATTTCTCCTTATATTGATTCCTCTATTGCTTCAAAATGGTATTACAGTGTTTCCCTCAAGGGCATTTACACATTTGATACATTCAACATTACAATCTTCAAGGGATCTAGTCCCTTGGAAAGAGGCCTTTAAGGCAAAAATCAATGGTGTGAAACTTTGCTTCCCACACTCGAGAGCTAGTATTGGGCTGACAAGCTTATGCCTCTTTAGCTCCTCCTCCTATATAGGATTCCTTTACCTAAAGACAAGGGATTGAAATGGGGTTAATAACACTTGTGTTATAGAAGAATGCAATAAAACCATGAAAAATGAGCTTCATATACAACATAAAAAACTGATCTACATGCATGGAAACTGATCTAAATAGAGCATAAACATATTATAAACTAATATAAATGCAAATTAGAATATTTGGAAGCAATATTAAAGGTAAAACTATGCAGAAATAGTGACCATCCCTGATAGGGACAACTAAACCTGCAACATTGGGGACCTCAAATCTAACATCAAACCTACTCCAAATTGTACCAAATTTGGACCATAGGTTTATCTAGGAATTGCTAAGAGGTATATGGATAAATTTTTCCCAAATTCCTTTCTTTTTTGTGATCGTACCTAGGTGTGACACGTATAGACTTCTAACCATCCCTAGGTGGGGTAGTCATAAAACTAGCTTAGTTTTTTCACCTATGCCAATGGTATTTGGTCCAAAACTTGGATGGGGATGTTGTTGACAGATGGGACCAAATATTACTTCAATTTTTCTGGTTTGGAATTGGTAGATCAAGCCTATTATCCCTAAAATCACCTTCGAATGAAGAGGGTTTCAAGGCTAGGGTAGGATGAGTTTTGGTTTGCAAAATGTGAGGGTTAATTTGTGTAGCACTTTTTTTCATATATTCTTCAATCCTCATCCATATAAATGGGTGCTTTCACCTTATTTTATATCCCAAAAGGGCATCTAGGGAAAAATGGCATGCTTTTCCATGCAAGGCAGGTGCTGCCATGTGTCTCCTTGCTTGACCTACATTGGGGAGGGAAGTTTGCCCATTTGGGGCTTCCAATCTACTATACCACAGTCCATTTATAGGTTCCCAATAAATTTGGGGTGATTGGACATGTTAATGGTAGTATTTTATTACCATTTAGCACATCCTTTGACTTTTTGAAGGGTCTAGTTGGGGGTCATCCCACCCAGGGACAGTTATGGATGGGTGTCCCTGGGTGGGACGGTCACCAACTATGACCATCCCTTGGTGTTACGATCACCATTAGGAGCCCCAAAACTGCCCCAAACTACTAGGAACCCTCCAAATTGAGTTTTGGAGCCTTATGCAAGCCTTTTTCTAGCTTAGAGGGGTGCCTAATAGGGTCATATGTTTTAGATAAGAGGGCATATGTGATGCACTAATAGTCTTATCTGATTTACATCATTTAGGTGTCTACACTTTCCTTTGACATCAATGACAACCAATGGCATCAACCTATGATATCAATCCTTTGAAATCAATGACAACAATAATATACTAAAAATTTCCAACAACTTCTTCCCCCATAAATTTAAGATAGTTTGGGAACCATTCACAATTTCTTTTGATACTTTCTTTTCCTTAATTTCAAAATTAGAAGGCCTTCTTTGTGGTTTGTGCTCTGACCCCTACATCTATTGCACTCTTATATTGACTTCTAGTTGATCTATTCCTAGTGGCCAATAACTCATACAAAGGTATTGATAGATTCATTTATCCTTTTTAATATGTTAATATTTTTCCTAGGGAATCTCCTTCAACTATTTTATTAATTTTTTTTCCAATTCTAAATTCACCTCTAGAAATACAACTGGATTGGTATTTATAACTTTTTTCTTATCTCTGTCAAAGAAGGATAGTCATTCGTGTTTACCTCTATCCCATTTGTAGTCAAGACCTCTTCAATTTGATGTTATATTTAACGATTATGTTCTAACCCTACATCAAAGTTCCTTCTTCTACTTTTACTTCTATTCAGTCCTCTTATCTAATAGTTCTATTCATTTGCTACTTTCAAACCCATATTCTATTTGCGTAAGGTTTTCTTTTTGCATGGAAGAAGTCAAACCTAGGTGACAAAATTTCTTACACATTATATGAGACAACCATGTTCTTGTATTTAATGGGTTGTTACCATAACCCCAACTTAAAAATCAACTATTTGTATTTTTGGAGGTTCTTTTCCAAATCCATGTTCACACAAATCCTAGTAAAAATTAATTGAGACCTGGACAACATTGCAAGATCAATCACCACTATATATTCATCCTCCAATACAATACATACTATGACTTACTCATGCTAAACATAAATGGGAGGCTTGAAAGCCTTATCCAAATTGAGGCTTGGGCAATGCTCTAGATAAGGGGATTGAAATATTTTACTTCTTAAGAAATAACTCCCTACACCAAAATAACAAAGGAAATTTCTATAGAATCCAATCCCTATCCTCCTCATAGTTCAATTTAATCAAAAAAAAATCCTTGGCCTTGCAATTTTAACTATGTGACCCAGTGGTTTCTATTTCTTCCATTTCCTTTTTTGTATTGCATCCAAATTTGGTCTAATGATAATGAATATTTTGATTAGTGATATCTCTCCCTATGTTATTACAGTGTCAATGAAGGCATATAAAATGTAATGTTTCCCTCCTAATGGTTGTAATTCAAACCCTAAACATTGAATCTACTACTTACCTCTTAAAATACTAACCCATAATTGACAAGGATCAAAATGGTTTATGGATTGTTACAACTTTTTATATTTTTGGCTCTAAGAACTCACCTCTTGCCATTATAGATCCTACTCGATATTTTAGACTATTAGATGCTAATCCTCTCACTCTGCTCGTTATATATGTTGTTTTCCATGTAACAATATAATCTATGTTAGTATAATAGCCTAAAAATAATTTAACTAAAAATATTTATTTTGAGTTTTTTATAATTTTTATTCTAAAATTAATATTCCAATATTTGAATATAAGAAGAAAATTTTAGAGCTAAGCATAAGAAGAGAAGATATGTGTTGCCTTGTCTACTTCAAATTCTAAAAGCACTAAATTTTATATTTTATCTATGTACATATCATATTTTCTTCTCACAAAACTACACCATTTCATAAAGTCATCATAGCATAGAAATTGGTATTCATAGTTTTAGGTATTAGGATGCCCCATTAAAATTTAAAAATTTGTTAAAATATTTAGGGAGATTTTCACTTTTCAGTTAAATTATTTTACCCAAATATAAAGGCATATCTTAGAAACAACTCTCCCAAGCTACTGTATCACCCTTAAATAAAATATAATGACAAAGGAATCCCCACCATAAAAGATGACACATTAGGTATTTTATAATTGAAAATTTTATTTACCTTCAATAATGAATTGAATCCTCACACAAATGTTGGAAATTAATTGAGATTTTACTTATCTCTATAGATCTATGGAAAATCTTACTTTTTTTACGAATGATAGAGTCCATTTCTAGGATCACTTAAATTTACTTAAGTTAGTTGTAATTTTTTGATAATTAGAGTGCCACCTATTTGTTAATTAATACATTAGGTTAATTTTTCTCTCCTTCCTCAATAATATATATAAGTTTTGGTAGTGATTTCTTTTTGGATAGAAGTAGAGAAATTTTTTGGAGAAAAAGAGCATAGATATTGAAGCAATAACATGGAGGAGAAGAATAAGTGTTAGTAGGAAGAGGAGTGAGGCACTTTGGGAAGTGCAAGTTGTAGCCTTGCAAAGGCTAATAAATACTTTTGCATGAAGAAGGAAAATATTCAATGTATTTTAAGAAGTATTCTAGTAGAAGTATTAATTATAAAAAAGTCACTTTATTAGAAGTTCCTTTCTATAAAATATTTCACCACATAAAAAGTTTCAATTGATTGTAAAGTTGTCATAGACTAATATAATAGTGAATATTTACCTTTGCATATTAGTAGGTGTTTTTTTTTTAGTTGTAATTTATATTATGCTAAATTTTTGATTGTTGAAAATTTCTTAATAAATAGTGTAAAAGTCTATTTTATATTTTTGTTGTGTGTCCTTCAAATTGGTAATAGATCTAGAGTCATCAGTGAGAATTTTAGAGCCACAACAACAATGGTTTCTAGCAATAATACTTTGTAATTGTAGATATCATAATTCACTTCCAATTATTATGATTGTTAGAGCATACAAATAAAAATATTTTTTGGGTCTCAAGGGCTATGAAACCTTATGGAGAATGGATATCTAGAATCCACAAATACAGTGACATTGAATTCACTTTCTCAAGCTGAGAAGGGTTTTTTGAATAAGAACTAGAAGAAGGAATAGAAAGCCCTGTTCTACATTATGTAGATAGTTGATCAAAACATCTTTCCTAGAATTGCAACAACAACCAATTCAAAGCAATAATATGAAATCTTGGCCAACTCTCTCTAAAGCACTGAGAAAGAGAAGTTGTTGAGATTGCATATGCTGAGAAGAGAGTTTGAAAACCTATATATGAATGAAGCTAATACCATAAGAAATATATCTACCCAAATAATGTGTATTATCAATACCATGGGTATGAATGGTGAATTCATAGAGAAAAAAATAATTGTTGAAAAATATTGAGAAGCCTACTAGCAAGGGTTGACTTAGTAGTCATTGCTATTAAATAATAAAGGGATTCAAATATACATTCAATGGATGAGTTGATGGGTTCTTTACAAACACATGAGCATAGGCTAAATCAAAAAACACAGTCCTCATTGAAGTAGCCATTTAAGGCATGGGTCTCATTCAAAGATAACAATCAAAATATAGAATCCTAGTAAGAAACATAATTTTATCAAGGAGTAACAGGATAAAAAAATAGAGGTAGAGGTCATAGATACCAAAAAAGGGGTGGAATAATAAACTACTGTAACAATGGAGAAACTAGTTACAATTTCTACTAAGCAAGAGTAAGAGGAAATAACACAAATTATCAAGGAGGATCAAATCAAAGGTATGATAAATTTAAAATCTAATGTTATTACTATAAGAAATTTAGGCATTATAGTTGTGAGTGTAGAAATAATATGGCTTAGGAAAACAAGCAACAAGAACACTATACCAACAAGAATGAGAATGAAGAACACAATTATGCATGTATGTCTCTTGTGCTAACATGAACTGATGAAGATAGTCAAACTAATATTTGGTACCTTGATAGTGGCTATGGTAACAACATATATGGGAATAGAGAAATGTTCTCACATCTAGATGAAACCATCAAATCTAAAGTGTGGATAGGAAACAACTACAAGGTACCTATCATGGGAAAAATGAGAATTATAATCCACACAAAAGAAGGATAAAGAAAACACATCCCCAGTGTGTATTATGTGCCTAGGATATAATATAATCTACTAAATGTTGTGTATTTTGAAATTGGAGCTTGCATTATTAGGGATAAATAAGATAAGATCATAACAAATGTATCCATGACAAAAATAAAATGTTTTCTTTGCATATTCAAAGTGTAATATTATTTTCATTTATTGTAGTTGTAAACAATGCTACATGGTTATGGAATCTTAGATTTTATCACTTGTTTTTTAGTGGATTGAATTTGTTGCATAAAAAGTAGATGGTGAGGGGATTTCCACTCATAGAGAAACAAAGCATATGAAGTTTGCCTTGTTGGAAAGCAATGTAGGGATACATTCCCTATAGGAAAAATATGGATAGCTTTGCATCCATTGTAGCTAGTGCATTCAGATATATGTAGGCTTATGCAAACTAGCTCAATTACCGACAACAAATACTTTATAAATTTTATAGATAAATTTAGGTAAAATATATGGGTATACCTCCTAAAATACAAGTCAAAAGATTTTATAAATTTAGGAAGTTCAAATCTTTAGTTAAAATGTAAAATTGCTATTATGTGAAGATGCTACGAACAAATGAAGGAGGTGAGTACATCTCAAATAAATTTCATAATTTTTACAAATTTAATAGGATAAGAAGGTAGTTTAGAACTAGATACACACCATAGTAGAACAATATAGTAGAGATAACGAATATGACCATAATGGGGATGACAAGATTCATGTTGAAGGAAAAAACATTGCCAAATGAATTATGGGAAAAATATATAGCATGTGCAATTTATTTGGTAAATAGATATCCCATAAAGAATGTGAAGGACATGATACCACTAGAAGCATGGAAAAAAAAAATCCAAGTATTGATCATTTGAGAGTCTTTGGGTGCATAGCATATGCACATATTCTAGAATAGAAGAGAAGCAAATTGGATGATAGGGAAACAAATGCATATTAATTTGGTACAATGAAGATTCAAATACCTATATATTGTACAAACCTAATACAAAAAAAATGATCACAAGTAGAGATGTGAATTTCATGGGAGATGAAAATTAGAATTTGAATTTCAATACTGGTCAATAAGGGACCAAAAGTATTGATTCAAAACACTTGAATAGAGAAATAATGGATTAGACTTCAATTTTAAACAATAGTACTAGTGGGACAGCAACCGTTCTTCATCAAACTAACCACAACTTTCAAGAATGATATCCAACATGATGATAATAGCAAATATAAGAAACAAGTTATATCTAAGATAACAAGAAATAATATAATATTATAATTTTGATTTTTTTTCTAAATGTGATCCTATTTCATTTGAATAAGAAATTAAATATACCAAATAGGTGAAATCCATATACGATAAAATTAAATCCATTGATAAAAACCAAACATGGAAGCTAATGGATCTTCTAGCAAGAAAGAAAACCATTGGTGTAAAATGGGTGTATAAAACCAAATTTAATGCCAAGGGTGATGTTGAAAGGCATAAAGCAAGGCTGGTTGCAAAAGGATATAAATAAAAATTAGGCATTGATTATCATGAAGTGTATGCACCTATAGCAAGGCTTGACATGGTTAGAATTATTCAAGCATTCACAGATCACATTGGGTGGAAATTTTAGTAGATAGATGTCAAGTCAGCATTTCAAAATGGTATGTTGGAAGAAGAGGTCTACATAGACCAACAAACTACCTATGAACTAGAAGGATAAGAATTTAAGGTATATAATCTAAAGAAAGCCTTGTATGGGTTACGACAAGCACCTAGGGATTGGTTTAGCTACATTGATGCATACTTTCAATAGAATGGTTTCATCAAGTATGCATATGAGCACGCTCTATACATTAAGACCAATTCTAAAGGAGATATGATAACAGTTTGCTTATATGTATATGATATAATTTATAATGGTAACAATAGTATGTTGTTTGATCGATTTATAAATGTTAGGAATCATGAGTTTGAGATGATAGACATGAGCTTAATGAAGAAATTTCTCAAAATTGAAGTTATCCAATTAGCATATGGTATCTTCATTTCTCAAGACAAATATCACAAGGATTTTTTGAAAAGGTTTAAAATTAAGAATAGTAAACCAACCATCACTCTAGTTGGAATAGGTCTAAAATTAAACAAGAAGGATTACAACATCAATATGGTGTACACATGGAAAATTGACCCACCCAAGTGAGTTATTTTTTCTTAAAATACTTTGGGAGGACCTAAAAATTTCTAAGTGCAAGTTTGAACCTCTTTTTCCTTTGTTTTATTGTTAGCTTTTTATGATTGAATACTCAAAATAATATTGCATCAACATCAATAATATAATTGCAATATGAAATATATGATAATTCTAAGCAATCAAACATATAAACTCAAAATATATTATATAATAACTCAAATAAGGCTAATGATAAATAATAAAAAAACACTAATAAATATTATTGAATGAAGACCTCAGAATACATCATATTACATCACCTTCCATTGTTTCCAAAGATGACTCTCTCTCTGCTTGCTATATTATTTTACATCAATACATCCATATATACATAATGGAATGTGACTCTTAATATGGAGGATTCTTGACCCTCACTCTTCCTCTAACTCTTGATCTTCCTACTCTATTGACACATGTACATAGGTACAACTATGCACATTTACATTGCAAAAATATCATTTCACACTTGTGCATTTATTATATTGCATAAAGTAAATACTTTCATCCTAATCTAGGACACTCTTTCCTAATCTATAGATGTACCCATGTTGGTACATTAGCATGTACCAAATAATGTAATATATTCCAACACCCCCCTATATTACATTATTTTATTATTGAAGACTTTAGTCTTCAATATGGATCTTCTTCATGTAGGTAATATCCATATTGATTAAATTAGTTTTCCCTTTCAATCTATAGATGTCTTTGTAGAGAAATATTTTTGTGGCCTCTAGTTTTCCCTCGTATGAAGTCTATATTCCCCCATATGTTTCCATAGGAGAATGGCTCTTTGTCTTCTACAATATATCTCTCAAAAGATATTTTAGTATCATCTTGAATCATTAAAAGTTCCTAAGTATAGTAGGATCTAGAGAATATATCCCTTTTTTGGTTGACCCTGTAGCCTCAATTTCATTCTATATTTTGATAATGCATGCATTCTTCTCATTCAAATATTTATACTCTATTTTTCTTCCACATTCAACTAATTTTATCATTGAATGATATTTGTAGATAACCTCGGTATGTACATCATATTGTGTAATATAAAATTAGGATAGGATGCATTAGGTATTACACATCCATTTCCATGAATTGGGTACTTCTTTCCATTTGCTATTTTTAAACCAAAGTTATTTGTAGCTTTTAATCAACTAAACCAATGTATATTTCTTGTCATATGATGACTTGCTCCTGAGTCAATAAACCAAACATTCTTTTTAGATATATTTGAACTATCCTTGTGTGAAATAATATCACATTATTCATAAGGAGTATGAGAAGTATTCTTACTTTGCATTCTATGATATTTTCCTTTTGCTAGCTTATTCATGGTTTTTTTGAATTTTTTTTTTATGAAGAAATTTTGGTAGAGCATTTGAAGTAGTCTACCTTATGACTCCCTAGTCTAAATAAGGTTATTTCAATTCTATATTTTGTAGAACACATTTTATATCCCTAATGTTTTAAATAAAATTTAATCTTCAATATCAATTCTATCAATCAATGTGTTATTTGAATGCAATTTCAATCCTTTACAAATCTTCAAATCTCTAATAATTTTGAACTTAGAGATTAAACTATCAAATGCAATTTTATGTAGAAATCCTTTTATCTCCCAAATTTATAAATACCAAATTCTAAATTTCAAATAACCATGTTTGAGGCATAAATCCTTATTTATCCAACTTTAGAAATTTAGAAAATTATAAAACTAATATTTGCAAGTTTTGTAATCCTAGTTTGATGTAGAATGCCTTATTTCCCTAAACTTATTAATTTTGCAAATATTCAAATTGTTTTGTAAATTTAAATATGCAATTTTAT
This sequence comes from Wollemia nobilis, assembly GCA_028583015.1. Taxonomy (NCBI): domain Eukaryota; kingdom Viridiplantae; phylum Streptophyta; class Pinopsida; order Araucariales; family Araucariaceae; genus Wollemia; species Wollemia nobilis. The sequence continues at coordinate 9,371,263 of JAQPPZ010001822.1, read as the reverse complement.
AAAACCCCAAAAATAAAGGTTTCTAAATTCAATATTCTAATTTTCTAAGGTATTTATAATGCTTATCACTCCAATAATATCTTCAAACTATAACCTTATATAATTTTGCATTTTATTCCTTATTCTTCCTACTTTAATATGAATTTTAATATAAAAATAATGTAGTATGTGCTACCTTTACTACTCAAGAGCTTCGCTTTGATTTGCATATATCAAATTATTGGTGCTAATCATTTTGGTTAACTTGTTTGATGAATGGTGCTTTGAATATATCTTGACTATGCCTTAATTGCTCTTGCTTTAATCTTACTACAATTTTGCCTTCACTCCTTACACTAGAGGATATAAGGGTGTTTAAATTCCCTTGTGTAATGTGCCACATACCACATACATTATGGAGACTTATTCGCTCCCCTTAGGTGGCACGAACATTAGTATAATTTATTTTATGAGATGATTTAACACATGGAGTAATATTTCTTATGTTGGTGAATGTTATTGATTTCTTCTTCAAGTGTTAGATCATTGAGCACTCTTATTTCCTTACTGTATGCATTAGGATTTGTGTGACAAATAGCACTCTTCTTCCTCTTTGATCTCAATAGGTGGTAGATATTTCTTATGTTGAGCAAGGTGCAATGACAGTATTGTCATTGTTGTCAACACAGTCAGATAGATCGGTTGATGTAGTGGATAGGAGTTTAGAGGTTATTTAGAGTATGTACAATGATTTTCCAAGAAGATCGAAGTGGCCCATATGCTAAAGATCAAAAGAAAAGCAAAATACAGCAAGAAAGAAAAAGTGTCGCGATATCGCGACATGTTGAGGAAGAAGGAAAAAGTGTCACGATTTCACGACAAGTTGAGCAAGAAATAAAAGTGTCACGATATCGTGACATGTAGAGGAAGAAATAAAAAGTGTCGCAATTTCACGACATGTAGAGCAAGAAGGAAAAAGTGTAATGATATCGTGACATGTTGCAAGAGAAATATTAAGAAAGAAAAGTGTCACGATTTCGTGACATGTTGGAAGAGAAAGAGTAAGAAATAAAAAGTGTCACGATTTCATGACATGTTGGAAGAGAAAAAGAAAGCAAGAAAAACTGTCACGATTTCGCGACATGTTGGAAGAGAAAGAGCACGCAGGAAAAAGTTTCACGATTTCGCGACATGTTGGAAGAGAAAGAGCAAGCAGGAAAAAGTGTCACGATTTCGTGACATGTTGGAAGAGAAAGAGCAAGCAAGAAAAAGTGTCGCGATATCGCGACATGTCGCATTTTCATGACCAGAAGAGAAGAGAAAGAGCAAGAGAGAAAAAGTGTCGTGATATCACGACATGTCGCATTTTTGCGACCAAAAGCAAAGAGAAAGAGTACGGAGGTGAAAGTGTCGCGATATCATGACATGTTGCATTTTTGTGGCCAAAAGCAACAAAAGAGGACAAAGAGGTAGAAATGTCGTGATATCGTGACATGTCACATTTTTGCGATGCAAGAAGAACCTAGCTAAAATAAGAAAAGTGAACTGAAGTCAGTACGACAGTTACAAGGGCAGTTATAGAGTGAGATCATGTAGCTAAAATAATAAGTGTGACAAAAGTCAGTATGGTGGTTACAGGGACTGTTACAGAATGAAATCTTTGAGTGGTGGATATACCGAACATCTTCATTAGTTGAAGCTGACGAAGACAGACGAAATTCAACAAAGACCAAGAGTTACATTATGAAATCTGATGAAGACCAGGAGTTACATTATGAAATATTGTTATAAAAGTTGATGAAGACCAGGAGTGGAATGAAAGCCGATGAAGACCAGGAGTTACGTTATGAAAATATTGTTATAAAGGGAGTGTTTCTTGGAGAATTGAATTTTTGTGAAGTGTGGGCTAAGTGCGGCTATAAGTGCACAGAGAGCGCAGAGTCGCAGAGAGCACAGAGAGCATAGAGTGCATAGAGAGGGCTGTAAGAGGGTTGTATGAGTGCAAAAAGTGTGTTCTATGAAAATAGGAATGAGATGCGACTGAAAGAGGGTGAAGTGTGGCTGTAAGAGCATAGAAGATGTGTGTGTTTCATGAATAGTGAGAAAGGTTGGGTAAGCAATAGACCAGTCAGGGTCTTGTAAAAGTGAAGGCATTTTTATGTCAATCTTCTAGATTCAAAATTGAAGTCCAAGTTGTTACTTGGCATTAGGGGTTGGTGCTCCTTCCAGTTGGTGCTAGTAAATTAGGGGTTGGTGCTCCTTTATGTTGGTGCAGATAAATCAGGAGTTGGTGCTCCTTCCAATTGGTGCTAGTAAATCAGGGGTTGGTGCTCCTTTCTTTTGGTGCAGATAAATCATGGGTTGGTGCTCCTTCCAGTTGGTGCTAGTAAATCAGGGGTTGGTGCTTCTTTCTGTTGGTGTAGATAAATCAAGATTTGGTGCTTCTTTCAGTTGGTGCTGGTAAATCAGGGGTTGGTGCTTCTTTCTATTGGTGCAGATAAATCAAGGGTTGGTGCTCCTTCTAGTTGGTGCTAGTAAATTAGGGGTTTGTGCTCCTTTCTATTGGTGCAGATAAATAAAGGGTTGGTGCTCCTTCTAGTGGGTGTTGGTAAATTGATTGTAACGTTGGTGCTTTGCAAAGGTTGGATTTGGATGGGAGTCCAAATAGTCAATTTTTGAGGAGTAGCCAAATTGGTGAACCTCGATAAATCTTGTGTTGTGTGATGTTCTCTTGTAATATTTGTTTTATTTGGTTTTAAGTTTTAATTGTTTTGGCTTTAAGAGTTATGGATTTAAGTTTAAATAACTACACTGATTCACCCCCCCTCTCAGTGTCATTATGATACTAACAATTGGTATTAGAGCCAAGTTCCCTTTCTAGGCTAAATTAGTCAGGGTTGATCTTGGATTAGTACGCAATGGATAAGAAGAATAGATCCTCCTCCAATAAGGCATCTTAGTCAGTTTTAGTTTCTGCAGAAGAGAAAATTGAACCAAAAAAGGTAGAAGAAGTGAATTCTAAAGTATGTGATGAAAACTTTGAGGCTGAAGTAGATCTAGAATGTGAGTTGATAACTGCACTTGAAGAGTTGAGTATAGAAAAGAAAAAAAAAAAAAAGACTATACAAGAAGTTGGAAGAATATGGGGATGAGTGATGTAGGAGCATCCGATGGCAGCAGAGCAATATTGCATCAACCAAATTTTTCTAAGTGTTTTGCAAAAAAAAATATGTGTAGTGATATCGCGACAAAAAAAGTGTCGCGATATCACGACCAAAATAGGAGAGAGAAGATGTGGAGGACAGAATGTCATGAAATTGTGACATGTTACGATTTCGTGACATGTCATGAAATCATGACCAAAGCAGGGAATAGAATGTCATGAAATCGTGACCAAAGCAGGGAACAGAATGTCACAAAATCATGACCAAAGTAGGGTGCAGAAGGCACAGACGATAGAATGTCATGAAATCATGACCAAAGCAGGGAGCAGAAGGCACGAAGGACAGAATGTCATGAAATCGTGACATGTCACAATTTCATGAAATGTCATGAAATCATGACCAAAGCAGGGAGCAGAAGGTGTGGAGTATAGAATGTCACAAAATCATGACCAAAGCAGGGAGTAGAAGGTGCGGAGGACAAAATGTCATGAAATCACAACATGTCATGATTTCATGACATGTCACAAAATCATGACCAAAGTAGGGAGCAGAAGGCATGAAGGTTGAAATGTCATGAAATCATGATCGAAGCTGAAGAACGAAGGCACAATGGAGAAACCTCACAATATCATGACATGTCGCGATATCGTGACTGAAGCGCAAGAACAAAGATGCGATAGAGAATTGTCGTGATATCGTGACATGTCACGATATCATGACCAAAGCAAAAGAACAGGGATGTGATGGAAATACATCACAATATCATGACATGTCACGATATCATGACCAAGGTATAAGCAAGAAGGTGTGAAGGAAAGAATTTCATGATATCATGACATGTCACGATATCACGATCGGATCATGAGACAGAAAGTGTAGATGAGAATTGTCACGATATCATGACATGTCGCGATATCATGACCTAAAGAAAAACACACACTCCAGGCTTTCATAAATGCATTCCTTCATACATGACAAGCTAGCGGTAGTGAAGCAGTAGTCTCAGAAGAAGATCCCATTGAACAGGTCAGCCACTCGCACACGAGAAAATGAAACATCAGTCTCAGAGGAATATTCCAACAAGCATGTCGACCACTCACGCACTATATCTAGAGATGCATTTATGACAACTAGCAATGAAGCAGTAGTTCCAGAAGAAGATTTTGGTGGTTATGGCAACCAGTTGTGCACCTCACCCATAGTCTCATCAATGTAACTTTCTAGTATTGAGCTAGGTGGCAGTTACAGATCATGGAAATTTTGAAAACATAGAGGGTTGGGGCCTCGATAAAAACCCAAGAATTGTAATGAGAAAGGGACTAGCAAACCATAGATTGTCTGGATATTTTCTATAAATTCTTTTGAATCTATTGAATGAAAAATATGGCTCTTATTTTCTTTGTCCTCTGTTCTGTGCTAGTTTTGGTTACCATCAAGTGCTATCAGAGCTGAAAGTTCTTGAGTGTGCAAGTAGATCACCAGAACTGAGGTAGTTTACACCAAGATCTATGGAAGGGCTTGTGAGAGGAGTGAGCATAATGCCTCCAAGAAGAAACCCTAGTGGTGGGAGAGGCATAGCGGTAGCAGATGTCTGAGTCTTGCAAAGGAAAGTTTAGGCCCTGCAAGAAGAGCTATGTAGATGATTGGAGCCAAGAAGAGATGAAGGTATTTAAGAGAAAGATGACGAAGAAGAGGGCCAACATGAGGAAGAAGAATAATTAGTAGATCCTACATAAGCTAGACTATACAGAGCCATATCCCATATTGGAAAGAGGCCAAAGATGGAGGTTTCCACATATTTTGGAAAACTTGATCCAGAGGAATTGATCGATTGGATCAACGATCTGGAAGAGTACTTTGAGTATGAGGAGGTTGAGGACCCTGATAGGGTCAGATTCGCTAAGACCAAACTGAAATGTCATGCCAGCATATGGTGGAAGGGAGTGCAGCTGGAGCGAAATAGAAGAGGAAAAGAGAGAATAACAAAATGGGAGCAGATGATAGAAAAGATAAAGAGGCAGTTCATCCCTAGTGATTTTGAGTTAGACCTGCTAAAGAAAATGCAAGGTTTGAGGCAATCAAGTAAGTCTGTAAAATAATACACAGAGGAGTTTCATAAAATTATGATCAGAATAGGCCACTCAGAGGCCAACAAGGAGAAGGTAGCCCATTATATTAACGGGTTATGAGCAAGTATTCAAGAAGAATTAAGTCTGGTCAGGATGACCACCATAGAGGACGCTTACCAATTTGCCCTAAGAGTTGAAGAAAAGCTCAATAGGAGGTTTGAGAACAAGCAAAGAGGAAGAGGTCGTGGTGGAAGAACCGATGGAAGGACCAGTGGAAGACAAAATGAAGATTCTCAGAAGAATGGAGAAGGTAGCAGTAATCAAGAACAAAGGGGAGAAAATACCTATCGCCCCCGTAATCAGAATAATGATTACCGAAGGGGAAGGGGCAGAGCTGGACGTGGCCATGGAAGAGGAAGATTTCGTGGAACCTATTTCTAGTGTGGAGAAGAGGGACATCACCAATATGAGTGTCCACAGCAATAAGAAAGGACTAATAGGAGGCTGGAAGGTAATGCTAGAGCCACGGTCACTAAAGAAGGTGCTAAATTTGAGCACTCTAAAGAAGCAAATAGAGGAGAAGTACTGATCACAAGGAGAGTCCTACTGAATGAGGAGGGGGATGCAGATCAGAGGAAAAGCTTATTCTACACAAGGTGTAAATGCACGGGTAATATTTGCAATATTATTATTGACAATGGTAGTACAAATAACCTAGTTTTAGAAGGAATGGTTACAAAGCTACAACTAGAGAGGAAGAGACATCTGCATCCATATCGGATCACATGGTTACAGAAGGACCATAGGGCTTTGGTCAGTGAGCAATGCCTAGTAAAATTCAATATTGGGAATTACCATGATGAAGTATTGTGTGACATCCTTCCCATGGATGCTTGCCATTTGCTATTGGGAATGCCATGGCAGTTTGACAGGTGCGTGGTTCATGATGGTCATGCCAACACCTACTTTGTAATAAAGAATGGAGTTTGCCATAAGCTAAAACCCCTGAAGGAGGTGGAAAAAAAGGTATGTGGTAGTGCCATAATTTGCTTAGTTGATAGGAGAAAATTTTTAGATGGTTTGAAGCATGAACATATGTGTTATGCATTAATTCCTAGAGTTAGGGAGAAAGAATGCAAAGATACCCTAGTAGAAGTCCTAGATCTATTGGAGGAATTTCTAGATATTATTTTTGATAATGTGCCTGAGAGTTTACCCCCAGTAAGGAAGATCAGTCACCATATATATTTGGTGCCAGGATCAAGCTTGCCCAATAAAGCTACACATAGAATGACGCCTGTAGAAACTGAGGAGCTAAACAGGCAGGTCCAGGAATTGCTAGAGAAGGGACTAATTTAGGAGAGCTTGATTCCATGTGCAGTGCTTGTAGTTCTAGTGCCAAAGAAATATGGAGAGTGGAGAATGTGTACAAACTCTCAAGCCATCAACAAGATCACAACAAAATATAGATTTCCATTGCCAAGGATGGATGACATAATGGACTATTTGAGTGGAGCCAAGTACTTCACCAAGATTGACCTCAAGAGTGGTTACCATTAGATCTGTGTTAGAGAAGGAGATGAGTGGAATACAACCTTCAAGACTAGAGAGGGTTTGTATGAGTGGTTGGTCATGCCATTTGGACTAACCAACACACCAAGCACATTCATGCGGCTGATGAACGAGGTACTAAAAGAATTTTTGGGAAATTTTGTCATTGTCTATTTAGACGACATTTTAATATTTAGCAAAACCTTGGACGAGCACCTGATGCACACATAAGGGTTTTTGAGAAGCTTTGGGAGGAGTAGTTATTAATTAATCTAAAAAAGTGTAATTTTGTAAAGGAGTTAGTGTACCTAGGATTTGTCATCTCAAAAAAAGGTTTAAAAATGGACCTAGAAAAGGTGAGAGATATCATCGAATGGCCTAATCCAAGAACCACAACTGAGGTAAGATCATTTCATGGCCTAGCAAGCTGTTATAGAAAATTCATTAGAAATTTCTGCAGCATTTGTGCACCCCTTACAGAAACAATGAGAGGGGATAAGAAAGAATTTAAGTGGACCTTAGGAGCAGATAGGAGCTTTGATATGTTGAAGAAGAAGAACACAAAGCAACCTATTTTAGCACTTCCAGACTTTAACAAGGTATTTCAGGTAGATTGTGATGCCAATGGTAGTGCCATAGGAGCTGTACTGAGTCAGGAAGGCAAACCTATGGCTTACTTTAGTGAGAAACTCAATGATGCTAGGAAGAAGTATTCATTTTATGATCAAGAGTTTTATGCTATAGTTCAAGCTCTAAAGAATTGGAGGCATTATTTGTTGCCAAAAGAGTTTGTTCTATTTACTAATCATCAGGCCTTACAATATATTATAGCCAAGCGAAGCTGAATCAGAGACACTTGAAATGGGTTAAGTTTCTCCAAAGTTATACCTTTGTGTTGAAGCATAGAAGTGAAAAGTCAAATAGAGTTACGGATGCCTTAAGTAGAAGGCAAAATTTACTGATAGAAATGACGATGGAAGTGGTAGGATTTGAAGAATTGAAGGGTTTGTACACTAAAGATCCTGATTTTGTAGAAGCCTGGAGTGCTTGCTTGGCACCTGTTACTTTGGATAGGGCAAAGTGGTTGGATTTTCTAATCTAAGATGGAATGTTGTTCAGAGGAATTCAATTATGCATTCCAGGGAGTTCCATGCGGGAAAACCTAGTCAAGGAGAAACACAGCAGAGGACTAGCTGGACATTTTGGTCGGGATAAAACCATTGCCCTGATGAATGAGAACTACTATTGGTCGCAACTGCAGCAATATGTGAAAAGGTTTGTGCAAAGTTGTAGAATATGCCAGATGGCAAAAGGCGTGAGGCAGAACACTGGATTATATCAGCCATTACCTATACCAGAGAGGCCATGGGAGGACGTAAGCATGGATTTTGTTCTTGGATTGCTGAGAACGTAGAGAGGAAATGACTCTGTATTTGTGGTAGTTGATAGATTTTACAAGATGGCACATTTTATTCCTTTCAAAGAGGTGGTACGACTTCATGGTCTACCAAAAAGCATCATTTCTGACAGAGATACCAAGTTTGTTGGGTATTTCTAGAGAACCTTGTGGAAGAAGTTGAAGACAGACTTGAAATTCAGTTCTGCATACCACCCACATACTAATGGACAGACAGAGGTGGTAAATAGAAGTCTGGGTAATCTATTGAGATGCTTGATAGGGGATAAGCCAAAGGGATGGGATTTGGTTTTTCCATAGGTGGAATTTGCATACAACAATTCTGTCAACAAGAGTACAAAAAAATCTCCATTCTAGGTCATATATGGAAATAGCCCAAGAAATGTTTCTGAGCTGAGGAAATTGGATAAAGGGGAAAAGTGCAGTGCTGAGGCTGAGGAATTTGTGGAAAATATGAAAATATTGCATGAAGAAGTGAAGAAACAAATTACAAAAATGAATACTCAATATAAGACAAGGGTAGACCAGAAGCGGCGGTTCAAAGAGTTCAAAGTGGGAGATGAAGTCATGGTCCATCTCATAAAAGAAATATTTCTTGCCAAACCTATAACAATCTGAAGATGAAGAAGTTTGGGCCATGTAGAATAATGAAAAAATGGGATTCAAGCAATGCATATGAAGTGGAATTGCCAAGTGGGCTTGACATTTCGCCTGTTCTTAACATCTCAGATTTAGTGGAATACCATGAGGGAGACAGTACAGAGGCACCAAGTACAGAGTTGTGGAGCATTCTAGCATCTACCCCAACCACAGATGAGATCGAGGAAATATTAGACACTCGTGAAGGCAAAAGCACTAGGAACAAATAGTATTCTGAATATTTGATCAAGTGGAAGGGCAGACCTGTAGAAGATGTAACTTGGTTGTCAAAAATAGAGGTTGACCACTTGGGTCTTCCTCTAATAGATCAGAAGTGAGGATCACTTCTCAATCCACCCCGGGTGTCTGATGCAGGAGAATCCGATGGCAGCAGAGAAATCTTGCATCAACCAAATTTTTCTAAGTGTTTTGCAAAGAAAAATGTGTGTCGTGATATCACGATAGAGAAAGTGTCACGATATCACGACCAAAATAGGAGAGAGAAGATGCGAAGGCCAGAATGTCATGAAATTGTGACATGTCATGATTTCATGACATGTCACAAAATCATGACAAAAGCAAGGAACAGAATGTCACAAAATCATGACATGTCATGATTTCATGACATGTCGCAAAATCATGACCAAAGCGGGGAGCAGAAGGCACGGAGGATAGAATATCGTGAAATCGCAACCAAAGCAGGGAGCAGAAGGCGTGGAGGATAGAATGTCATGAAATCGTGACATGTCATGATTTCGTGACATGTCATGAAATCGTGACCAAAGCAAGGAGCAGAAGGCACAGAGGATAGAATGTCACAAAATCATGACCAAAGCAGGGAGTAGAAGGCGCAGAGGACAGAATGTCATGAAATTGTGACATGTCGCAATTTCATGACATGTCACAAAATCATGACCAAAGAAGGGAACAGAAAGCGCAGAGGACGAAATGTCATGAAATCATGACCGAATCTAAAGAACGAAGGCACGATGGAGAAATGTCATGATATCATGACATGTCATGATATCGTGACCGAAGCTAAAGAACGAAGACATGATAGAGAAATATCATGATATCGTGACATGTCGTGATATCGCTACCAAAGTAGAAGAACAGGGATGCAATGGAAATATGTCATGATATCATGACATGTCACGATATCACGACCAAGATAGAAGTAAGAAGGCATGAAGGAAAGAATGTCGCAATATCGTGACATGTTGCGCTATCACGACATGTCACGATATCACGACCGAAGTAGGAGAGAAAGCATAGAGGATAATTATCATGATATCGTGACATGTCATGATATCATGACTAAAAGAAAAACATGCACTCCAAAATTTCATAAATGCATTCCTTCATGCATAGCAAACTAGCGGTAGTGAAGCAGTAGTCTTAGAAGAAGATCCTGCTGAACAGGTCAGCCACTCGTGCACGAAAAAATGAAGCAACAATCTCAAAGGAAGATTCCAGCAAGCATGTCGGCCACTCGTGCACTATATCTAGAGATGCATTTATGGCAACTAGCAACAAAGCAGTAGTTCCAGAAGAAGATTCTTGTGGTTATGGTGGCTAGTCGCGCACCTCACCCCGAGTCCCATCAATGCAACTTTCCAGTATTGATCTAGGTGGCAGTTGTAGATCATGGAAATTTTGAAAACACAGAGGGTCGGGGCCTCGATAAAAACCTAAGAATTGTAATGAGAAAGGGGCTAGAAAATCACAAATTACCTAGATATTTTCTATAAATTCTTCTAAAGCTATTGAATGAAAAATTTGGCTTTTGTTTTCTTTGTCCTCTGTTCTGTGCTAGTTCTGGTTACCATCAATGAGATTGAAGATCTCTTCTTACAATTTCATAAAGCCAAGAAAATAAAATAAGCCTTGAAGTCACACCTAGATGATAAAGTCGATGTATGTAGCAAACATGAAGAGGAATCTAACAAAGTTATTAGTGATCTAAAGCTGCAAGTAGAAGAGTCCAAAAGGATTGAAGAAACACTCCTATCACAAATCAATGATAAAGAGATTGTTTGCTACAAACAAGAAGAAGAGATTGTTTTATTGAAGAAACAACTAGAAGAGGCCAATACAAATATTAAATTTGAGAAGAGCACAAAGTTTCTAGATAAAATGACAAGGAAAAAAAGAAGCTCCACAGCTAAGCTTGGTATTGGATATGAAGCTGAACAACCTTCATCTTCCAAAGATGCAGAGAAGAAGTTCACTGTTAAAGGATCGAAGCAAGAAAAGTTTGAAGCTGAATCTTCAAAAGGAATAAAATATCAAAGGAGATCTACAGCAAAGCAACCACAACAAAATAGGTTCTATCACTCTCACTCTATTCATAATAATGCTTTCAATGTCTATTGTTTTAGATGCAACCATTATGGTCACAAGGCAATTTATTGTGGATTGAATAATAGATCAAAGAGTTATGCTGGTAGAAATCCATCTACTTTTCTGATTGAACACTATGTGCAATGTTTTCAATGTAATGGTCATGGGCACATAGCAAGGTTTTGTCCAAGCTCTTTTTTATCTAATATAAGGCAAGACAGTAGATTTCATCAGAAACAAAGAACGCAACATAGACAGAGAATAAATCATGTGCATAAAAGAAAGGAAAATAATCATCCATCAAGGATGCACAAGAGACAACCACCCAAGAGAAATGTTCAAGTTCACGAAAAGTTGCAAAATAGGGATGTAGTTGAAAAACTCAATCCCAAGTTCAAGAAAGTTTGGAGAAAGACAAAATAAAGGAAATCGTGTCTCCTTGGACTGAAGGAGACTACTCCTCTATTGCACTAAGCAACTCCAGGTGGCACATCCTCAAGGGGAGCAATCTTAAAGTTTTATTTTAATTCTCCTATGTATTTTTTTGGTTATCTGAGGATGAAAGGCAAGTAGTCGGGGAGTTGTCGTATAGTTGTCAAAGTGTGTCTCAGTTCATGTAGTTTTTTGTGGAGGTGTTGTGGAGGGTGGTGATTAAATTGAGATTTGTCACCATTGGTAGTATTGCTATATGTCATTGTTGTACTGTTGATGGTTCTTACTGCCATTGTTCAAAGTTATGGATTATAACAGTTTAGATAATTTGGTTTAGTTAAAGAATGGTGCCCTAGCTACATATATGTGTTTTGATAAAAGTAGTGTGTATTTGTACTACACATTGATGTGAATATTGTTAGATCTATTATGACGCTTTGGTGAAAATATTTAATTCGCAATTTTTTTTTTTTTAACTATTGATAAAATGCCAAATCAAAATGTTGCCTTTTTGAATGTGACAATGAGTTTTTATAGTGACTCCAGGCGTTACATGTTTGATTGTTCGGGTGGCACAGTTAGGTGGAGGTAATAAGTAGGAGCATGAGACGTTGGCTTGACAGAGCCATTTTTTAATTATTGTGAAATCTCTCTAATGGCGGTTACAATTGCAGAAGTAATAACACCAGTGCCATTAACATCTCAAAGAATATGGTTATGCATTCTCGCACAAAACATATTGCTATCCGATATCACTTTTTGAAGGATAAAGTTGTGGAAGGTGAGGTTAAGTTGGATTTTGTTCCAACTACAGAACAAGTAGAGGATATCTTCACAAAACCGTTGCCCAAGGTAGTATTTGAGTACCTTCATAATAAATTGGGAGTGGTCACGCTTCCCAAGAATTGACTAGCTATCAGGATCACATTCTTAGGGGGAGCATTTGTGTATTTATTTATCTTTCTGCTCATGTTTGTGATTTTTTCTAATTATAATATTTTTTTCCTGAGAATTTTGTGCATGGACTCAGGGGGAGTTTGCAGCAGCCCTTCGGTATTTTTGTCAAAGGGGGAGAAGATTTATAGGAAATTGCATGTGTGTTGCCAACAATTCCAAAGGGGGAGATTGTTGAGCAAGGTGTAGCGATAGTATTGTCATTGTTGTCAAAACAGTCAGATAGATCGGTTTATGCAGTGGATAGGAGTTCAGATGTTATTCAGAGTATGTACAGTGATTTTCCAAGAAGACCGAAGTGGCCCATATGCTAAAGATCAAAGGAAAAGCAAAATACAGCAAGAAGGAAAAAGTGTCATGATATCGCGACATGTTGAGGAAGAAGGAAAAAGTGTCACGATTTCGTGACAAGTTGAGCAAGAAAGAAAAGTGTCATGATATCGTGACATGTAGAGGAAAAAAGAAAAAGTGTCGCGATTTCACGACATGTAGAGCAAGAAGTAAAAAGTGTTGCAATATTACGACATGTTGCAAGAGAAAGAGTAAGAAAGAAAAAGTGTCACGATTTCATGACATGTTGGAAGAGAAAGAGTAGGAAAGAAAAAGTTTTGCAATTTCGCGACATGTTGGAAGAGAAAAAGCAAGCAAGAAAAAGTGTCACGATTTCGCGACATGTTGGAAGAGAAAGAGCAAGCAGGAAAAAGTGTCGAGATTTCATGACATGTTGGAAGAGAAAGAGCAAGCAGGAAAAAGTGTCACGATTTCGTGACATGTTGGAAGAGAAAGAGCAAGCAAGAAAAAGTGTCGCGATATCACGACATGTCGCATTTTTGCGACCAGAAGAGAAGATAAAGAGCAAGAGAGAAAAAGTGTCGCGATATTACGACATGTCATATTTTTGCGACCAAAAGCAAATAGAAAGAGTACGAAGGCAAAATTGTCTCGATATCACGACATGTTGCATTTTCATGGCCAAAATCAACAAAAGAGGACAAAGAGGTAGAAATGTCGTGATATCGTGACATGTCGCATTTTTGCGATGCAAGAAGAAGAACCCAGCTAAAATAAGAAAAGTGAACTGAAGTCAGTACGATAGTTATAGGGGCAGTTACAGAGTGAGATCATGCAACTAAAATAAGAAGTGTGACAAAAGTCAGTACGGCGGTTACAGGGACTATTACAGAATGAAATCTTCAAGCGGTGGATATACCGAACATCTTCATTAGTTGAAGCCAATGAAGACCGATGAAAGCCGACGAAGACCAGGAGTTACATTATGAAAGTCGATGAAGACCAGGAGTTACATTATGAAAATATTGTTATAAAAGCCGACGAATACCAGGAGTGCAATGAAAGTCGATGAAGACCAGGAGTTACATTATGAAAATATTGTTATAAAAGGAGTGTTCCTTGGATAATTGAAGTGCGACGGATTGTGGGTTAAGTGTGGCTGTAAGTGCACAGAGAGCACAGAGTGCACAGAGAGCGCAAAGAGCACAGAGTGCATAGAGAGGGCTATATGAGTGCAAAAAGTGTGTGCTACAAAAAGAGGACTGAGAGGCAGCTGAAAGAGGGTGAAGTGTGGTTGTAAGAGCATAAAAGATGTGTGTGTTTCATGAATAGTGAGAGAGGTTGGGTAAGCAATAGACCAGTCAGGGTCTTGTAAAAGTGAAGGCATTTTTATGTCAATATTCTAGATTCAAAATTGAAGTCCAAGTTGTTGCTTGGCATTAGGGGTTGGTGCTCCTTCCAGTTGGTGCTGGTAAATTAGGGGTTGGTGCTCCTTTTTGTTGGTGTAGATAAATCAGGAGTCGGTGCTCCTTCCAGTTGGTGCTGGTAAATCAGGGGTTGGTGCTCATTTCTGTTGGTGCAGATAAATCATGGGTTGGTGCTCCTTCCAGTTGGTGCTGGTAAATCAGGGGTTGGTGCTCCTTTCTATTGGTGCAAATAAATTAGGATTTGGTGCTCCTTCTAGTTGGTGCTGGTAAATCAGGGGTTGGTGCAGATAAATTAGGGGTTGGTGCTCCTTCCAATTGGTGTTGGTAAATCAGGGGTTGGTGCTCCTTTCTATTGGTATAGATAAATCAGGGGTTGATGCTCCTTCCAGTGGGTGTTGGTAAATTGATTATAAAGTTGGTGCTTTGCAAAGGTTGGATTTGGATGGGAGTCCAAACAGTCAATTTTTGAGGAGTAGCCAAATTGGTGAACCTCGGTAAATCTTGTGTTGTGTGATGTTCTCTTGTAATACTTGCTTTATTTGGTTTTAAGTTTTAATTTTTTTTGCTTTAAGAGTTGTGGATTTAAGTTTAAATAACTACACTAATTCATCCCCCCCTCTCAGTGTCATTGTGAGACTAACATCTTATGCATGCATTCCTTTTCCAACATATTATTTTTCCAGCCTCTTCAACGTATTATCACAAGTTTACCTTCAATGTATTATTTTTACCTTTGCCTTCAACATACTATCACGAGCTTGGCTTCAATGTATTCTTGTTGCATTTTTCTAAATCATATTGTCTACTATCACAAGCTTAGCTTCAATGTATTCTTGTTGCCTTTGTAACCATAGCATGTGAGATGTCTCCTCTATCTTTCTAGAAAATATGGGTGATGATGGATTCACCCAAGGTTGGCTCTAGCTGTAGTAACTCCATTGTACTCCAAATGTGGTCCTATGGTGCTTTCTCTGGTGAGTTATACACCTTGTTCCTTGTTCTCTTTCCTTTGCAATATTTTGTCTTTATGTGCTATGTATGCTTCGCTTCTTATTTCTTACGTAGAAATTGTCTATTGTAGTTTGTCATTGTCTTGGATGATAGTGTCTTCTAGCACTTTTGTGGATATATTTTTGAGCCTAATGGATTATTCCATAAGCACTTTTTGTTATTTATTTTCCTTTCCCAATCAATGGACATTTATGATGATTATGTACCCCTATGTTCTATTGCTCAATATGCTCAATATGGTGGTGATACTCACCACTCTTTTAGTGGTTTTTTTCACAACTACAACCTACAAGTTTGTCATTTTTAAACACCTTATTTATGCCCTTGATTTAAGGACTCTTTGGCCTCACAAATTTGTAGAATAATCTACTTTAACTTTACTATAAAAAATAGCATACACTAATTAACTCATGGCTCATTTTAGATACTTGACTAAAATTGTTATAACATGCAAATTTAAGTAATAATAATGGTGTGTAATGGTGTCTTCTCCTTGTATTAATGACACTATTAAAATATTTCTTTTGCTAGATCTTAATAGCTTCTAAAAGTTGATGCTCTAAAAATCTTAATAAGCACTTTCAAAATATTTGCAATAATACTTTATATAACATAAAATTAACACAAATTTTTAACTCTTTTGTAGCTCTCGTTCTTGATGGCTTATCTTCTTGGATTTGTAGCACTATTCATTTATTTTTACTGCTTGTAGACTCTTTTATTTTCAGCTATAGTTGCTGCTCAAAATTAGATTTTTTTTTTCTTTGAATGTGTGCTAGCTATCTATGAAAATTTGTAGCACTAAATACCTCCCTTTCGCTATTCAAATTTGTAGTAGAATTATTCCTTATATGTTTTTAAAACATGCTTGAGCTTTGCTATCCAAATCTGTTCCAAGTCTATCTTATGTCTTCTCTACAATGCAGGTTGATTTTATTCTTTCAATGCTACCCAAAATTACAGCTTAAACTCCTCTGATTGCTGCTTAAAAAATCTGATTTGGTGATATCCTCAAAATTCCAAATCCACTGCTCTCTTTTTCTATCAATCCTTCTCGTATTTGGTTGTTCACATATGCTCTAAAATCTTCTACAAAGCTTTTCCAAAATGCAGTTTTTTGTTTCTACTATTTATTGGCCTTTGATGTTTTTTCTTCTCTTTGAAAAATATGCAACTTGTGCTTTTACAAATCACCCTACAATACTATCATGGCTATATCCAAAAATATTAAAACTATGACCTCTAGAATCTTCTTACTTTCTTCTAATTTCTTGCTGAATTTTGAATTTAAATATGGCCTCTTCTTTTGTCTTCTTTTGCTAGAATCTGGATGTCTTGACCTATCCAAAGTCTTCTCAAAATTTGACAAAATTATTTCCAAATCCTTTTTATTTTGGGCTTGTTTTTGTATGGCAACAATTATCCCAATATATTATGGTCAAGTTTTCCTTCTAATTGCAATATTCTACCATGAACTTTGCTTCAAATCTTATCTAATGGTCACTACTTCAGCTTTTGCAATAAGGCTTTATCTTACCTTTTTATTTCTTTAGTAAAATCTTCTTGAGACCTCTACTCTTAGGTATTCTAATCCTTAAGTCTTCAATTCTCTTAGTTAATGCTTTAATGAAAACTTACCCTGCTTTCTTCAATTTTCCAACTATGGAAAATCCTTTATGAGATATCTTTTTTGGATCTCTTGACTCTGTTGCTTTTATTTGCAATGGGACCTTTTGTAGTCCTTCTATATTCAATATTTCAATCTTGAAATTTCTTCAATGTGACCTTTCCTTGGGTCTATATATTCAATATTTAGTCTTTAATGTTCCATAACTTAGAAGTTATTCAATATGACCTCCTCTTTAGTATCTATCTTCAATATTCAAAAACTTGAAAGTTCTTCAATATAATATTATCTTGGGTCTCTATCTTCAATATTCCAAAACTCAGAAGTTCTTCAAAGTGGCATATTCTTGGGTCTTTATATTTAATTTGTAATCTTACAATGAGAAAATTCTTCTGGGTTATTCTCAATTTTCAATAATATCTCCTTCTTCGACCTCCTTTAATGCCTATTTTTTTGCAACAAAAGGTTATTCCCTACATTAGGAAAGCACATAGACTTTCAGGCAATTGAATATGAAATTCTTCTCTATCTATTGTAGGAGGTTTCTCAACTTCTAGGAATCAATATTTGAAGCAGAACTAAGATAACACATAGAAATTTCACACCAATTTCATTAACAGAGGTCTTGAATTCAAAAATATAGTAGTTCTATTCAAAATGGCCAAGAGTCTTTTTACAATGCATGCACGACCTTTTTATAACAGAATCGACCCTCTTCGGACATTATTACACAGAATGCGTGATTCCTTGTAACCATCCGCACGAATGTTCTATCGCCACCTGCAAGATGCTGCCAGGTGCCCCGAATCATCATGGCCTATAATGGCGGAGTGCATTGCAGCCGCTTGTCCATCAACCCATTGAGTCATCATTCATATGAGTGACCTATAGCCCTCTATAGTTTGTTGCCATGTGTCCTTCTGCCAGGGTCTCTGTAACCGCTTAATACTCCATGGCCACCTGTAATTCGTTTTCACGTGTCCTTTAGCTATGGCCTCTGCAACTGTCAACCTATCTGGAGTCATGAGCATTTTGTCATGATATCGTGACATGTTTGCTTCCTTAAGCCCTCTCTCTTCTTCGATCGTGATATCGCGATGTTTTGGTCGTTTGGCCTCTATTTATCCTTCGGGCCGTGAAACCATGACATGTCATGATTTCACGACCATTTTGCCCCTTGGTGCCTTTGCCCCAAAAGTGTCATGATTTCATGACCACTTTGCACCCTATCACCTTTCTTCCGAAAGTGTCGCAATTTTGCGACCACTTTGCACCTTCGAGTCCAGCCTCTGAAAGTGTCACGATTTCGTGACCACTATGCGCATTCGAGCCCAAATTTTGAAAGTGTCACGATTTCGTGACCACTTTGTGCCTTCGAGTCTTGCCTTTGAAAGTGTCACGATTTTGCGACCACTTTGCGCCTTCGAGCCCAGCTTCCGAAAGTGTCACGATTTTGTGACCACTTTGCGCCTTCGAGTCTTGCCTTCGAAAGTGTCGCGATTTCACGACCATTTTGCGCCTTGGCTCCATTGCTTCGAAAATGTCACGATTTCGCAACCATTTTGCGTCCAGGCTGCTTTGCTTAGAAAATGTCACGATTTCGCGACCATTTTGCGTCCAGGCTGCTTTACTTAGAAAATGTCATGATTTCGTGACCATTTTGCATCCAGGCTGCTTTGCTTAGAAAATGTCATGATTTCACGACCATTTTGCATCCAGGCTGCTTTGCTTAGAAAATGTCACGATTTCGTGACCATTTTGCATCCAGGCTGCTTTGCTTAGAAAATGTCATGATTTCGTGACCATTTCGCGCCTTGGCCCCTTTTCTCAAAAGCGTCGCGATATTGTGACAGTTTGACCCTTTGGCGCATTTTCTCAAAAAGGTGTCGCGATTTCGCGACAGCTTTGGCACTTAAAGAAAAAAAATATTTTTGGGTGATGCAAGATTGCTTTTCCGCCTCCGGATGCTCCTGCATCAGACACTCGGGGTGAATTGAGAAGTGACCTTCACTTCTGATCTGTCTGAGGTAGACCCAGGTGGTCAACCTCTACTTTCGACAACCAAGTCGCATCTTCTATGGGCTTGCCCTTCCACTTGATCAAATACTCAAAAAAACTCTTGTTTTGAGTACTTCGGCCCTCACGCGTATCCAAGACTTCTTCTATCTCGTCTGCGACTGGAGTGACCGCAGGAATGCTCCACAAATTTGAGTTTGGTGTTGCACTGTTATCTCCTTCATGAAACTCAACCAAATCTAAAATGTTAAAAATCGGTGAGATGTTAAGTTCACTCGATAACTCCACCTCATAAGCATTGCCCGAATCTCGTTTCCCAATGATATTGCATGGCCCAAACTTCTTCATTTTTAACTTTTTATAGGTCTTGGTAGGAAACCTCTCTTTCCTTAGATGGACCATGACAGAATCTCCGACTTCAAACTCCTTAACCCGACGTTTTTGGTCTGCCCTGGCCTTATACTGAGCATTCATCTTGGAAATGTGCCTTGTCACCTCCTCATGCACTCCCTTCAGGTGTTCAGCAAAGTCTTTAGCCTCAGCACTACATTTTTCTCTTGTATCCATCCTTCGCAACTCTGAGGCATTTTTGGGGCTGCTCCCATAGATGATCTGGAATGGCGATTTATTGGTACTTCTGTTGAAAAAACTATTGTAAGCGAATTCTACCTACGGTAGAACTAAATCCCATCCCTTGGGCTTCTCTCTAACCAAGCATCTTAGCAGGTTGGCCAAGCTCCGATTTACCACCTCTGTTTGGCCATCTATTTGGGGGTGGTATGCAGAACTGAATTTTAAGTCCATCTTCAGTTTCTTCCAAAGGGTTCTCTAGAAATACCCTACAAACTTGGTATCCCTGTCTAACACAATGCTCCTTGGCAGCCCATGAAGGCGTACCACTTCCTTGAAGAATAGACCAGCCACATGGACCACATCGCTAGTCTTCTGGCATGGAATGAAATGAGCCATTTTTGAAAACCTTTCCACTACCACAAATATGGAGTCGTGCCCCCTCTATGTCCTGGGCAAACCAAGCACAAAATCCATACTAATATCCTCCCATGGCCTTTCGGGTACAGGTAGTGGTTGATATAACCCAGTAGGCTACCTCACACCTTTTGCCATCTGGCATATCCTACAACTTTGCACAAATTTTGCCACATCTTGTTGCAATTGCGACCAGTAGTAATTTTCACTAACAAGGGAAATGGTCTTATCTCGACCAAAATGTCCAGCTAAACCGCCACTGTGCTTTTCCTTGATCATATTCTCTCTCATCGAGCTCCTCAAAATGCATAATTGGTTCCCCCTGAACAACATTCCATCTTGAATCAAATAATTCAACCACTTAGTCCTGTCCAATGTAACAGGTGCAGTGCAAGCTTTCCAAGCTTCTGTGAAGTCGATATCTGTAGGGTATAAACCCTTGAGTTCAGCGAATCCTACAACCTCCACCTTCATCTCCATCAATAAACATTGCCTCCTACTCAAGGCATCCACAACTCTATTGGATCTCCCACTTTGGTGCTTCAGCACAAAGGTGTAGCTCTACAGGAACTCCACCCACTTTAGGTGCCTCTGATTCAATTTCCCTTGACTGTTAATATACTGTAGTGCCTGATGATCAGTATAAAGAACAAACTCCTTTGGCAACAAATAGTGCCTCCATTTCTTAAGATCCTGAACTATGGCATAGAACTCCTGATCATATACTGAATACTTCTTCCTGGCATCGTTGAGCTTCTCACTAAAATAAGCAACAGGCTTACCCTCTTGGCTCAATACGGCCCCTATGGCACTACCGCTCACATCACAGTCTACCTAAAACACCTTGTTAAAATATAGAAGTGCTAAGACAGGTTGTTCCATGACCTTCTTCTTCAGCATGGCAAAGCTTTTGTCTTCCCCAGCTATCCACTTGAATTCCTTCTTGTTTCCCCTCATTGTCTCCATAAGGGATGCACAAATACTGCTAAAGTTTCTAATGAACTTTCTATAGAAACTGGACAGACCGTGAAATGATCTTACCTCAGTCACGCTTCTTGGAGCAGGCCATTCTATGATAGCCCTCACCTTCTCGGGGTCCATTTTGAGACCATCCACTAAGATAACAAATCCCAGATATACTAGCTTCCTCTTCACGAAGTTGCACTTCTTCAGGTTGATCAGCAACTGCTCCTCCTGTAGTTTATCAAAAACCCTCCTGATGTGCATCAGGTGCTCCTCCAGGGTTCTGCTAAAAATCAATATATCATCCAAGTAGACAATAACAAATTTGCCTAGAAATTCCTTCAGGACTTCATTCATTAACCGCATGAAGGTACTCGGTGCATTGGTTAGCCCAAATGGCATAACCAACCACTTATACAGCCACTCTATGGTTTTAAAGGCTGTCTTCCACTCATCCCCTTCTCTAATGCAGATCTGATGGTAACCACTTTTCAAGTCAATCTTTGTGAAGTACTCAGCTCCACTCAAATAGTCCATGATATCATCCATCCTGGGCAATGGTAATTTGTATTTGATAGTGATCTTGTTAATTGCTCGAGAGTCTGTGCACATTCTCCACTCTCCATCCTTCTTGGATGCTAGTACTGCAGGTACTGCACATGGACTAAGACTCTCCCAAATCAGCCCTTTCTTCAACAGATCTTGCACCTGTCGGTTTAACTCCTCAATTTCTATAGGCATCATTCTGTGTGTAGCCTTGTTTAGCAAGCTCGATCCAGGCACCAAATCTATGTGGTGATTGATCTTCCTAACAGGGGGTAAACCTTCAGGAACATTATCATAAATGATATCTGGAAACTCCTCTAACAACCCCATGACTTCCACTAGAGTTTCCTTGCATTCTTCTTCCCTAACCCTAGGGATTATTGCATAGCACATATGATCTTGCTTCAGACCATCTAAAAATTTTCTTCCATAAACTAGACAGACTCATGCACTACTGCATACCTTCTAATCTGCCTCCTTTAAGGGTTTCAACTTATGTCAAACTCCATTTTTCGACAAGGAGTATGTGTTGGCTCGACCATCATGTATAGCACTTCGATCAAACTGCCATGGTCTCCCTAGTAGCAAGTGACATGCGTCCATAGGCAAGATGTCACATAAGACCTCATCTCGGTAAGTCCCAATATTAAACTTCACCAAGCATTGCTCACTGACTAGCACCCGATGGTCCTTTTGTAACCATGCAATCCGAAAAGTGTGCGGGTGTTTTCTTCTCTCCAACTACAACTTAGCAACCATCTCCTCAGAGACCAAGTTGTCAATGCTTCCATTATCGATGATGATGTTACAGACCTTGCCTGTGCACTTGCATCTTGTGTGAAACAGGCTGTTCCTCTGGTCTGCCTTCTTTTCTTCATTCAACAAGACTCTTCTGATGATCATTGCCTCTCCTATTTTTGCCTCCTTAGAGTGCTTAGGTCTTCAATTCGGCCTCTCTTGATGCTGCGAGTAGTTGTATGCCCGATGTCCTTCTTCTTCGTAGTTAAATCAGGTTCCTTGGAAGACACCTCTTCCAAACCCTCACCCAGGCCTACCTCTTCCTCTCGAGTAGTTGTTGTTCTTATTGCGTGGGAATTGGTTGTTCTCCTCCTCTTATTTCTATTTTTGGCTATTGCTAGCTTCACCAATTTTCCCCAAATCTCTGTATCTTCCTCCATTGGTTCTTCCACCAACTCTTCCACCCTTTTCCTTTCCTCTCTGCTTACCATCAAATCTCCTATTTAGTTTCTCTTCCACTTTTAATGCAAACTGGTATGCATCCTCCACCATGCTCATCCTAACTAGCCCTAGTTCTTCTTGAATGTTGGTTTGCAATCCATTGATGTATCATGCGACTTTCTCCTTATTCACCTCAAAATGGCCGATTCTAATCGAGATCTGATAGAACTCCTCTGTGTACTCCTTGACAGATTTACTTGCCTATCTAAGACTCTGCATATTTCTCAACAAATCCAACTCATAATCTGTAGGGATGAATTGCCTTTTCAACTTCTCTACCATCCTATCCCACCTGGTGATCTTTTCCTTTCCCCTCATGTTCCTTTCCAGCTATACTCCTTTCCACCAGATGCTAGCATGTCTTTTTAGCTTTGTTTTCATGAACCTGATCCGATTTGGGTCTGAGATCTCTTCATACTCAAAATACTCCTCCATGTCGTTGATCCAATCTATCAACTCCTCGGGGTTGATATTCCCATAATAAGTAGAGACATCGAACTTCGACTTCTTCCCAATCTAGGATATGGCCCTATACAGCCTAGCCTCTACTGGATCCAATGCTTCTTCCTCATCAGATGGACCCTCTTCTTCCCAAACTTCATCTTCACTGGGTTCCTCCCTTCTTGGCTCAACTCCTCTTCTGACTTCCTCCTGCAGGGCTTCAACTTGCCTCTGTAAGGCTCTAAGATCGACCTCTGCTTGCCTGTTCCTCACACCACCACGGTTCCTACACGGGGGCATCCTATTCGCTTCCTCACACCCACAACCACAATCCTAGCACAAACTGCCTCACTTTCGACGATTGGTTTGTGCACTCAGAACCTTCTAGCTTTGATACCACTTGAATTAGAACTAAGATAACACACAAAAATTTCACACCAATTTCCTTAACAGAGGTCTTGAATTCGAAAATATAGCAATTCTATTCAAAATGGCCAAGAGTCTTTTTACAATGCATGCGTGGCCTTTTTATAACAGACTCGACCCTCTTTAGACATCATTACACAGAATGCGGGATTCCCTATAACCGTTCGCATGAATGTTCTATCTCCGCCTACAAGATGCTGCCAGGTACCCCAAATTATCATGGCCTATAATGGCGGAGTGCGCTGCAGCCACCTGTCCATCAACCTGTTGAGTCATCATTCATATGAGTGCCCTATAGCCATTTGTAGTTTGTTGCCATGTGTCCTTCTGCCAGGGTCTCTGTAACCACTTAATACTCCATGGCCACCTATAATTTGTTGTCACGTGTCCTTCGGCTATGGCCTCTACAACCGTCGGCCTATCTGGAGTCATGAGCATTTTGTCGTGATATCGCGACGTGTTTGCTTCCTTAAGCCCTCTTTCTTCTTCGGTCGTGATATCGTGACGTTTTGGTCATTTGGCCTCTATTTCTCCTTCGGGCCGTGAAACTGTGACACGTTGCGATTTCACGACCATTTTGCCCCTTGTTGCCTTTGCCCCAAAAGTTTCATGATTTTGTGACCACTTTGCACCCTGTCACCTTGCTTCCGAAAGTGTCACGATTTCGCGACCACTTTGTGCCTTCGAGTCCAGCCTCCAAAAGTGTCATGATTTTGCGACCACTTTGCGCCTTCGAGCCCAGCTTCCAAAAGTGTCACGATTTCATGACCACTTTGCACCTTCGAGTCTTGCCTCTGGAAGTGTCGTGATTTCACGACCACTTTGCGCCTTCAAGCCCAGCTTCCAAAAGTGTCACGATTTTGTGACCACTTTGCGCCTTTGAGTCTTGCCTCTGAAAGTGTCATGATTTTGTGACCACTTTGCGCCTTCGAGCCCAGCTTTTGAAAGTGTCGTGATTTTGCGACCACTTTGCACCTTCAAGTCTTGCCTCTCGAAGTGTCACGATTTTGTGACCATTTTGCGCCTTGGCTCCATTGCTTCAAAAATGTCACGATTTCGCAACCATTTTGCGTCCAGGCTGCTTTGCTTAGAAAATGTCACGATTTCACGACCATTTTGCATCCAGACTGCTTTGCTTAGAAAATGTCACGATTTCACGACCATTTTGCATCCAGGCTGCTTTGCTTCGAAAATGTTGCGATTTCGCGACCATTTTGCATCCAGGCTGCTTTGGTTATAAAATGTCGCAATTTCGTGACCATTTTGCATCCATGCTGCTTTGCTTAGAAAATGTCATGATTTCACAACCATTTTGTGCCTTGGCCCCTTTTCTCAAAAGCGTCGCGATATCGCGACAGTTTGACCCTTTGGCGCCCTTTCTCAAAAAAGTGTCGCGATTTCGTGACAGCTTTGGCACTTAAAGAAAAAATATATTTTTGGGTGATGCAAGATTGCTTTTCCACCTTCGGATGCTTCTGCATCAATATTATACAACAAAAATTAGATAGTAATAATCATATTGTAGATTAAAGATACAACGCCAAACAGAAATAAAGAAATCACAATAAAGGAATGCAGAACAGTTGTACAAAATGAATGATTTTTATTAATCAATGGAGTTTAGAAACTCCTTTTAAGTACAACGAGGGCTCGTAACCCTTTTCGTGATACAAAGTTACAATTTGTGCTAGGGTTCTTCGAAACCCTAACGGCATAATGTGGTGGCGTCTCCGAAGAATGTATCCTTAACCTCAACGGAATGAGTGGGCTTCGTTGTATCCTTTGGCTCGGACCACTCCGACTTAAGCATTGCTATCAACAAATCGGATCTACCACTAGAATCTTGCACACATTAAAATTATCAAAGAGTTAAAAACTAATAAGAGGACTCCACTGTGTGAGCCCTCAGAAACAGTCTAAAACCCTAGATTTATGAAATAAAAATAAACAGAATGCAGAATTCAACAGCAAATTAATACATAAATAAATATTACTTGCTTTAGATGAATTTATACCTTTTCCTGTTAACGCGGCGAGACCAGGCGGTGGCGATGGATGCGGTGAAAGGGTTTAGTTCAGACTTAGGGCCGTAGAAGACTCAGAAGACTCGGGATTAATAGCAATAGCCAACTCCAGACTTAGATAGGGAAGATAAGTAGGTTTAGCCAAAGAGATAGATAGGGTTTGAGCCATCAAGGTGACTCAATTTATAATCTACTCTTAGGGCACACTTTAGGGTTTTAACGACACTTTGAACGTGTGGCTAAGATTAAAGTGGATCCAAGGGTAGAGAATAAATCTAGGTTGTGAAACGGATTAAGATGGATGGATTGATGAGATTAAATCACTTAAACTTTATTTATATATATATTAAAATATTAAAAAATATATATATAAATATTAATTTAAATAAATTTGGGGATGAAAAATGGTGGGAAAAGTGAAATTGGGCCAAATAATGGTGGGAAAGTGTGGATTTGGGCCAAATAATGGTGGGAAAGTGTGGATTTGGGCCAAATAATGGCAGGAAGGATGGATGACTGACACGTGGCTGGAAGGAAGGTATAGATGACTTACAAGTGGCTGGATTTTGGTGTCTATAGATGCCCCTTTTTGAGCTGCTTTGTGTGAAGACACAATGTAGCACAAAAACTTAAGACACCCGAAAAGCTGGATCAGACGCAACTCTCTCTCAAGACTAAAGCACAACTTTGAAGACCAAAGAATAAAATAATATTTAAAATTTTTCAGCTTACCCCCTCAATTGGCGAGTGAGAATGGTTCTCACAAACAAATTGGAAGAAATTTGGAAGATAATGAACCGTTTTTGCCCCAATGATGAAAAAAAGGGTTGGTGCATGCACCATCTGTTTATGTCCCAATAGAAAAGGGGTTGGTGTACAAACCGAGAAAAGAATATGATTGAAGACGATATGAGTGATGTGAAAGATGGACCGTTTTCTGCCCCAACGGTTATAAAGGGATTTTTGCCAAACTGTAAATTCCATGATCATGTAAGATGAATTCCACTATAGGAAAATTAGAAATTGATAACGGATGCCCCAACTCCTGTGTGTGAATCCATACTGTTGCTGAAATTGCCTTGTTGGTGCCATTGATATGCAGAGATGAAAGATGCATGAAAGAGTCCAGAACTCAGAGATGCTCCTAGTGACTGTTTGGATAATTCCTCGGATCGAAACCAATCAACCTAGGTAGCCACAATCTCTAGCAAGACTTAAAATAATGACGATATGAAAGATTGTCCATGTTTATGGCCCCATGAACTAGGCCATCAATGACAACTGTTGAGCAAATTAATCTTGGTATGAGGTCACTTGAAAAGTAGAATACCCAAAATTGATTTCCAATTTTCAAACAGTGAAATAATTGATGATGATAAATGGTAAGTGTCCTTATGGTGGTTTAATCCTCTTACCAAATTGCATGGATTCAAATCGCTGCAATCGCCAAGGTGATAGAATATACCACTAGATACGAGGTTTACTTTAATTTGATTTGGCAAAAATATGCATGATGAACGAAGAATGAAATTGACAATAGATCAGAAGAATTGATGAATGTGGTTAATTTTGTGAAGGTTTTGAATATTTTTAACCCAATTTGTAAAACAATGATGAATGATGCGCTTTTTGAGCGAAATGAAAAAATTTGTGTCCAAAACTGTTGTAACCTTCACAAAATGTTTTATTATGATAAGAAGAATGGATGAATGCAATTTGATGAAATTTGGAGAAGGTAAGCTTCAATTTTGTAGGTTTTGTTCCTTTATTCAATACTGACACCAAACGTCAGTCTGCGTTTGTGGTTGGCAGAGACACCCGCCTGTGTTTAGGTGCTCTACAGATGCAGGACTGTGTCTAAATCTGCCATGAAATGCCCAACTGCATTTTAGGGCACCAAAATCAGCTATTTAAACAGTTTCAGCGAGAATTTCGCTCATTTGTGCGTTCGAGCTTGAGAGAAGTGCGTCTGAGAGAGTGGAGTGAAGTGGAGTGAAAGGTTGTGTGGGAGAGTGAAGCACGCGGGAGCTATGGCGGAGATGGGAGCAGACGCGCCAGTGCAGCCAGCTGAGGTATTTGTTCATTTAAGCAAGTACTTATTATGTGTTTTTTTTTTTTTTTTGGAAAAATTTGTAACAAATTTTTGTTTTGTTGTTTTGCAGCTTAGGGTGTTAGAGGCACGACACCGATTCTCCCCTATCATTCCGGGGATGAGGAGGTCATTGTCCCAGGCAGACTGGGAGATATTGGATGTAGTGGGGCTAGCGGAGGTAGCCCGGTTGGAGGTAGTTCGGGCGGATGAGGGGTACCTCTCGGCTTTGGCCGAGAGGTGGGATCCAGATCGAGGGACGTTCCAGCTCCCGACTGGAGAGATGACGGTGACGCTTGAGGATGTATACCGCATCCTCAAGGTACCCGTGGAGGGGGCGCGGGTGGAGTTTGGATGAGATAGGGCCACAGAGATGGCCAAGGTTTTTGGGGATGACTGGAGGGAGATCCGGATGGAGAGCGGGGGGATCCCATACTTGGCCATGTATACGGCCAAGGAGTTGGGAGCGGTGGAGGCTCTGACGATGTTCGTGTTGGCCAACATTGTGGCCCCGAACAGCATCGGGTGTAGGTTCCCATGGAACCTGATGGGTGTAGTGAGCGAGATGCTCACTAATAGGGTAGTGTATGCCTGGGCACCCGCTTTATTGGTGTAGGTGTACCGAGAGTTGTATGAGGTTCGAAGACGGGGCCGGAAGGGCATAGGTTGCAGTGTGGTGCTCCAGTGCTGGGGCTAGGAGCACTTCAGAGTGGCCCGACCGGAGGGGTTGCCATGGGCTCACTGGGATGTGAGCCAGGCTTATGGTAGGAGATGGCCGGTGGCGAGAGGAGAGACAACCGAGCCGCCCCGTGAGATCAGGGCAATGGTATAGGAGACTATGGGCAGACTTGATAGATGCCCAAGTCATTTGGAGGCCCTGGAGGGAGGCGAGGTGGATCGGGGATGGAGAGAACCTGAGACGGGTGCGACAGGCCAGATGGGTAGTAGGGTGGAGCCACGGTGAGGCAGAGTACATACAGATGTCTCGAGTACTCTGCCAGGTTGGATTGAGGCAAGATGTCCCCGGTGAGCCAGTGCGCTACCAAAGGCACAGATCAGAGGGGGATTTGCCATGTGCCAAGCCATGGAGGGAGGCGACAGAGGACGATGAAGACATGGAGATCCCCGACGTGGATGACGTCGAGGTGATAGCTGAGTATGCCATCCAAGATGTCCACATCACACCGTTCAATGTGCAAACAGTTAAAGATTTTGGTCGTCCACATGACCAACATTTATCCATTGGATCGGTTTATAACATGGGTTCTATGCCAAATTCCATTAATTTTGTATATGGGGGAATAGAGTCATCTTCTAGTCATACCACCATACTAGAACCCAAGCATCCAGTCCCTTCCAATATCGAAAGGATGGAGGGTTTTCCCTCTCGCTATTTCCATAGACATAATTGGCAGCAATTAAAGATACAACGCCAAACAGAAATAAAGAAATCACAATAAAGGAATGCAGAACAGTTGTACAAAATGAATGATTTTTATTAATCAATGGAGTTTAGAAACTCCTTTTAAGTACAACAGGGCCTGTAACCCTTTTCGTGATACAAAGTTACAATTTGTGCTAGGGTTCTTCGAAACCCTAACTGGCATAATGTGGTGGCGTCTCCGAAGAATGTATCCTTAACCTCAACAGAATGAGTGGGCTTCGTTGTATCCTTTGGCTCGGACCACTCTAGCTTAAGCAGCTGCTATCAACAAATCAGATCTACCACTAGAATCCTGCACACATTAAAATTATCAGAGTTAAAAACTAATAAGAGGGCTCCACTGTGTGAGCCCTCAGAAACAGTCTAAAACCCTAGATTTATGAAATAAAAATAAACAGAATGCAGAATTCAACAATAGATTAATACATAAAGAAATATTACTTGCTTTAGACAAATCTATACCTTTTCCTGTTAACGCGGCGAGACCAGGCGGCGGCGATGGATGCGGCGAAAGGGTTTAGTTCAGACTTAGGGCCGTAGAAGACTCAGAAGACTCAGGATTAACAGCAATAGCCAACTCCAGAATTAGATAGGGAAGATAAGTAGGTTTAGCCAAAGATATAGATAGGGTTTGAGCCATCAAGGTGACTCAATTTATAATCTACTCTTAGGGCACACTTTAGGGTTTTAACGACACTTTGAACGTGTGGCTAAGATTAAAGTGGATCCAAGGGTAGAGAATAAATCTAGGTTGTGAAATGGATTAATATGGATGGACGGATGATATTAAATCACTTAAACTTTATTTATATATATATTAAAATATATTAAAATATTAAAAATATATATATATAAATATTAATTTAAATAAATTTGGGGATGAAAAATGGCGGGAAAAGTGAAATTGGGCCAAATAATGGTGGGAAAGTGTGGATTTGGGCCAAATAATTGCGAGAAGGATGGATGACTGACACGTGGCTGGTAGGAAGGTATAGATGACTTACAAGTGGCTGGATTTTTGTGTCTACACATATGTATTAAAAGTTATAGAAATAATAATCTTCACTAGCTATCTTAAAAACTAGTGGAATCAAATCTATATTGAATCCTAGTCTTCATGGGTTTTCCTTCAACCCTATGGAAATATTCTAGCCAAATAATAATCTGGAATCTTTTCTCTCTTATCAAGGTTATCAATAGGACCTCTTCTAAGGGTATCTTGATCTCTTTAATGATAGGGCCTTTCTTCAGTACCTTTCAATCTCCTATTCCAATTTTTCTCTTGGAATAGGTATGTCCTTAAATATCACTATTTTTCCTTTAACACAATAAGAAATGTTATCTTCTCTAGTTTCCTTTTCTAGAGGTAATTTCTTTATCTTCTCTAGTTTCTCTTTCTAGAGGTAATTCCTCTAACTTCTGTAGTTTCTCTTTTCAAAGGTAATTCCTTTATCTTCTTTGGTTTCTCTTCTTAACTACTAGAAATATTCTTTTCTTCTAATCTATGTTGGGACTTATATCAAAAAATCCTAAGACAATGAAGTTTGCATGCAACAACATACAATACAGGATCTAGTTTGCAAATACATAGTGAGGGATGAATAGTGGAAACTGGGATGGTCCCTTGTGACTCTAATACCACTATTAGATTTTGATGAGTGAATACTCAAAATAATTTTGTCTCAATATCAATAATATAATTACATTATGAAATATAATATAATGCTAAGCAATTAAGCATATACAATTAGAATCTATTATATAATAACTCAAAGAATGCTAATGATAAATGCCCAAAATGTACTAAGAAATATTATTGAATGAAAACCTCCAAATACATCATACTAAATCTTCTTCCATTGCTTCCAAATATGACTCTCTACTTTGCTATATTTGCATTAATACATCCATATATATAGAATGGAATGTGACTCTTCATATGGAGGATTCTTTGCTCTCACTCTTCCTATGATTCTTCATATTACTACTGTATTTACACATGTACATAGGGATAATTATGCACATTTACAATGCCAAAATATCATTGCACACTTGTGCCTTTATTACATTACATAAAGTAAATACTTTCATCCTAATCTAGGACACTCTTTCCTAATCTATAGATGTACCCATGTTGGTACATTAGTATGTACAAAATAATGTAATATATTCAAAAATTTCTTGACCTTGACCAAATTCATGCTCAGTAAATTATGGTGAACAAATTAGGAAAATTTAATCTTTTCCTTTAAAATATCTAAATTTTTTGCCAATATTTTAAGTTGTCAACTTAGCCAAGGTTAAATTTTGTTTTCTTTCCTTTTTAGCCCTCCAAACCCTCTATAACCAGGGGGAGTGGATCCCTTTTTGAGATAGAATTATTTTTGGTAATATTTATTTAATTGAACCTTTGTGAAATATTCATTTTATCTGGTATTCTTAGTGCTTTGGTGTTTAGTTTTTAGTGTGCTCTTTGATATTTGAAAGCAGATAAAACCTTGATAACAAAATTATCTTCTTAGAGGAGGGGTATTCTATTTTTTTCTCTTGCTTCTTCCATAGGCTTATCAGGTTGTTCCTTTGCATTCATTAGTCTCTTTAGTCATATTTTTTATGGTCTAACTATATTTTCACCTCTATTTTAGGTTTTAAAGCCCCTTGTGCAAATTCACATCATATTTTATATAGAGAACATATTAAATAAAAACCTTATTTTTGCTTTTCAAGCATTTTGCTCCCTTTTTTTGTTTATTCAGTAAATATATGATTGGTAATTTCTAGGTTGTGGATTCAATCTAGATAGGTTTTGGTGTGGCTATTCATTCCCAAACCCTAGGGTCTTTTTTTTGTAAGTAAAATTCTCCATTAATTATCGGGTTTTGCACGTTGACCCAAAACCTATTACAAAACTTAGCATTATGCTAAAGCTACGGATCCTATTCATCTTAAGGATATTTTGTCCTTTA
Source organism: Wollemia nobilis (assembly GCA_028583015.1). Taxonomy (NCBI): domain Eukaryota; kingdom Viridiplantae; phylum Streptophyta; class Pinopsida; order Araucariales; family Araucariaceae; genus Wollemia; species Wollemia nobilis. Next base: position 9,339,218 of record JAQPPZ010001822.1, on the reverse strand, counting down.
CTACTAATGACCTTTCTAAAACACCTTACCAATCAGGCATAGCAAACCTTAACCAAAACTATTGACAATACAAAAAAATATAGCCTGAACACTTTGATAACCATAAGAAAAAGAAGAAAAGGCTTGAGTCATGCAAGGATTACTTTATCTATACAAAATGTAAAACAAAAAGGAGACCCCCAAGGCCTAAGGATCCTCAGGCCTCATCATAAACTTCTTCCTCGAGATCCTCTTCCTTTTCATCCCCTTCTTCCTCGTCATCGTCCTTGGTTTCCACTTTCAACATGTAGCCCTCATTGAAGAACACCTAGGTTAAAGTGTCATAGGCCTCCTGCATCTGGTGAATGATGCCAACGTAGGATTTTAGGATGAACCATTTGAGAACCATGATGGTAGGTCCATCTTCCTCCACATTGCTAGCAGTTTTGAAGCTTCCTTAAATTTTTTTATTCTTCAGCCTCAAGGAATATCTCGTTGGGGGTTCCTTGATCCTTAGTTTTTTATTCACCATCCCACCTCTAGTAATTGGCTCCCCTGCTCTCTTCTTCACCAGAGACATGAAATTAGGCTTATTTATGCCTGGGCTAGCTCTTGCTCCTAAAATTTCTACATGGTGACTGTGCGATATCTCCTCGATGATCAGAGGTTCAGGGTTTGGAGCCATAGCCAACACCCATTCTTAAATTAATTTAAACAATCCTTGGTGCATTGGCATAGAATACCCCTTCTTTCTATGGCATTCATTGATGGTATAGTTCATTGAGTTCATCAGGAATTGAGGAATTCTTGTCAGGTTGACATCTCGAAAGAAGTTCACAAAAGCATAGTGAAAGCTTAACAAAGTATTGTTGGGATCCTCCACAATAATTAACTCCATCACATTCTTCGTAACCCCATTTTATGGGGTGGGTAAATCCATTCTTGTGAGCCCATTCTTAGTGTCCTTAAAAATTTTAGGGTTATATCAAAATTCCTTTAATTCCACCTCCTAGTGATGTTTTGATGATGGATGGACCATCCTCTCATCGCTTGCCCTATCACAATAGCAAGCATGTTCACGTCAATGAAAATTTATCTTTTGCAAATCTCCACCTTCTTGTATTCCCAAGTTTCCATCACTACCTAGGTGATATCATCATCAGCCCTAGATAAAAGGTCAAATAATTTAGTAAACCTTCACTCATTCAGGATGGCCTGAGAAATCGGATCCATAATGACTATATTGGGTTCAACGTAAGTCATATTCTTGCTTGTAATCCTCCTCCTCATAGTTCTCTCAATATTACTTTGTCTTGCACTCCACGATTTTCCTCTTTTGCTGCTGCTAGGAAGGTGGTAGGATTTAATATTTTCCTGGCATGTGTTGAACCCTTTCTTATTTGGCGTGCCAAGTATGGGAGTCCAATCACCATTCTACACCTAGATTTTATGCCATCTGTCCTTAGCCTTCCTCCAATTTACGTAAAACTACCTCGCCTTTGTAGCCCACATATCAACACTTTCCTTAGTTGGAGTGTCATACGTTGGAAAAGACCAACCTTCTGCCTCCACCTATGACTTTTGTCCCCTCACATTATCTGTCAACCTCATCAGCATTCAAACCACCTCCTTGTCATCATGATATGGATCCTCATTGATTGTAGTTACCACCCACTTGATGGCTTCTTCATAGACATGCGTACATTGAGTGGGGTTATGTGTTTGTTTTGTGTTATTTAATTCCTATTTTCATTCTATTTTATCTTCAATAATTAATTTTCACTTGCATGTTATATCATATTAGCTTTGGGGCAACCATCTCATCCTTAAAACCCTATATTTATAATCACATATTTATTCATCATTGTGTCCATTCTATTTGCATATGATATACTATTTCATGCTATCACATCTCATGATGTTTCTTCCAAATCTCAAGATCATTTCAATTTCAAAATGGTTAGCTAAAAGGAACAATGGGGCTTGATTGTTGTACCTCCAAGATTAGTCATACAAGGGCCTAAGTAGGCCCCCAAACACTTATCAAAATTTTTAGGGTTTTTTGAAGTTGTCTTCCAATATTGAATTTGTTTGGATATTTTAGACATAAGTTAAATCTAGGATCACCCGTTGGATTAGATAAGTGCCCTACATAGACTTTTAGGTTATTTGTTGTTTGTTTTTAATATTTTTCTATTCAAAACCTATATTATATATATAAGGAAAAATATTTATCATATATTGTAGGAATTTAAAATAAAAAGGTATATAGTTTGCTTTCTAGGGTTAATTTTTTTTATGCATTCTCTTAAAACCCTTGCTAAAAGAAAATAGGATTTAATTTATTACAATTTATGGTTTAATAGTCATAAAAAAATAGGAATTATGCTATGATTAGTTATTATTTCCTTGCATTCCATTTTTGTATTACATCATCCTTTCATTTCTATAGCTTAGATTCTAAAAAGGCCAAATATAGGTGTTTTCTTAACACACACATAAAACATCTCCATCCCAGACTTAGAACGAGTCCTAAAATTATTCTTGGTGAACCCTTTGATCTTCATAGCCTCTAAGTGTAGAGAATATAGCACACCCCCATGATCACCTTAACTCCTAGTGTATCCAATCAATAATCATATGTAGTATGGGTTTTTCTTGCTTTACATATTTTGTGAACCCAACATGAAGACACATCTTAGTGGATAAATTAGCAAGCTTTTTCCTTTTTACTTTATTTTGAAAGTTTAAACAAGACCACTAATTTTGTTTTATTAGAATTATAAAAACATTAAAAATATCTTAATAATATTCGTGTGTGTGTCGTTTTCTAGTTATCCTTGGGAGCAAGTGAAGGATTTTAGAATTTGATCAAATTCCCCAATAACATGATCAAACTAATAGGAAGAATCCTAAAATAAATAAAAAATAGGAAGAACATATAGAAACTAGTACTGATTATGATCCATTTGATGGGTCTAATTGTGGCTTCACTTTCATATCATTTGAGCATTTTTGAGGTTTTATGAAATGCCATAAGGAATCTTTGATTAAGGCTATGGATGAGGAAGCCCAACTTGAAAGGGTTGGGACTTCTTATCCTCTAGTTGTTTATCCTTAGACTATTCATAACAACCCCCTATTTGAATATTGACATCATGTTAATCCTATACATAAACCAACTTATGTCACTATTGTAACCACCAACATTGGAGGAATTCCATAAATTCCCCCAACTAGTAGTGCTACTCAATATTATATTCATTTTCCTCCTCATTCTGCTCATCTCAATCTTCATGCTTCTATTCAACCAACTATTAGTTATCCTTCCCAAAAATATACCACATATCCTAAACCATACCATAACAACAATAATACATCCAACATTATCCAAGTTCCCTTTCAACAAACCTACCCATACCCCTCTCCTAGGGAACCTAGGGCATTGCACAACAACAATCCCGATATGCAAGGTTTAAAAAATATGGTGAAATAATTGGTTTCAAGAGTGAATATGATTCAACATATGAGTTTCACCTATAACTATAATAAAATGTGCAATCAGCCGTTAGACCCTTTCATTGTCTCTAGGCCCTACCCTAAGCATTTTCCAATACCATTTTTCTTATTTATATGGGAACAGAGGACCCGATTGAACATTTAAGGATGTTTAGGATAGCATGCCATGATATTATATATGATGACATGTTGTTGCTTAATATATTCTCTAAGAGCCTTTTTTTGTATGATATTAGAATGGTATTATCAACTTTCCAATCATTCTTTGAGGAATTTAGAAGAGACAACAAAGTTGTTTGTTCAACAACTTGGAGATTATGTTGAAAAAAATATGGCTATGAATTATGTTTATATGTTAAAGCATGGTAAAGATGATTTTTTTTAGAATTATTGTATTGTTGAAGGAGTCTAGTTGAAAAATTAAGATATACCTTACCTACTTGAGACATGCTTAAGATATTTATTGGAAATCTACAAGAGAAAATATCTTATGAATTGGAAACAACAACTATCACCTCTTTTTATTAAGTAATAGATCTAGCAAGAAGGGTAGAGCAAGCCTTTATTCAAAGAGGTTAGCTCAAGAAAAAATAATATAGGACCATGAAGATATTTTTTAAGAACAAGCATGTAGTTGGTGATGGGGTAATACATAGTAGAAATATTTATAGTATTGTTAACACCTTACAAAAAATGGTGCTCAACAAACCTCAAAATACTCCACCAAGAAATTTTTACAAGACTCAACCAACCCCTTTTAGTGGTCCTAAAATATATTCTAGAAAATAACATGATTGAGTTTCCTCCCATAAGGAAGCCTAATACCATGGCTCATTAGTATAAGCATGGTTAACATTGTGAGTATCATAGAGTGGAGGGGCATATGAAAAACATGTGTAAGAGGTTGAAACATATGGTCCAAGACCTAATCGATGAAGGATGCTTAATTATTGAAAGTTATCAACCTAATACTCCAATAAAAATTCAACCTCCTGCACAACAAGCACCCACAACTAATCAAGACATGGGGGCCTTCCAAGATAACCTACCTAGTCATGGATAATAAGGAACTAATAAAGCATCATATCATAATGTGCCACCTCCCTATGATAATATGTTTGGTATGATAGCAACAACCACAAGTCAACAATTGCAGATTCAATTGACTCAACATTCTCAATAGAAAATTAGTTCTTCATTCAACTATCCTTCAAAACCCACCATAGTTTTGAAGAATAACCAAAAAGGAGCATAAGAATAGAAAATCCACCTTTAGTGTTGAAACCACAATGTAAAGTCTCCTTCAACATTCAACAATAGTTAGCTAGCACCCTAGCCAATATTTCTCTCTTTGAGCTTTTGTAAACTTTTCTTATTCATAGGGAATATTTATTAAAGCTTATAAGGTAAAAATCTATTCCTCAAGATATTTTCCCTAGTGCTATAGCCGATGTTGTAAGCTCCCTTGGGATACATCATATCACATTTTTGAATCACTATGTTCCTTCCTCTAACTTGCAAGGGGATTCCTCCCTCTACATCATTATATTTATTAGGGAAATATTTGTCAAGTGAATCTTGATTGATAATGGTTCTTCTCTTAATATATAAACTTATCAATTTTTCCAAAAAAAATGGATTAAAAGAAAAAAAATTAACTAAGTTCGATGTTATCATCAAAGATTTCAATAATGAGTTCCAAGAGGCTTGTGGCATTATATCCCTCCCCCTTAGGGTTGGACCTAAGATCTTAGATACCTTGTTCTATGTGGCACCTTTCCTTACATCTTTTAATATTCTTCTTGGATGCCTTGGGTTCATGCAATAAGGACTATCTCTTCTACCTTTCATCCATAACTGAACTTTGAATCTAAGAATCAACTTGTCTATTAGGCAATAGTATTTTATTATATTATTTTTATTAGGTTAGTGAGTTGGTATTTCAGAATCCAACGTGAATAAACCTAAGTTAGTAATATGATTTTAAAGAATTTGTTTGCTACTGTTTGACCTAGATCGTTGGATGCTCTACAACTCAATTGACATGTTGTTTGAGTCATCCATTGACCGCTTGGAGGAACCAAACCCCCCTAGTACAAAAATAATTTTTATTAAAAAATAATTTTTTTAATTATTTAAAACGAATTAAATTAAATTAAATTTTTACTTCATTTTTTATTTTTTATTTTTAACTTTGAACTTGTTAATTTATTATTTAATTTAACTAGTTTATCATTTCAAAACAAAATAGAGAAGTTAATTGATCAATAATTTTTGAATTAAATTTTGAATTTAATGCAATAAAAAAACAATGACAAAAAAAAAGAAAAATTTCAAAATAAAAGGAGGAAGCTACAAAACCAAAAAAATGGCTAGTACACTACAAAACCTTATTCTTTTGCAAAACAAAGGGAGGGAAACAAAACTTTTTGAATTTTTCTATAAAGAAAAAAACAAGGTAAAACAATAGTTAATATCATTTTTTGCAACTAGGCATCAAGTCAACACCTAGTGCAAAAAGTATTTGAAAATTGGCATTGTAAAAGGTGTATTTTTGGTGGTATGACACCTTAAAAAATATCATATATATATATATATATATATATATTGGTAAAAGAGGTTTTGGAAGGATCCACAAACCTTTTAAAAATGGATCACAATAAAAGAGACTAGATCTAGAAGATAATATTTTAAAGAAAACAATGATCACCAAAGCTACAGAGACAACCTCCATAGGATCGCCTACAAGGATATTAGAAATTTGAAAAAAAAATTCTTGCCAAAATCATAGAAAACTAGCACATAAAAAAATGATCTTACACCATTGATCGAGAATAGGGGAACACCATACCCCAACTAAAATAGACCAATAGATTCAAATTTTAAACTTGAATCCCACTCAAAAATGAAACTAAAAACCCCTATAAAGAGGAGCCTTCAAAGGACATGAAATATATATTAGCAGCATGAGGAGATCTCCATAGGCCATGAGATATTTCTACAAAGGAGACAAAGAGCATAGCCAGTAGGTAGGAAAACCATAGGAAGCTTTTATCCACTATGGTACCTCATGATTGGGAGGGAACATCTAACACATGAATTTCCATTAAGATACCATATTCTACAATAGGTATGCACACACAGGGTCCTCAACCCAAAGATCAAAAGATACTGCAAAAGAATACCATCAAAAAGTCACCCATACCAAATCACCACTAGCCCCACCAAATGTCCATCCATGAAGAAATCCATAGGTACCTTCTACAGTATCTACATGATAAAGCATTAGGCCTACCCCAAAGACCAAAAAGAATCTGCAAAGAAATATGCCATAGGAAAACCCTAAAATAGATAAAAAAATAGATCTTTGATATATCTCGAGCCCTCTCTAGAATACCCATCCTAGAAATATTCTGAAGAGCCACTCAACTACAGATGATAAAAATGTGGTCCATCTCAAACACCAATAAAAACACAAAGAGTAGAATCTAGGTTACAATAGAAGAGGTAAAAAATAAAGCAATACTCCCCTTCTATAAACCTAGCTTTGGAAATAAATGGATAAATACCTCTCTACAGATAGTGATAATGCATGGGATTCCCTTCCAAAATCTAAAAAAAAATCTAAGAAAGGCTTCATAGATCTAACTCTCAAGTTAAGCCAATCGAAATCTAACCACCACCAAATACCACCATAGAAAGAATATTTAGGTTGCTCTATGTGGGAGGATCCTATGGAGGTCCTAGAAATGAATCAGAGATATCCTAGGAAGATCTACCTAACTAGGGATCTGCAATACTAGAGGAGGGAGAAGTAAGAAATTTGAAATAGAGTTCTCCCTCCTAGAGAAGGAGATCACCCACTCCTCCCATCCAAAGACATGAAAAATAGGCCCCATCCATTGACATATTTTATGGTAGCAAAAGATCCCAAATTTATACCCTATTTTTATGCAATTTATTGCACAAGGTAGTGTGGTAAAATGGTACCTTTAACCTATACTTATACGCAATTCTATTTTGAATAGGATACTATATGTAATGCCTAACATAGATATAACAATGACATTTGGGCTATTGTTTCCTATAAACCATTAGGAATAAATAAGAAAATCCAATATTGATATTCACTCCATCATTATCCTATTCACTACTATAGCTCAACATAAATCCTAAAGTTAAGTTCTTCCAATTATTTAAGGGTCTTGTTTCCCTAGGTATACAAAAATCATTTTAAAAAGGTGTCAAATATAGAGTGAATCCCTTTTAGTACTTATTATGTTGCATGGATCAATCTATTACATGTACCTTAAAGTCTCCCTCACATATGGTTGCATATATTGAGGGGACCACCTTATTCCATGTACCAATTGTATTATAGGAAAAGTGAGTATATTAGATATATTAGGTCTATCATAATAGTAGAATAAATAAAGGGGTACCATTTGGTGTTATAAGTAACCCTCATAATGGCAATTTTAAAATCATATTTCTTAGAATCACAACTACTCAGAGGTTCAAATTTTACTCCATGGAAGACAAAGATGCAAACCATTCTATAGGTGGAAAAAATATGGGATATAGTGACTGATAGGGTCACATTACTAAATATTGGTTATCCTAGACAATATATTTATGATGATGCAAATGCAAGAGCACTAATGATCATATTTATTGCCACAACTAATTAAATTCAAAAACACATCTATGAAAAAAAGAATGCCAAGGATGCATGAGATACATTAAAAACAACATATGAAGGAAAGAATCAAGTCACAATTCTTAAAATTCAATCCAAATTTCAAAATCTAATCATGAAAAATGAAGAAAGTGTAGAGGTGTTTCTTTGTAGAGTTGTTGATATGAGAGCCAAGTTGCATGTAATTTGTGAGAAAGTAGAATATACACTCTAAAATTCAATCATTCTAAGAGTGTTACAAAATTATTTTATAGTGCTAGCCACTTCTCTCCAAGTGTCTAATAGAATGGTTTCATTTGAATATTCGGTTAATTTTATACAACAATAAGAAGCAATAACAACCTAAGAGAACAAATATCCAACACCACACTCCTTTCTAAGAAATATGGAGCTAAGAAAAAAGGCTTATTTCAAAAGGGATCTTCCTCTAAGGGTTCAAACACCACTCCCTCAAAAATATACCTCCATAATAGAAGAGGTAATTCCACATTTATTAAATGGATAATCATGAAATAAAGAAATGTTGGTTCAATTATTCCAACAAAGATGACAAAAATAAGCAACCACCAAAGAAAAATGGGTACTACAAACCACAACCAAGAAATAGGTAACAAAGAGGAAATATTGCTATTGAAGAATCAAATTTAGATATTTAGAAAGCACACAAGGTGCTCATGACTCAAAATAATCTCAAACAAAAAGATATTATTTGGTATATTGATTATGGTTCCAAAAAACACATGACTAGTTATAAAGGGTGCTTTAACACATTTGAATCCAAAGAATATAATCCTATGATAATTGTCGATGATAAGACCTATAAAGTCCAAGGATTAGTGATATTTCTAGATGAAAATTAAAAATTTGATAAGATCTTTTATGTGCTAGGATTGGTCTGTTAGTCTTACAATGGCACTGAGAGGGGGGGGTGAATCAGTGTAGCTATTTAAATTCAAATCTACAACTCTTAAAGCTGAAACAAGGAGAAATTAAAACAGATAAAGCAAATATAACAAGAGATCATTCCACAACACACGATTTAATGAGGTTCACCAGTTTTGGCTACTCCTCAAAAATAGACTGCTTGGACTTCCATCCAAATCCAGCCTTTGCAAAGCACCAACTTTACAAATAGTTTACCAGCATCCACTGGAAGGAGCACCAACCCCTAATTTATCTACACCAATAGAAAGGAGCACCAACCCCTGATTCCAAGCACCAACTTGGATTTCTATTTTGAATCTTAGATTGACATAAATATGCCTTCACTTCTACAAGACCCTTATTGGTCTATTGCTCATCCAACCTCTCTTTCAATTCAGGAAACACATATTCCTTCTATGCACTTGTTGCTGCACTCTCTCAGTTGCTCTTCCTCAGCTGCTCTCCCTCTCCTTAAAATATCTCTTTGGATTTTCTCATATATATCTACCCACATAGAGCTCAACCAAACGGTTCACTCTTAAAACTCTACTTACTATGCTCTAACAACCTTCTCTATGCTCTGTCAACCTTCTCTATGCTCTGACAGCCTTATCTGCTCATTTACGGCTCTTTGATAGCCTTCTCTGCTCATTTCGGCACTCTGACAACCTTCTCTGCTCATTTCGGCACTCTAACATTCTTATCTATTCTCTTACAGTTCTGACAGTATTCTTCTAGCTTTGTAACAGCCCACAGCACTATCCCTCTATACAACAACACTCTTTCCTACTGAGCAACAACAATTTCTTCTTACTTCATTTTCTATTTATGAGACAACACTTTTTCTTTATTGACAACACTCTCTATTAGCGGTTCACTATTTTCCTGCTCATTTGGCGTGCTCTATTTTTGCACATGCTTTCCCAGCTCATATAGCACTTACTTTTCATGCACTGTTACTACACATGCTTTCTGCGCTCATCCCACAGCACTGCAGACCCACTACTGCACTTTGCTTTTTCCTTATTTTCCTACGCTTTCCTTTTTACCTTGTTTTGCCATGCTTCCTTTTTCCTGTTTTGCCATGCTTTCATTTTCCTTATTTGTTGCGCTCATTCTATCGCACTGCGGACCCACTACTGTATACATATTATAATAATATTTTCTATTTCTTAATTCCTGGTCTTTGTCAAATTCTGTCCACCACTGTAGTTTCTGTCTACTTATTACTCTGTAGCATTTCTGTAACTGCCACACTCTTTTTCACATTTATTATTATAGCTTACATGATCTCACTGTAACTCCACCTGTAACAGTTCTTATTTTGCTACATGAACTTATTCTGCAACTGTCCCTATGTATGCTTCTCTGCTTTTACCCATGAAACTATGACATGTCATGATATCGCAACATTTCTGCCCCTTTGAATTTTTCTTGGTAGTTGACCACGAAAATAGAACATGTCATGAAATCGTCACACGCCTTGAGCTCTTCTCTGTCTCTTGCCCACGAAAATGGAACATGTGAAATTGTGACACTTTCGCTTCTTTGCACTCTTCTCTGCTTGCACTAGTGAAAATATGACATGTCATGAAATCGCGACACCTTTCGCTTTCGTACACTCTTCTCTACAAGCACTAGTGAAACCATGACATATCGTAAAATCATGACACCTTTCACTTTTGTACACTCTTCTCTCCAAGCACTAGTGAAAACATGAAATGTCATGAAATCATGACATATTTCGCTTCCGTACACTCTTCTCTGCAAGCACTAGAAAAAACATGACATGTCATAAAATCACGACACCTTTTGCTTTCGTACACTCTTCTCTGCAAGCACTAGCGAAAACATGACATGTCGCAAAATCGTGACACTTTTGCTGCCTTGTGCTTTTCTCTGCCTTACGCCCGTGAAAATGGAACATGTCATGAAATCGTGACGCTTTCACCTTTGAGCTCTTCCTCCTTGAATTTGTTGTAAAATCGAGATGCTTCTGCTTCCATGCTCTTTCATTTTGCTTCTGTCGTGAAATCATGACACTTCATCCTTTGGAGTCTTCCTCTCTGTTGTTGTCGCGATATCATGACATTTCTGTCTCCGTACATTCTCTCTCCTCTCTTAGTCATGAAAATGCGACATGTCACGATATCATGACATCTTTTCTCCTTAGCTCTTCTCTTCTCTTTAGGTCGCGAAAACGTGACATGTCACGATATCGTGACACTTTTTCTCTCAAGCTCTTCCTCTTGCAATATGTCACGAAATCACGACACTTTTTATCTTGCCTTCTCTCTCCTGCAATATGTCGCGAAATCACAACACTTTTTCTCCTTAGCGCTTCCTCTTGTCATCGGATCGTGAAAACCTGACATGTGATATCACGACACTTTTTCTCCTTAGCGCTTCCTCTTGCAAATTGTCACGAAATCGCGACACTTTTCCTTGCAAGCTCTTTCTCTCAAACATGTCACAAAATTGTGACACATTTTCATCCGTACTGCCTCTCTTGCAGATTGTCACAAAATCATGATAGTTTTCTTTGCTTGCGCCTTCTCTCCAAACATGTCACGAAATCGCGACAGTTTTCTTTGCCTGCACTTCTTCTTCGAACATGTCGCAAAATCATGACAGTTTTTCCACTTGGATTTTTCTCTGCCAACATGTCACGAAATCGTGACAGTTTTTCCACTTGGCTTTTTCTCTACCAACATGTCACGAAATCGCGACAGTTTTCTTGCATGTGCCTTCTCATCGAACATGTCACGAAATCGTGACAGTTTTCCCTGCATGCACTTCTTCTTCGAACATGTCACGAAATCATGACAGTTTTTCTTGTGCTTTCTCTCTCTTCAAACATGTCATGAAATCGTGACAATTTTTCTTTCTTCTTCTTAACATGTTGTGATATCACGACAGTTTGTTTTCCAGCTTCTCAACATGGTGTGATATCGTGACACTTTTCTTACTTGTCTTTTTCTTTGAGCTTTTGCATATGGGCCACTACGTTCTTCTTGGAGAATCACTGTACAAGCTCTGACTGCTCTAAAATCTTGTTCACTTCATCAACCGATCCATCTAATGACCTCTGCACTCCTATCCTTTGCATCAACCGATCCTCTGTCTATGTTGATAACAATGACAATACTTTGGCTGCACCTTGCCCATCAATGGACACTATCCATTATACTTTGGCTGCACCTTGCTCATCAATGAACTCCTGTCCATTGCACTTTGGCTGCACCTTGCTCATCAATGAACTGTCCATTGCATCAACTGATCAACCTGACTATGTTAACAACAATGACAATACTTTGGTTGCACCTTGCTCATCATGGCCAACAATGTTTTACCCATACCTCAAATCTTAGACAAAAATATTGTGGTTGAATTTAAATTTGTTGATGGATAGAAATATTGCTCCATTACCAAACATGGTAAAAATATAGCAACTACTTCCTACAAACATGGATTATTTGTTTTATATGATATTTAAACCCCTCATATTACCATGGCTTCCAATACAAAATAATCCACCTCATTATGGCACAAATGGTATGGGTATATTATTTTAGGTTATTAGCTTCAGTTGAGTAAACATGATATGGTGTTAGGTTTGCCCAACCTTTCACCTACTTTTATTATATGCTCAGATTGCTTAGTAGGGAATCAACAATGAATTCCATTTGAGTTGAGCTCTTCTAGAGCCAAAGCATCATTGGAGTTAATCCACACCAATCTATGTGGACCTATGCCAAACAATTGTGGTGGAAAGAAGTATTTTTAGTTGTTTGTTGATGATTACTCCTAAAATATGTGGGTCTTCTTCCTACAAATAAAGTCAGATGCTTTCCTATATTTTTAGCAGTTTTAGAAAAATATTGAGAAATAATTAGGATATTCTATCATGATCCTCCACTTAGATCGAGGGGGGAATTCACCTCTAATAAGTTCTCAAGGTTTCTCATCAAACATGGGATCAAAAGGTAGATTACAACAACATATACTCCTCAAAAAAATTGAGTTTATAATAAAATGAATCATTCCATAATGGATATGGTTTTATGTATGCTCATAGGTGAACAAATTAGGTAACAATATTGGGTAGAATCTCTCACTATAGTTGTGTATCTCTTGAGTTGAGAACAAAAAAAATATCTTCAATGAATCACACCAAAATAAGCCTAGAGTGGAAGAAATCCTCCATTTCTCATCTAAGGATATTTGGATGCAAAGTCTTCATGCACATTCCAAAGAATAAAAGGAGCAAGCTAGATGAGAAAACTTTACAATGCATCTTTCTTGGTTGTGATGAAGAATCGAATGGGTATCAAATTATTGATCCTATAACCAATAAAATTTATATAATTCGATATGTGGTATTCAATAAAGCTCTCAAATTGTATACACAAGAATCTAGAAAAATACACATCTCCTACTATGCTATTGAAATTTGAGGATCCTGAAGTAGTAGCTCTCCCAAAATAAAATAAAATTCTAAAATGGTACACAAGCACAATAAGAGATGTAAAACTTGATGCACGTCCTAATCTCAATTTAGATTGACCATGTACTCAATGTATGTCTCACCAAGAAAGAGAAATCTAAATATGCAAAAGATAAAGAATATGAAGAAAAATATAGGAGTGAAAAAGAAGATAGAGGTTTGAAGAATTTAGTTGTAGAACATATGTCTCTTATGAAGAATGAAACATGGGAACTAGTTGATCAACATATTTAAAATAAATCCATTGGCTATAAATGGGTCTACAAAGTCAAGTATAAGTTAAATGGAACTAGTGATAAGCATAAAGCCTAACTTGTTGCAAAGGGTTATTCTAAAAAAGAAGGTATATATTATGAAGAGATAAATATTTACACCAATGAAAAATATAATAACCATTTATGTGCTTTGTGCAATGGTAGATTAATGTGTATGGAAGCTTCATAAGATGGATGTGAGGTGTGACTTCTTAAATGGTGATATCAAAGAATAAGTGTATTTGACTAAAATTGAAGGATTTATTGTTGAAGGACAAGATCAAAATATTTACAAATTAATAAAGTCCTTGTATGGGTTGAAATAAGCTCTGAGATCTTGGTACATTAAGATTGATAATCACCTACTACAACATGGTTTCAAGAGAAGTCCCTCATATGCCAATCTCTATTTCAAGAAAGTTGGTTTTGAAATAGTGATACTTGTGCTATATGTTGACAATCTGATCATCACTAGCATCTTATAAGATATAATATAAGTAGTGAAGGGTGACTTGAAGAAGTCATTTGAAATGATAGATCTAGGACTTCTACATTATTATATTGGCATGGAAGTTGTGTAGAAAAGGAACCACATTAGGATCACACAAATGAAGTATGTCAATAAACTCATTAAAAAATACCACATGATATATTTTAATCCCAAATCAACTCCAATGGAAATATATTTACAACTATCTTGATATGGTAAATATCCTCAAGTAGATGGAACTCTCTATTTATAGTTGATTGTGTCTTATATATATGACCAATACTAGGCTAGATATCAACTTTGTTATAAGTTATCTTTTAAGGTTCATGTAGGAACCTAAGGTCAGTCATTAGAAGGTAGTAAAGTGAGTTTTACACTATGTATATGGTATAGTAGAACATGACCTGGAATACAATAATAATAATAATTTTGTCTTGCAAGGATACACAGGCTCATATTATGTGGGATCTATAGATGATAGAAAAGCAATGTTAGGATACATATTTCATCTTGTATTTGGTACTATCTATTGGCACAAAAATAAGTAGTAATTTTTTAGAATTTCATCTAAATAGGTAGAATATCATGCTACACAATGAGCAATGTTTGAAGTGATATGGTTACATCACTTTTTTCAAGTATGGGTCTTCAGAAAAATATTCCTATGCACTTGATATGTGATAACCAAGGTGTTTTGAAACTCGTAAATAATCTAGTGTTCTATGAATGAAAAAAACATATTGGCACTCAATGTCACTTAATTCGAGATAAAGTTCCAAAGCACAAGATTCAACTCCAATACAGTCCCACCGATGAATTATTTTTGAATATTTTCACTAAGGCACTTGCATGTGTCAAGTTTGAGTTGTTTCACAAATATTTATATACTTAAAATAATGTAAAAATGGGGGGATGTTTAGTATTTAATTACATTATTTTTTTTAGGTTAGTGAGTTGGCATTTCAAGAGCCAATGTGAATAAACCTAATAGTAATATACTTTGATTAGAATTTATTTTTTAGCATTTGATTATTTTTTGGTGGATTGGTTACTAGAAAAGCATGGCCATATTCTAGAAATAAATCTATTTAGTTGAATGCAATTTCTAGTTATTTTTCCCAATATTATCACCATTTCGGGTGACCCTCATCCGTTTGAATATTTTTCAATGGTTGAGTAAGCTCAATATAGTATCAATTTTTGTCCTTCAGTCTCTCTTTATGACTCTTATTCTTCTTCAGTTTCCTCATATCAAATCACTATGAAACTTGAAAACATTAAATTTAGTGAGAAATTGCTCATCAATGTTTCATCACAAGATCAAGTCAATCCATTTCTTCAAGAGCATTTTCTAGATCATGCTAAGCTTCCACCTTCAATGAGGACTATGGGTTTATCCTATAAGAAAGGTGAAGTCATACACATTGGTACATGTACCTTTATCTTTGTGGGTGCATACATTGAATAAAATATCCATGGTGGCAATAATTTTTCTATAGAGAGATATTTTTCCTATTTTTATCTATCCAATGATTATGCACTTCCTAAAAATATCCTATCTAGCATGGGGTATGTAGGTAAAGGTTTGGGGCCATGATAGAAATAAATTCAAGAGCCTTTGGATGTTGATATTTTTCCTAGGAGGTTTGGCATAGGCTGCACACCCAATAAAAATAATCCTTTACCATTTGATGATGATGATCACCTTGTTACTAATGTTGAACATTTGGATCATCAAGTATTGAAGTGGAGTGATGAGGATGAGGGTCCACCCTTTCCCTCTAACATTCTATATGTAGCGTAAATTTACTACATATAGAGTTATTCATTATTTAAGGGAAGTATGTTGAGGGTGATACTCTTTGTATCATGGATGATGAGAATATCCTCTAGAATAACTTTTTTTTTTATGGGTTAGTCCCTTGTGTTGCATAGGTTGAGTCTTATAGTTCTTAAGAGAAATTTGGTTTTATGTCTCCCGAGGACCTTGAGAAACATAGGTTCTGATAAGATCCCTATATTCCTTAAGTTAGGCAAAGCCTATTCAATGGATGACTAGGAGTAATTGACAAGTTTTTTAAAGGAATTTCATGATATTTTGCTTGGTCATATGGTGACATGCTAGGGATTGATCCCTCCCTTTTCATTCATCATTTAGTAGTTTTCCCTAATGCTAAGCCTGTTAAGCAAAAAATATGAAAATGCATCCTAAGGTCACCATTTTGGTCAAGGAGGAGCTCCAAAAAGTCCTTGACATTATTTTTATAAAATATATCAACTATTTTATTGGATCTCCAATATCATTCCTATGGCTAATAAGGTAGGGAAAATCAGAATATGTACTGAATTTAGGGAAATTAACTTAGCATGTCCCAAGGATGATTTTATTCTCCACAACATAGATATAATTATATATTTCACTACAAAATGTGGTATACTTTCACTCATTGGTGGTTCTTCAATATACAATCAGATCATGGTTACCCTTGAGTACTAGGCCAAGATAACTTTTATCACACCATGGGGTACCATATGTTATAAAATTATAGCTTTTGGATTAAAGAATTTTGGTGCCACATATCATACAACTATGACTTATATTTTCATGACATGGTGCATGATATTCTATAAGACTATGTTGATGATATTATTGGTTGTTTCATATATTAACAAGATAATATTCACAAATTAAGAAAAATATTTGAAAGGATTTGATAGTTCAGGGTTCATCTTAAGCCCTACAAGTGTGTGTTTGAAGGTACATATAGCAATGTTTTAGGTTTCATCATCTCTAGGAGAGGCATTGAGGTGGACCCTGCTAAGATAGAAGTCATAATTGACATACCTCCTCCTTGCATATTAACTAAGTTGCATAGCTTACAACATAATTTGCAAGCTATTCATTGATTCATAGCTTAGTTAGTTGATAAGTTTTAGCCCTTTCTTAAGCTTCTTAAGAAATATATAATGTTTTAGGGATTTCAAGTGTTAGAAAGCTTTTGATGACCTTAAATAGTATATCACCTCCCTACCTATTTTAGTTCCTCCTATACCAGGTAAGCATTTTATGGTTTACATAGAAGCCATAGCTCACACTTTGGAAGCCATGATAGCTCAACATGGGATAAAAACAAAGAGCAATCTATCTACTACGTATGTAGAACCTTGGTTAGCTATCAAACCTGGTACACTCCCTTAGAGAATATTTTCCCTGTTGTAGTGCTTTCTTCTCAAAAGCTAAGACACTACATGATCATCCATAAGACATTAGTTATTGCTATGTTTAGAAAACTAAAACACATCATGTTTAGGAGACTACTCATATAGGCACCTTTACAGACCATATGAATGACCTTGGACCTTTACAATACTAAGCAGTGGTTCTAACCACTCATTTTAGGTATCCTATGCCCTTTCAGCCTTAGTCATGGGTGACAACTATGGCTACGGGAAGCTTACTTCTTAGTCATGGGTGATAACTATGGCTACAAAAATCCTGCATCTTAGTTGTGGGTGACAAACATGGCTAGGATCCTAGCTAAACTAAGCAACTACAACTAGCCCTATAGCAAAATCAGGTGACCATAGCTGAGTAAAATCCATTGCAACAATCAAATTACAATGGTTTTCAAGTGTTTTGGGCTTGGAAGAGTCCAGAAGCTTCCTACCAACTGCAAATTCTTATTCTTGGCTTCTCCATGAAGCTAGATCAAGGATTTTTGGAGTCTATTTAAGACCCTAATTTCAAAGAGCAAACCTTGGTTGTCTTCTCTAACGAAGTGCTACCAAATTATTGAAGAATATCTCAATTGCATTGTAGCGAAGCCCTGTCAAATTGGAGATCAAAATCCAATTTTATCATCAAATTTGCAAAAATGGATATCCCAAGAGCTTGAGAGCAAGCTTGATAATTGACACACTTCCATTGCCAATTATAGTGAATTCAATGGCCAATCTATTCCAGAACACTTAGGCGACCCTTTATCATCAATTCCTTAGAATATTTGAGAGTTCTAGCCCTAGTTGCAAGAGAAAGGGAAGTTTTCCTGTATTCATAGTTGTCAGCCATGGCTAACAAAGCTAGATACTTTAAGCACTTGTGGCTAGATTTTGATGCTCTCTTTCTTCAATTTTATTAGTATATTTCCATTACTAGTTATACAAATAGCTTAGTCTAGCATAGATTTACATTGTAGCAGATATTTGATCAATTAATTCTAGGATTTAGAGGTAGATTTGCTTCCACATTCTTTGCAATTGTCAATTTAGACTAGTTTCATGCAATTTAAGTTTCTAACGGTTTATTAGGTTACTTATTACCTAGATTAAGTGATTTCTTTCTATGATTCATAGTAAATTGATGATTTTATACTAATATTCATATATTCACATGTTTCTTGTTTTCTTTATCATATTTTATACAAGTTTCCATCAAAAGCCTCATCAAAAGAGGCCATATTTGCTTTTAATCCTTTATTGTTGTTTCTTGAATGTAGGGTTTACAAGATCCATTAATTTCAAGATATTCAAGGCAAAAAATTACTCTTTGCCTAAGAGAATAAGGTCACCATTAATCTTGAGCAGTTCGTGTCTTTATGAAAAGTCTATGAATTACACCACCCGCTCATTTAGAGGATCTTCAATACTGTATTAATTGTATCAACATTGAGTATCCCTAATAATGACATGTTTGTAATTAGATTTGACAAAATATTTAATAAAATAATTCCTCTCTTTCTTGTTGAAGTTATTATTGTTAATATTTTATGCTTTAATGTTTGATATCGATTGATGCACTAGTTAGTGTAGACACCTAAAAGGCGTCATGTCGAGGGTGACTACTCATATGGACATGCTACAAAACCATATGAAGGATCTTGGATAGACTCCAAGATAGAGTAGTGGTTCTAACCACTCAATTTAGGCATTCTAGCCTAAGCAGTCTAAACTGTAGCCCAGACCTGCAGTCTCTAGTCTGAACTGCGGTTGACACCTGCAGTCTGAACTGGAGTTTAGTTAGGCCTTCCATCTGAGCCAAATCAGTTGGAACGACCAAGAGATCTAGAATGAGGCAATTGGAGGATAGAATATTCCAAAGGGTTCCATCCCAACTATCCTAACCAATATTCTTGGTCTTGGCTTCTCCATGAAGCCACCCCTAGCCCTAGGCGCATGCTATAAATACCCCCCTCCAAGGGGATGAAGAGGAGAGATGATTTGTATAGTGAAGTGCTGGCAAATTATTGAAAAACAGTTAACTGATCAAGAGAGTAGTGAAGCCCTATCAAATTGCATACCAACTTTGTGCATTTGAGAGCCCCTTTGCTATCCATCTAAATACTAATTAGCCATGGATGCCCTAGGTTCTTAGGAGGATCAAGAAATGTAAATCCGTGCAAATGAAGGCCCTTCACATAAATTTAACTACCAAAATGTCAGAAGATGACAAAGGTGACCCTTGAACATCAATTCAGACAAGGAGGTCAATCCCACTACCCCTAATTATGAGGGAAAACCCATCAAAGGTCAAACCATGGCTGTCATCCATGGTTCACAGTGCAGACTGCCCCTCACAGCTACGATTTGCAATAGGTTAATGATCACCTTACTTACTTTGCTTTTGATTGCATAGATTAGTCATGTTAGTCTTTTATAGGTTTAATTGCATCTTAGGGAAACTCTAACCATAGGAATTAGACATTTCATGCATTGCATTAAGTAGGAGTACATTGGATATTTTATGTGCTTTATTGCTTCTAATTCGATATTTGATTTATGCATCATTTGCTTATTCATGTCTTGTATGTTTTAGCATAATTCTTGATGTAATTAGAATAGCTTAAAGTCTTTCTTTATGCTTTCTTGTTTTACTAGTTTAATGGTATTTATGTGCATATTAATTTAAAGGGCCTCATCACGAGAGGCTATCAATCTTTGTATCGTGTGATGTTGTTTCTTGTTCGTAGAGAGATAGGTGCAAAAAGGAGCCTATATCATAATCCTTCCACATCGCAGAGAAGGGGGTTAGCTCTACCCCAAGGAAGTTTGTGAGTAAAAGGAACCACACACACCATGTTCCATTTAAACATCAGTGGCATTGGTCTCTCACATCCAACCCACTTGATCGAGACCAACAGTGGATGTCATTACCACTTGGTTGACTCATTTGAAATTGTAGTATCGGGACCCGCTCATTGCCAATGCTGACCCAAGAACTATCCTATATGTGCAAAATAGCATGCACTCTTCTTCAAAAGGGTGTATCACTACGCACGGTGTGTTGGGTGAGGGTTGGTAGTACCTATGCTACTTCATTGAGTATGGACTTCATTACCATATTTGGCTTGTGTGAGTATATAGGTGAAAGCCAATTTAACTGAGTTTAAAATCCAACACTCTTTCAAAACAAGAAAAAGTTTCTAACACTGATACAACACATCTAAAAACAACATCAAACAGTTTAGAGCTCACAATAAAAATTTAAAATGAGATAATCATCATTTGTATACTTTGTTTGCATAATAAAACACATCTAGATGTTAGGTACACAAATGGTGAACACACACGGTGCTCGGAAAAGGTCTTGGATTGATGCCCATGATCAACCCCCAACTGGTTCATATCAGCATGTGTCGAGTCCTCATACACATGAGTGAACCGAATGACGTTCGACAAGCATTAGAGGTGACAACTCGACATGGGGAGATCCCATTGAGTGGAACCCTGATAGAGGAGCTTCAGTACACTCTTCTAGGCACATGACTGAGCATGGAGCTTCTCAGCACAAGGATGCTCTCCCCCAAAGCCATTACTAAGACCGCACTACACGCGCATCCATGGGATCAACCACAGAATATGTTGTACAGGGGACCAAGTTGGTTCCCATATGTACTAAGTCCACAAGAGGTTCTAACCCTCCACTGTTAGAGTATAGATGGATCAAATATCTACCCATTCAGGGGCAGGAGGATAGGTTCACTTCTAAGCATAGTTCCACCCATACTCCCATGCATGGCTCACCACGCAAGATCACCATTGATATATCAAAGTTGGGAGCTAATGGAACACCATTGCATGAGCAGTGGAGGTCTATACAGTTAGATGGTCTAGGTATTTTTCTTGAGTGGCTAGGCTACAAGCCTTCAACTCTACCCACTCGTGCTCTAAGTGAGCATAGCGGTAGTTGTATCAAGATCACTAGAGAGCATGGAGAGGCTTCTAAGCACCCTCATGTCACACGTCCACCATCCACACATTTTTTTGATGGGTATAGAACCCATAAGGTAGCTCACATAGAGCACACATACCAGATGCCTCCTACGGTCGACCAGATCGATAGATCACATAGACTGGTGTCTGAGCAAAGACATCAACTCCTCCAATATCAATTGGATGATGCTCGCCTAGAGAGGCAGCATATTAAATATGAAAATATTCAAGCGCAAAGGCTCCTACGATAGATATTATATGAGTAGTGCATGTGCAAGGAGCGTATTCTAGCTCATAAGGAGCACGTAGAGCAGGAGGATCAGCTAGCTAGGGCTAGCCTATACCCTCTCAAGGAGCATAGAGAGTGTGTGCATAGGAGGGTTGTGTCCCTAGTCGATATTCCTAAGGAGCAAAGAGACGCTCGTACTCATGTTAGTGCCCAAAAGAGGTAGAGATTGTTGTCACTCAATGATCTTACACAGAGGTGACATGAGCACATAGATGAAGATATGATCAAGGGTATCCTAAGAGTTACCAAGTTGAGGAGTAGGAAGAGCCATGTCCTCCACCTCCCTTGAAGAAGACATTACCTCCTAGACTGCCTCCATGTCAGCTTAGGGAGGAAGAATTTTTATCTTCTAAGTCATATAATGATTTTGTCGATAAGGTCAAAGCAATAGAGAGGCAGGGCGTGGCTATGCAAAAGCCAACATTGAGGAAGATACACAATGAACCTCTAGACCCCTCGGTGCCTACACCTCCATATCCCAAGCATTTTGATATACCCAGGTTGGAAAAATTCAAGGGTGATGAGGATGCACAAGAACATGTTACGAGTTTTCTAGATGCTTATTTCTAGATAGAGAGTCCGGATGTCTTATTGTTACGCACTTTCAATATGACACTTTTTGGACCAGCCTAAGAGTGGTTCAACCAACTGAAGAAACATAGTATTAATGGTTTCAAGCAGTTTGTCGATGCATTTTTTGAACACTGTTCATTTGCCGTCAAGAGACAGGCCAACCTTTATGATTTAGCAGCACTAGCTTAGCGCAACGATGAGCCCATTGAGCAATACAAAAAGAGATGGCATAGAATAATGGTAAAGATGCCATTCCCTATTCCTACAGTTGAACTGACCTGAACGTTTACAAAGAGTTATGCCAAACACATCTCGCTACTATTGTAGCTACAACAGTACCTTGCATTCGAGGAATCTATGGTGCAATCCAGGGTGATCGAGGACATCAAGTTGCAAGAAGGAATCTTGAAGCTCAAGACCAAGAAAGAGGGGTTTAAAAATAGTACTACAAAATAATAGGGCAAGAAGGCCCATGTAAATCAACTAGTACTAAATCTCATAGGAGAAGACAAGGGACATCAAAAGCCTAATTATCAGGGCCAACCTCCTCCTACGTGTTATGAGACATGAAAAAACAACTATAAGGGCAAAAACAAAGAAGAACACCCACATTGCTAGTTCATGCCCTTGACAAAATCGATGACTTCGATTTTCCATAAACTGTGCAAGTCCAAGGCCATACGATTGCCTGAGGTCAAATTAGTAGATCCGAATGTGCCAAAGTCAAAGTGGCAACAAGATGATATGTTCTACATATTCCATAGAGCAAAATGCCACGACATCGAGACATGTTGGTCCTGTTGGTCATCAAATCTGCACAGGAAAGGACTTTCGGTGGGTTTGCATGCCCTGGACCTATGACCAACATTGAAAGGCCGAAGGGAAGAGATTCCCCTCATGCCAATCTCTAGAGAAGGCCAAATCCTATACTAATCTACTTTTGGGGTTTGAAATAAGAGTGCAGGAAAGAGATAAAAGGAGTTCGGGTTAGAGAAAGAAATAAAAAGGGGTAAGGGTTAGAGATTGATGATTCAAGGTGGGGAAGAACAGGAAGCACGATAACTCACTAATAACTTGAATAGCAGCAAAAAACACCAAGAATAGATGAAAGAAACACAGTGCCAACCTTCCTATGTATCCTTTGGATAGGTTCGTAGGGTTCTCCTCTCTCTCTCACTGGAATTTAGGGTTCAGAGTAACAACGATTAAGATGAGGGAATAACAGAAACCTCGATCCACCAAGCAACATAAAAGAAAGCAACAAATACATTTTTTCCCTCCTATGTATCCTTCAGGGTGAATTTTAGGGTGCAGTACCCAATCACACACCGGATTCAGGATTCAGAGTCTCAGTATACGAATGCAGATAGACAAAATAATTAAGCACAGAAGGCAGCATAAAAGAGAGAAATAGAGCACAAAATATCTTTAGTATTAGACACAGGACATCAAGTTACAACAACTTTCTAGTAGAAAGTTCCCCCCATTTTACATTACAGAGCCTGGGTTTTATAGAGGACCCGGCCCTCTGAATCATTATTACAAAAATGGTAGAGTATGCCCCCAGGCCCTAAGAAATCGATGCCTCGTTGCTGCTGTGAATGATCCTTCAAATTGGCTACCAAAATTGGCAATGGCGACCGAGTCAACCGAGGAAAGATGCATTAAATGAGCCACCTGGGTGTCCTTGGATTGCAGGTGCAGTGCTCGAGTTGCGGCCATGCTTGTCGGGCTCTCCTTCTCGGATTGATATTTCGCATCCAATTACCAAAAATGAGCAGCGGGCTTATTGGGCAAGAAAATACACATTTATGAGGCTCTCTGATTGCCTTGAGAAAAATGCCCAACTTGGGAAGCATTCCTGGAAAGTGCCTCACTAATTTTTGCTTTGCAAAATTACTTCAGGGGTGTGGCGTGCCGAAGTCGATCTCCTTCCATATTTCGCTGCTTCGTCGGCAAAATTACTTCACTGATGGGTCGGGAAAAAATGCTTCAAGCCGATCTTCTTTTGAAAAGGCGGCTCGGGGGAGTTTCGACCGAAACACTTTCTCGACTTGTACTACTTCGGGAGAAATCTGGCCGAAGTGGATATTAGAAATACCTCGGGCCCGAAGTATTTTCCTTGCCTTAGCCGATTCGGGCTGTCTTTTCTTCTTCGACGAACTTACTTGGATGCCGCTTCGCAAAATTTTCACCCAAAGTAGCTGCTAGGCATGCTTCGGGTGCGAAGCATTTCTTTTGCTTTCTCGACAACTTCTCGCCCGAAGTGATGATTTGAAGCGCTTCGGGCCCGAAGTTCTTTTCTTTTCATTTTGTCCACCAGGGGGTGATAGGGAATTCAAAATTGCTATAACTTGTACACAAAGAAAACTTTCAAACAAAACAAATATCATACAAAGTTTTAATTTTTCTGCCCCTTGGTGGAATGTGACAATATTGTCAACATTCTTGGTGGCTCGCGGGGCAACGAGCTCGTCTCGGTGGTAGAACCCTCAGCTTTCATCCATTGGGCCAAAGTCACCTCCAGACCCTTCTCTTTGTTCTTTTTCTGGGGATGCTTCCACAGCTTGTCCTTCTTCCTTCTCTTCTCCTGCTTCTGCTTCTTCCTCTTCTGTCGCCATTGCTTCTGCTACTTCTTCGGCCGTTGGCAATGGGGCCAGGTGGACGCGGATATTTCTCAGGGTTCGGCGAACCTGAGACCAGAATTTTTTTGTGAACAGTTGCTGATCTCCCAGAGATTTGACCAAGGCACGGAACCTATCGATCTGCCCGATTTCTACATGCTAGGACCTAGTATACAGATCATTTAGGGAAGTGATGATTCTATAGTATTTCAGTATGTAATCAACAACCTACTTCTCTGTTATAGGTTCGGCTCACTCGTCTATCTCCGAGACGTATCCAAATTGCTGCTTCTTCGGCATGATTTCTTCCTTGGCTAAGGGCTTTCCATCATCATCCGTGAAGCTCGAGAAACCTAAGGAGAAGAGGTCTTCAAAGTATCCCATCGACGTGCGCCTCTTGCTTTCAAATGCATCCAGTAGGATTTTTGCCTTTTGAGCCTTCTTGGCTATGGAGAAAAAGGCGTGAACTGTGTCCCGGGATGTTGACCAATCCCTTGTTGTCCGACTCATTGCTGTGAGCTTCAAATCCTGATATCCTGCATCTTGGAATTTTAGGGCCAGCTTGAGTTGGGCTCTAACATTCTGAATGACTTCTTCGACGATTGGTCCTCCTTCGGCGATAGCAACTTGGGCTTCTACGGTGTAAACTAAAATTGAAAGAGCACTGGCAGCCCGAGACCTAAAATTTTTGAGCAGACATGAGCGAATCTCTTTGATTTTGCTTCTATCAAAATGCCCTAGGCCTTCCTTCTTGTGCAGCTAGATCTGAGCTTGCAAGATCCTACTTTCAAACTCCTTGACCCTCAAATCATTTTTGATCTACCTTTGTGCCTAATTCTCAGCTGTGCACTCCAGCTGTGCTATATGCAGCTTTAGGGCATGTGCTTCTTTCCACATCAGCTTGCATTGTCCTTTGGCTTCTACCAATTTGGAGCAAGTCCTTGCTAGCTCCTCCTCCAACTTGATGTTAGCACTCTCAGATTCGAACCTATGCTTGTTGGTAATGTTGGTGTGTGCCTTGAAGGTCTTGATTCCAATGTGCATAGAGGTGGACTCCTCGTCCACGTTCAGATGCTCCAGGTCCTTTTCTTTATCTTGATATTCATAGTCTGCTAGAGTCATTTCATCCAGGGGCTTTTGGACTTTGGGTATTTTCTTTACTTTATGCATATTTCTCGCCTCAAAGTCGAAGATGAAACATTTCTCAACTTGACCGAGTGAACGTCCTCTCTTATTTCTTGCCTCTTTCAACATTCTCTTTGTGTTCTATCAGGCTTGGAGGAGTTTTTTGGCCAAGGGAGACTCCCGTATTGAGGACAGCTCAGAGTCGAATGTGGCTGGGTCTAAAGACAAGGGATTGAACAAATATAGGGAGCTTAAAGGGATAGCCTCACCCGAAGGTTTGGCAATAGGGGTGACGGGGGCTTCGGTGAGTGGGAGCACATTATGTATAACGGAGGAATGAGCTTCGGGGTTCGGCGCTGGACTATTAGCTTCACCCTGGTTGATGACTGGAGGATTGGCGGTGTGGCTGGGTGAAGTGGTTTTGACGGGTTTGTCTTGGCCGGAAGACTCAGGGGGAGTAGTTAGGGGCACAACATGAGGAGGTGACTGAATTCATGGAGGTAGGGTATATGGGTGAGAGCTTTCGGCCAGGGCTGGGGTGGACTTACGAGCAACCAGAGCATAGGATGAAGAAAATGTACCTGCATGCCCTCCTAGCAGAGCGGCCATGGCGATCTCCTGGGTGATTTGTGTTTATTCCTTCTGGGCCTCGGTACTCTCAGCTTCCACGACCTCCATGAGTTCCTCCACATCGATGACATCTACATTTGGGACTGCTTCGGCACTTGGTGGAGTTCATCATTTACTTCGACCAAAGTCGATATTGATCTTTCGACAGGGGCGCTCGGCATGCCTGTACATGGTCATTTTGGGAAGTTCAAGGGTGCCGGGGTAGGTTCTCGCTCCTTTCTTTTCCTCCTCTCGAGGGGTTGCTCTGATTCTTCTATCATCATCTTGAGATATTTGGATGGACTCTGTGGTAAAGCTACACTTAGGTGCGGTCCTGGCTGCTTTTTCCTTGGGGACACTATCGGACCTCTTAGGACCTTCGTCTGAACTTGGAGTGGCCGGTGGAATGAAATCGGTGAAGGACAAGGGTTTCCAAGACCCAATATTGGTCTGATACACAATTGCAAATTCCCTGTCCATTGTTAGAAGCCCGTAAGAATTCATCTTTCGATGATGGACTCTCATAATCCACCATTCTCTCAATTGCTCCTCGTCCCAATCCTTCAACTCTACTTTTAAATTGTCCTTTGCATTTCTCCAAAAAGTGGAGTCGGGAGTTGGGAATGGGTACTGGTCTGGGTCAAATTCAACCTCCATAGGATAGAAGTCATGCCAAGGAGGCAACGTCCTCATCTCCTCTAAGTGCCATTCGAGATCCGTACCATTAGGGTTATTCCTCTGCTCCAAAATTTTGGGGCGAGGATAGGCATGGAAATTTTTGCTTTTCAAATGATCTCTCATCACCCCCAACGGGTCGTAGAGCCACCTCTTTCATATTGAGTTTGTCTGATTTGGTCCTCGAGGCACATCTTAAATGTGTTCACCCCGAAGCGGGGTTCGGCGAAAATACTTCACTGTGAAGCTCTTCTTCGGGCTGATTTTCTTCATTTCGGGCCCTAAGTTCTTCTTTGCCACATTGTTTCTTGGGTTTATGAATACCGTTGATCGAAACCCATTTCATCGAGGAGGGCTTCACCAAGGATTACTTCAAACAACACCTTCGACACATTCCTTTAGCGAAGCGTTTTCCACGTCCTTGGCTTGCATGTGGTTTGGCTCTCCGAGGATGAACTGCTTCGCGACGAACTTCCCTTCATCGGGTACTTCGGGCCAAAAATCCCCTGAAGGCGATTTTGATCGTGCTTTGTGAAGCCGAGGCCAGGAATCTAGCTTTTGCGGTTGAAGAGGTGCTTGCTCGTCAACATATTTTGAACAGAGTATATACAAAGCATCAAAATCCTATATACAAAATATATGCAAGATTTTTCTTTTTTTTGGAGCTGTACATACTTCAGTGATTGAAGGTCTTCAGGTGAAGACCATTGACTAAGATTGGTAAGACTTGGCCATTTGCATCCTTGAGGATGAAGGAGTTGGCCGAATTCGCTTTTACTATTTCAAACGGTCCGTCCCAGAATGCATCCATTTTGTCATGATTCCTAGGCTTGGCCTTCCATGAATCCCACCTCCATACCAGGTCTCCTGCTTTGAATGTGTGATCGGATGACTTCCTTTTGAACCATTCTCGGGTGACTTCAGCATGCCGTGTGAATGTGCGATCAGATGACTTCCTTTTGAACATTCTTCTTCTAGTTGTAATAGTTGAACCAGGCATTCCTCCATCGGGTTAACTTCATCTTCTTCTAGCAGCTGCAATGCAGGTATCTCAATGTGAGTGGGTAGAATGGCCTCCTTGCCGTAGACCAGAGCATAAGGCAAAGTCTTGATTGACCTTTTGACAGAAACCCGATCGACCCATAAGGCCCGATCCAGAAGGAGGTGCCAAGTTATTTTGTTTTGATCGATCAGCTTTCTTAGAATCCTCAACAGGGTTTTGTTGGTGGATTCTACTAATCCATTGCCCTGGGGGTAATAGTTGGAAGACACCTTGTGATATATCCCATACTTGTATAGGAATTCATTGATCTTTGCACCTATGAAACCAAGACCGTTATCTATAATAATTGCTTTAGGGATATCGAAGCGGGTAATCAATCCTTCTAGGAAGGTGACCACAGTATCTTGATCAGCATGTTTTGTGGGGACTGCCTCGGCCCAC
Organism: Wollemia nobilis; assembly: GCA_028583015.1. Classification (NCBI taxonomy): domain Eukaryota; kingdom Viridiplantae; phylum Streptophyta; class Pinopsida; order Araucariales; family Araucariaceae; genus Wollemia; species Wollemia nobilis. Next base: position 9,310,298 of record JAQPPZ010001822.1, on the reverse strand, counting down.
CTGGTGAAGTAATCCGTCACAGTCAGAATGAATTTGTGCCCAACGGAGGAGTTCGACGATATGGCTCCTATGAAATCTAGTCCCCATTGCTGAAAGGGAGCTTCCACTTGTATTGGTCGGAGTGGCATCGAAGCATTTCTGCTTCAGTCGATGAATCTCTGGCATTGCTCGCACCTTCGGAAAATGGAGAAGGCATCGACAAAGAGGGTGGCCAATAGTAACCTGCCTTGATTATTTTTAGCATCGTCGCCCTTCCAGCAAAGTGTCCTCTAGATAGTCCTAAATGAAATTCGCCCAGGATTCTCCTCTTATCATCATATTTTATGCATTTGAGGAGGACGTCGTCAATGTTCCTAAAAAATAGGCCTTCTGGGTGCATAGTGTATTGAGCGGATCGCATCCTGAAATGTCTTCGCTGCGAAGCATTCAGATGTGAGGGGCATCTACCGGTGTTGAAATATTCCACTATTTTTTTGGCCCAATATTTCTCAGCCCCTTCCTGATTAGCGAGGCATTCTCTCGTTGGCAAGTCATCCGACTGATAGTCCGTTATTTCAGCCGTTGCGCTCTTCGCCAGCTCTTGACATAGTTCATGACCATGAACTAGTTTGGTAGGCTTGATCTCAATATTGAACTCTTAGATTTTGCTCATCCAACCAGCTCTCTTGCTTCCTAGTTCCCCTTGGATAATGAAACTACGCATGTCGGGGTGAATGACGAAGACTGTCGTGTGACTCTGAGAAATGAACTGTTTGAATTTCTTGAGAGACTTCATTACTGCATGCACTTGACACTTGATGAAATTTTACTTCTCTTCATGGAGATTGATTATCTGGCTGAGGAACATGATGGGACGTTCCTCTCCATCTTCTCCATTTTGTGTCAAGATTGTGGTGTAGCTTTTAGGTTCTCCTATTGCATATAAGATAAAATCTCGACTGTAGTCGGGGTTGATCAAAACTGGTGCCTAAACAATTCAGGCATTGATTTCTTTGAATGCTTTTCTCCTTTCTTTTGTCCAGATGAACTCTACACCCTTCTTTAAAAGCTCAGACATCGACTTAATGACCTGGGTGAAGTCTGGGACAAACTTCCTTATGAAGTTAATCTAATTGAAGAAAGATTGAAGGCCCTTTTTATCTACTAGGATTGGGAGCTTCATCAGAGCTTCGGCTCTGTCGGGATCCACGATGAGACCCTTTTCCGAAATTGCATGTCCCAGCAGTTTTCCTTCACTGACTGCGAAGATAGACTTTTTTGGATTGATTGAAATGCCAAATTCTTAGCATTTTTTAAAAATTTGTTGAATATGTTTTGGGTGGTTTTCTCTCCTTCAGGAGAAGACGGTCATGTCATCTAAATAGATAACAATAACCTTGTTTAGAAGCTCGCCAAAAGCAAGGTCCATCACCCTCTGAAAAGTAGCTCCCACATTTGAGAGACCAAAAGGCATCTGCTAGTAGGCGAATGTGCCCCACTTGGTCATGAATGCGGTCTTATGTTGGTATTCGTCCCTGACCCAGATTTTATTGTATCTAGATAAACCATCGAGCAAGGAGAATCATTGAGCTCCAGCCATAGAATACAAGATCTGATCGATCTGTGGGAGAGGATAGTGGTCCTTGAGGGAAGCATGATTCAGGTTGTGAAATTCCACGCATAATCAGATGTCTCCATTCTTTTTTCTGACAGGGACCAAGTTCGCTACCCAAGAAGAATGCTTGATGGGATAAATGATCTTTGCTTCAAGCATTTTTAGCAGTTCAGCCTTCATCAGGACCTCGATATTTGGATTAACTGGCCTTTACTTCTGTCAGAAAGGTTTGGCTCCTTCTTGTAATTCAATTGTATGTTGGATCAGATACCGATCATATCCTTTGAGGTCATGATAAGACCAAGCCACAATATCTGGGTACCTCTTACACAGACATCCGATTCACTCTTTTTCTTCCAAAGTACAATCGATCCCAATCTTTATTACTTTCCCAGGCTCCAGTTCTAAGTCTTGATATTACTACATGCTGATATGGATCCTGTAGGAGAGCGATCGATCATTTTGATCGAAAAGGCTCTCAAGCATGATCAATCCCTTGGGAACGTGGTTGTTCTTCAACTGGACCAATCCTTTGTATTCTTCCTCATCAGGGCTTCGGTCTTCGACTGTAGCGGCTTCTTGGATCATGAAATTAACAATCTGCTCATCATTGTCAAAAACTTGCCAGTGTAAATCTCTATTCGGGACAGAGGGTCTATAGATCATCCTTACAGCCTTCGGATTATGCACCATATCATCCACTGGATAATATCAGGCTACGATGGATGCTAAGACATCTGCATGTCAATTCTTTTCTCATGAAACAGACTGTAGATTGAGAGATTCAAACTGGTCAAATAGGTCCCATACCCTATTGCGATATGATTTAAGATAGTGTTTCTTTGAAGAGCATCTATTGGTGACCTGGTTGCAAACTAGTTCGGAATCTCCAAATATTTGAAGATGCCTTATGCCTAACTTGTCAGCTTTCTTGAGTCCTAAGCACAAGGCTTCATACTCTGCTACATTGTTGGTGCAGCTCCATGTCAATCGATAGCAATATTCTTTTTGCTCACCAGACGAGGAAATCAGAAGGATTCCTGCCCCAGCGCCGTTCTTACATCGGGCACCATCGAAGAACAATTTCCATAGTCCTTCTTGAGTAGAAACCTTCCCTTTCATTTTGGCTGGTTTCTCGGACTTGGCGATGGTGTAGCACCCCACCTCAGTCTCTATCATGGCATTGAAATTTTCCAATGAAAATTCATCTTCACAACACAACTGTGCGAGGGATTCTTGGACCATATCCACTTGCTCTAGCTCCTCTGCGATCATATGCACAGGGCCACTGCTTTCTTCTTTGGACATCTTCTCAACCAGGAACATAGAAGGTTTTTCATTATAGATCTTCACCTTCTTCCCTTTGAAGGGGATCTCCAGATGAGTGTATTCCATGGACAGATATCCGCCCAACTTTGCCATGAATTCCCTTGACAGGCACATGCTGAAGTAGGGCTCAAGGTCCACGACTACCACCTCTTGTATGACTACGATTTGAGGTGTCTTATGTAGCCGAATAGGAATGTCTTTAATGACACCTACAATTTTTACTGGGGTACTATCCAACTAGAGGACTCCATGACTACTTTGTGTGTATTCCATGCCTATCTCCTTGCATACCACCTTCGGCATTACTGTCATCGCAGCTCCAGAATCTATCATACAGTTATGCACAATATATCCTTCCATTCGTAAGGATAGGTAGAACAGTGGAGGTCTATTTTTTCCTATGATGGACGTGGACAAGGTCTGCACCAGGGCGAGCGGCTCTGCCTTCTTTGTATTGATCTTCTTCAATGATTCTTGCAACAGGTCTACTTGTCTAGGAAGCTGGAGAGCATCATACAAACTGATTTTGGCTGGGATCCTCTTTAATTCTTCCACAATGTTGTAGGCTGGGGAGCCATGCACCTCGAGTTCCTTTCTTGGTTCGTACTTGGTGCGATATTTCTTTGTCGCTTTGACCCTTTGTCACTTGGTGAGTGAGGGAAACTTGAGCTTTTCCTTAGCCTATTCTTTGGTCTCCACCTGAGGTGGTTCGGTAGTGGCCTTTTGGGCCTTTTCCTTGACTAGAGCTGGTGGAGGAGCTTCGCTTGGGGCTGAAGAGGATGGTTGTCCCTTTTCAAATCGAGCATGTACCTTCAAAGGGGCCATCTGAGTAGCATCCACCTCTATTGAACTTTTACCTCCCTTGGTGAGGACCGCAACTAGCTCTTCCTTGCCGATGGACAAATTCTGATCCGATTGTCAATGACATTGACTTGGCCACCTTGACTGCTGCTTGTTAGCGTCTGTACGTAGTGTTGATGCAACATGCATGTATTCTCTTTGTGAGGATCATTACATGTAGAACACCAGTATACATGATCATAAGTGCTTGGGACTTCATCTATCACAGCATTTCTTGTCGAAGCTTTTCCTTGATGGGCCGCTTGATCTTTGGTAAGTGCAGGCGTGGGATAAGACCTTCTTGGTAGAAACTCTTGTTGTGCTTGCTTCTTCTTGACAATGGTCATGTCGTTGGACAAGGTCTACACTGTGGCATTTAACGATTGCATTTCTTGTAATATCTTGGCTTGCATATCATCTGCCTTAGGAACTGATGGTAAAGAAGCCATATTCGATATCGGAGGCAGGGCAGTATTTTGGAGGGGTGCTGGCAACATTGGAAATGTTGGAGTAATAGTGGGCGGTGTAGTTGAAAGTGTAGGAAAATGTATCTGTGGAGAGGTGATCTGTGACACGATAGGATTTGGGTTCCAAGATGAGATCGGATATGCAAGGATTGCAAAAATCTACGGAGTGACTGCGCTCGCATATTGGGCTTGAAGGAACTCGGGGAGTATGGGCATTGGCATTATTTGAGGGAGTTTACCCATGGCTATGAGGTCCGTTTCTGCTTTCTTGGCTAACCCATATAACTTTGGAAAAGTATTGACATTGGAATACCTTATCATAAGGTCGATATCAGGGTTGAAGGCCCGAAGGAAGTAGTACGCCGTGGCTTCGTCAGTTGGGCAAAGTCCAACTGGGACTCTTTGCCAGGTTTGAATGAACCTAACATTGAAGTCTGCAATATCTTCTTGTGGATGTCTTTGGATTGAAGTGAATTGCTACAAAAGAGAATTTAGATCGACGGACTCGTTGAAGCCTTGCATCAACTACCCGACTAACTGGTCCCATCCCGTAATAGTGTCGGGTGGCAGAGATCTGTACCAATAGAGGAGTTTTCCTCTAAGGGAGAGAACCAGGAGCTTCACCATCACTCGCTCTTCTATGATATCATGGATTGCTGCCAGGGAAATGATGTCCTGGATATGCTCTAGAGCAGTCTTTCTAGTTTCGTTGAATGTTGGGAGTTTTTTGATTGCAGCAGGTGGAACTTGCCCTTGGCCCACGAGATTCAATAGTGACGAAGAATTCCATGCTGGAAATAATCTGGGTGGTATTTGTTGCTATTGTTGTTGTTTTTTTTGTGCCATATTTGTGCCTGGGTTCTGTGGAACAGAAGTCCTTGAAGTCTTTCTTGGGTTGCTCGTCGGAAGGGCAATGGGAATAGAGGCACTAGGATGCTTCGGTGAGTTGGGAGGATTCGGAGGAAAACTAGTTGCTGTGCTATCAAAAGTTAGGCCTTGCTCGTCAATAGCAGCATCTTGTGACGATGTCTCACATAAGAGATATTCAGGGGTAACTAACCTAGAGTGTTCCCCAGAGGCATCAATATCAAGCTCAAAGAAATCGGTTTCCTCTCCTCTATTCCTAACTCTCCATCTTGTTTGCATGAAGGCATAGGCTTTAGTACCGGTCTTTACGACTTGAAGATTCTCGGGTAAGACAGAGTCGCCAGATGCTAGGAGTCTTTTAGTAATGAGAGCATCGATTCTCACTACTACTCAGGGGATGAGACTGATCGGGTCTCACCAGGAACTTGTTAGAACCACTGGCTCCGATGAAGACGAGCTAGGAATTTTCTCAAATATGGGACCTTATGTCCCATCGGGTGTGCCAAAAACTATTGGTCATCAAATCCGCATAGGAAAGGACTTTTGGTGGGTTTGCGTGCCCTGGACCTGTGACCAACATTGAAATGCCAAAAGGAAGAGATGCCCCTCATGCCAATCTCTGGAGAAGGTCGGCTCCTATACTAATCTACTTTTGGGGTTTGAGATAAGAGTGCAGGAAAGAGATAAAAGGAGTTCAGGTTAGAGAAAGAAATAAAAAGGGGTAAGGGTTAGAGATTGATGATTCAAGGTGGGGAAGAAAAAGAAGCATGATCACTCACTAATAACTCGAATAGAAAAAAAAAACACCAAGAATAGATGAAAGAAACGCAGTTCCGACCTTCCTATGTATCCTTTGGATGGGTTCGTAGGGTTCTTCTCTCTCTCGCTGGAATTCAAGGTTCAGAGTAACAACGATTAAGACGAGGGAATAACAAAAACCTCGATCCACTAGGCAGCATAAAAGAAAGCAACAAATACATTTTTTCCCTCCTATGTATCCTTCAGGGTGAATTTTAGGGTACAGTCCCCAATCGCACACCGGATTCAAGATTTAGAGTCTCAGTATACGAATGCAGATAGACAAAAGAATTAAGCACAAAAGGCAGCATAAAAGAGAGAAATAGAACACAAAATATCTTTAGTATTAGACATAGGACATCAAGTTACAGCAGCTTTCTAGCAGAAAGTTCCCCCCCTTTTACATTACAGAGCTTGGATTTTATAGAGGACCCGACCCTCTAAATAATTATTATAAAAATGGTGGAGTACGCCCTCGGGCCCTGAGAAATCGATGCCTTGCTGCTGTTGCGAATGATCCTTCAAATTGGCTACCAAAACTGGCAAATGCGACTGATTCAACTGAGGAAAGATGCATTAAATGAGCCACCTGGGTGTCCTCATATTGTAGGTGCGGTGCTCGAGTGGCGGCCATGCTTGTCGGGTTGTCCTTCTCAGACTGATACTTCGCATCTAATTACCAAAAATGAGCAACGGGCTTATCGGGCAAGAAAATATGCATTCCAACCTCAATATTATTTTTTTAATCACTGAATATATCGACATTATCGTTACAAACTAAGAAATCCTCCAAATGATTTCACTCTTGAACTTTATCTTTCGAAAGAAAACAAAAAGAATCTTGAAATAAAAATCTTGAAATGATTTTAAGTTCAAAACTTTATCTTTTTATTATTTTTTTAATCTCTGAATATATCGACATTATCGTTACAAACTAAGAAATCCTCCAAATGATTTCACTCTTGAACTTTATCTTTCGAAAGAAAACAAAAAGAATCTTGAAATAAAAATCTTGAAATGATTTAAAGTTCAAAACTTTATCTTTATGTGTCAAACTTCAAAATGATTTTAGTTTTAAATTTTTTTTAATAAAAGTAATTTTAATTATAAAAGTAATTTTTTTTTACAATATAAAAAGTGGTGAAGAAAAAAATCACATTTAAAAAACTAATAACGGAAAAAGAAAAACAAAATGCACAAACAAATCGTGATAAACAAAACCTTATCCATTTAAAATGGTAATTCCCTATCTTTTAATAAAAATAAAGATTATAGAAACACATAAAATAAATAAAAAATTGTTTTTTTTGGAACTTTACTGTTAGGTTTTCTTTAAAAAAGTCGAGGAGTAATCTGATATACCCAGCTGAAGGTCAATTTTTTTATTTTTTTTAAATAATTTAGTGGAATATAATGATATTCTTTAAAAGTGATCTATTGACCTGGCCCAAGCTAGAATATGCCAACGTCTTCAAATTTTGTTTTATTGAAGATTCCAGGTAATAAATTCAAGTACATGGGCTAGAAAAATAATGTTCTGATCTTCCTTTCTACAATTTTCTAGACAAACATTTTTCTAATCTCTGCTACCTAATCCACTTCTTTGCTACCTAATCCACTAATCCACTACCTGTCTGTCAGTCTGCTAACTAATCTTGGCGGCTATGACCTTTATTTATTTACTTTTTCTTCCATCTCATAAAAATATTTTTCTTAGATATTGAACTAATGTTTTTCAAATGTGTAGAATTATTTTTAAAAAAATATATATTTTTTAATCAGTTGATGGATTTTAAAGATTATTTATAATATCTAAATCCGACAAACATTTAACCTTTATCAACTAACTTATCAAAATCAAAATCTAAAATTTAAACCAAATAAAAAAATATTTACTAACTATTCAAATTTATTAAACATTAAACAATATCTATAATAATCTCCAATATATATAAAAGCCTCTTAACCCAAACATAGTGGTCTCAAGTTCAACGTGAATAACTGAACAATTCAGATCCTTACACAGTAGACAGTATCCCGTCAAGGTCACGTGTGGGACAACAACAAAATATTATGGATAGTACGGACATTATTGATATCATCGTCTTTGATCAAGTATTTGCATTGGGAAATTCATCTCAAGTTTTTGGGACATTCAAGTTGTTTGGTCGAATTTAAATATAAATAAATTTCTTCTAGAATAGAAGAACGTGTCTATGTGTGTATATTCATTTTCAAAGTCTGTGATTAATGGCATGGAAGATTCGATCTGACTTGGACAATTTTTTACACCTGTGACCAATGAGAGGGGAAGTCATTGGCCAAAGAAGTAAACTCTTTGCTGGTGTTAGCAAATTTTCGCGAAAGTAGAGGACAACCATTTGAATCTTGCCTTGACAGAACTCGCTTGTGTATATATTCAATGTTATGTTCATCACATGTGGGACAACAACAAAATATTATGGATAGTACGGACATTATTGATATCATCGTCTTTGATCAAGTATTTGCATTGGGAAATTCATCTTAAGTTTTTGGGACATTCACGTTGTTTGGTCGAATTTAAATATAAATAAATTTCTTCTAGAATAGAAGAACGTGTCAATGTGTGTATTCATTTTCAAAGTCTGTGATTAATGGCATGGAAGATTCGATCTGACTTGGACAATTTTTTACACCTGTGACCAATGAGAGGGGAAGTCATTGGCCAAAGAAGTCAACTCTTTGCTGGTGTTAGCAAAATTTCGTGAAAGTAGAGGACAACCATTTGAATCTTGCCCTGACAGAACTCGCTTGTGTATATATTCAATGTTATGTTCATCACATGAATTTATCAATACCCATATATCATATATGAGATCACATCTGTGGGACACTTTTCTCAAACACAAAAACCGCATGAGTTAGTCCTAGAGCAGATGCCCAGTTCGGTCGGACAAATGATCTTTCACTGATAGATAGATAGAGGTGGGATTATCGAGACTATTGAATATTTACCATTCATAGGAATTTGGGGTGATTCGTCTTGCAATTAGGTGTGGTGCTCGTCTTGCAATTAGGTGTGGTGCCCAAGTCTTTGAGATCTTCTAGGATTGGGCATATAGTAGAGTTTCTCCACAATCAAGCTTTGAGCTCAGGCCCAGTGCTGGATTCCAGCGGATAGGCCACGGGACTAGACTGTATCCGCCTTGCCCCAGGTTTAAGTCTCTAGTGCCGTCAGTAGTTGGCTCCTCTGTGGTTTCCACAGCTTTGAACTCAGGGGTGCCAATAAAGTGTGGATTAGCACCTCACATACAATTGGGCATTTCAAATCTTCTTGTTGAGGTGAGGCTAATAGGCTTTACCATTCACAGAGTTGGCGTGATACCTTCTGCAATTAGGCCTAGTTATTAGGTCACCAGAATCCCTAAAGTGGGGTGACCTATACATACCCCTTACAAGAAGGAGGTTTGTTACAGCCTGGCTTTGAACTTGGGTGTCCTAATAAGTGTGGATTAGCGCTGAAGCGCTGAATTGGGTGTCCTAATAAGTGTGGTTTATCATTTGATCTCTGAATGTGGGTATCCTGTGGGTATCCTGATAAGTGTGGGTTAGCATTTGATCCCTGAGCCTCACAAACATAAAATCAAAGAAATGGCCTTGTATTTGCTCCATGGGACTCTTCATTGCACTATAATCAAAGCTGAAGACCTTGTAGATGAACTCCGGTTCACAGGCCAGGCACCCAAGTTCCTGAGAAAGGTCAGTAGGATTAAGTTGCTTATGAAAATTTCATTTTTTAGTAGTTAATTCTGTAGTATTGGTAGCTCTAATTTAATTTTGGTTTTATCAGATGGTGGAAATGATTGAGGACAAAGTGAAGCTTGGTAAAGGAGCAAGCAGGATCTATGCTACCATTGAACTGGGAAAGAGCAGAGTGGCAAGGACAAGGGTCGTGGATGATGATCCTGTCAACCCGGAATGGAAGGAAAGCTTTCACATCTTTTGTGCTCACTATGTTTCTAATGTAACCATTAATGTTAAGAGTGATGATGCAGTGGGTGCTCATGTGATTGGCAAGGCCACAATTCCTCTGGCCAAGATCCTCTCAGGGAAGCCCCTGAAAGAGACTTGTGATCTCTTTATTGAAGGCAATTCAAAGAAAAAAGGTAAGGTTCATGTCAAATTGCAGTTTACCAGTGTACAGAGGGATCCCTCTTGGGGAACAGGGATACCTGGTCAGGATTACCAAGGTGTCCCATTTACATTTTTCCCCCAGAGAAATGGGTGTAGGATCACTCTATATCAAGATGCACATATGCAGCCAGGTTTTCTTCCGAGGATCTTTTTAGATAGGGGAATGGTGCGTCAAGAAACCAGGTGTTGGGAGGACGTGAACCATGCAATATCTAATGCCAAGTACTTCATTTACATTGCAGGTAAGAGAAATTTTTCAATCTAGTTTTCTAGCAGTTGCTTTGTTATCTTTGTCGCAAATTATGGGAGTCGTGTCTGGACTATGCCCAAAAAATAATTTGAACTTGTGAATAATGATAAGAAGTTCTAGAACCAATATCAGGAAGGACTAGTAATGACACTTACAGGGCACTAGAGTAAGCCTATAAGCAATGCTGCATCCAAATATTTTTCCAATTGAAATGCTGTTGAAACTTAGGGTAGGATCCAGTTAGGCATTTTAGAAGGCAATGATTTCAAAAGCATAGAGATGTTGTTTACATTAATGTTGGATTCCAGCTGCTCAAAATGAGTTTCACTGTAACTCCTGGGTATACAGGTAGAAGTGAAGGCAATTTTTTAAGATCACATCCAAGCCTCATGGGCATATGAGGACCCTTGTGGTAGTAAGGAAACATTTTCCGTTTACCTAATTTATATTTGGTGAATTCCGTCTCTTTGAGTTTTGACTCTTTGTCCAAGTTTTTGGTAAATTAGGGTATTGCCAATCCGTGTAAACTTGAGGTTAGAGGATCTGTGACCTCTTCCTTCTATGTAGAGGAGGGGAGAGAGGATACATGTTTAATGAAATCCACATGTGTAAATATGCCACAATTGAGTCAATAGCCAGTAATTCAGAATGCGTCGGGATGATAGCAACGACAGGCAAGTGGATCCAAAATCATAGACAAGCACCATTACGATGAGAGTACGGAAACAAGAATTTGCTAACAAAATAAATGCTTGCTTCTTAAGTCATTAGTGTTATTGTTCCCTGTAAGCAGTAGCCTCCATGCTTCGAAATAATTGAGACCACAGTGCCTGCTAAGGTTTAAAAATGTTTTGAGCAAAAGGTACTGAAATTTCAGAAGCTTCCTTCGATTACCAGCATACATGACCATGGTTTTATACTTTTTTCATTTATGAGTTCATTGTGAACTCCTACAATATTCCTGTATCTTGTTTCTCATAAACACAAACATGGAGTTCGTGTCCAATATTTTGTTATACTTATTCCTTATCTTGGGATCTTATTCGATCCACTTAATCTGGAGTGTTTCCCCCAAAAACTTGTTAGTATGCTAGCACAGACCCATACAAAGGTAAAGGTAGAGATGATTTTTTAGGTCAGAGCCAAGCCAGTGCATCTTCTGGACATACGAGACCCCCTTGTGTAAGCAAGAGAAAGTTTTCATCTTACCTTGTACTTATTAGTTCAATAATGTACTTCTGTAGGCTTTGACCTTTTGATCAAGACCACAATAAATCACGAGTCTTTCCAACCTGTTTAATCCTGAGGTACTAAACCCAAGTTGAATATTCATCGACAATAAGTAGTGATTCCAAAGATCATTGTTTAGGCACCGGTGCATGTCTGCAAGGTCAATTCAGTGCCTTCCCTTCCCTCAAATACAGGTAAAAATCTATGAGCAGAAAAAATGACTTAGAAGCAATTACAGCATTCACAATGCCAATAATGCCTCTCATAATGAAAAGTTCTTGAAAATTCATTAAAAAATTGCTCATACTGAATGTCATGCCAATAAAGTATTTGCATCAACTTTCATGCTATGGAATTCTTTTATCTTACTCTGTCGTTTACTCCTCAGTGCTTTCTAAACCTTTGTTGTTTTCACCAAAAACTTCCTCTCAGAAATTGATTACCGTTTATCTCAAAGATGACCAAAAAAAAATTTAGTAGTACAGAACCAACAGTGAAGGACGAAATAACCAAAAGGTGCATAATACAGAAAGCCAAACCTTACAATGAGCAGTGGCAACATATTTGAATGGGTTTTGTCTTCATTTAAAGTAACATGTCTGTTCTAGTGAAAGCGGCTACTAGCACTCCAAATGTTGTACTATGTCCTCCTAGGTCTATTAACTGCATATATACCTCAATTACCAATAAGCTTTGACATTACCCAATTGAATTTGCAGGATGGTCAGTAAATACAGCAATAAGGCTAGTACGGGATCAAATTACAGGGGAAGGGGAAACACTTGGAGAATTACTGAAAAAGAAAGCAGATGAGGGCTGCAGGGTGCTTCTCCTTGTTTGGGATGACAGGACATCCAACAGAAGCAGAGGCTTGCCAAATTTAAGTATCATGGGCACCCACGATGAAGAGACATTCAATTTCTTCAAGTCTACCAATGTTAAATGTGTGCTTTGCCCAAGAAATCCAGACAGTGGACTAAGCATAGTACAAGGAATGACAGTGGGCGCCATGTTTTCCCACCACCAAAAGTCCATAACAATAGATGCTGAGATTTCACCATCGAGTCCCTACAGAAGAATTGTATCATTTGTGGGTGGGCTTGATCTCTGTGATGGTCGTTATGATGACCAACACCACTCCTTGTTTTGCACCCTTAACTCGGTCCATAAAGATGACTTCTATAATGGATGCTTCAAGGGAGCTTCATTGAACTATGGAGGACCTAGAGAGCCATGGCATGACATTCATGCCAAAGTAGAAGGCCCTGTGGCTTGGGATGTTCTCACCAACTTTGAACAGAGGTGGAGGAAACAAGGTGTACAAGGACCTCTATTAGATATCTGCTCTAATAAGGACATAATTCCAATGACACCAGTCACTGAAGTATATGATCCTGAGACCTGGAATGCTCAAGTTTTCCGTTCCATAGATGGAGGTGCTGCTTTTGGGTTCCCAACAATACCAGATGAGGCTTCTAACATGGGATTAGTTACTGGAAAAGACCAAGTAATTGAAAGAAGTATACAGAATGCCTATATCCATGCCATTCGCCGCGCAAAGGACTTCATATACATTGAGAACCAGTACTTCTTGGGCAGTTGTGCTTCCTGGGACTCAATGCAGGAGACTGGTTGCGATCATCTGATACCAATTGAATTGGCTCTGAAGATTGTTAAGAAAATTGAGGCTGGGGAGCGATTTACAGTTTATATTGTTATTCCCATGTGGCCTGAGGGCTTGCCTGATAGCTTGAGTGTTCAGCCCATTTTGGAATGGCAAAGGAAGACCATGGAGATGATGTACAGGGAAATTTCTCAGGCTCTCATTGCAAAAGGAATGTATGATGCTCATCCAAAGGATTACCTTTCATTTTTCTGTTTGGGTAACCGGGAAAGCAAGGCGACCGGTGAATATGAGCCTATAAAGTCAGTACAGGAACAAATCATTGGTGAACATTACAGAAAAGCCCAGGAGAACAGACGGTTCATGATATATGTGCATTCCAAAATGATGATTGGTAAGCCCCAATTCAATCTTCTTATACTTTGTAGATTTTCTTGTGGTTTTATCTCTGTATGTTTGCTTTCAATTTTTGCATTGTTTGTTTGATTCACTGATCTTGAGTGCCGTTAAGGTCAAGATAGCTTATGAAAACTACATATAATCTTTTGTATTCACAGTGTATTTCACTTCAACCACAAAACTTGGGAAGGGGATTTGTTTGCATGAAAACTATCTCACTGTTTCAGGGAGGTACCATAGCATTTTTCTTTCTGCTTAGCAAATTTGGGCAAGATTATAGGGCATCTTTATCATGGTGCAGGGTAAGCATAGGTTACATTCTTAAGATTTAAACCTAGGTCATGCTAAGCAGCAAGCTTGACCGACATTCTTAAGGTTTAAACAAGGGTCATGCTCAAATGTTCCCTATGTTCATTACATCAACCACTTTACAATCTGAGCTATCTTATTATGGTGATGAAGGTTTAAATCTGGATCACACTTTTACAAGTGTTCCTTTGTTATAACCATTACACCACAATCCCTTTGACATGGAGATGCTATACATTGAAATAAAAAGAAATACCTCATGTTTTGTTGGAAAGTCGCCTTTCATTTGAGAATTATCAAAAGAGGAACAGATAAACACTGGACAGAAGTTTTATGGCATTCACTGGAGAACTTTTATAGTAATTCTCTCTAAGAGTTTATTGAAAAACTCAAGTTTTCTAAAACTTTTTGGTAAACAGTGGGCCAAAGTTTTATGGCATCCAGTGGAAAACTGTCTTACCAGATCTTCTTTGAAGATTTTATTAAAATGCTCAAGTTTTGTAAAAGTTATGGAAAAGTGAATCTCATAAAAATAAAGGCAAAGGTGAATTTTTAGATTATAACCAATGTGACAGACCTTTGAAGGTATGAAATATAGCAAAAGAATTTAGTTTGACATTGTGCACCTTTCTGAATTTTTTTCTTTTTCCTTTTATGCATTGAGTTCAATTGTACACCTTCCTGAGGATTTGCACTTTGACCATAGTCATGCAAAATCAAGTCTTATCAATCCTTCTATGTGTCTAAACCAAATCGTTTTTTATACATTGTTTAGTTTGAACTTTGATCTTATGCACCATTTCGAATTTATTCACTTTTGCCTTTTATATATTGAGTTCAATTCTGCACCATTCTAAATTGTGGACCATAGTCATGCTAAATCAAGTCTCCTCAATCCTTCTAAGAATCTAAACCAAATAAGCACATGTTTTTATACACATTGTTTAGTTTGATATTATGTACTCACATTTGCCTTTTATATTTTTGAGTTCAATTATTTGGACTTTGCTCATGCTAAATCAAGTCTCCTCAATCCTTCTAAGAATTTAAATCAATTGAACACTTCATTTTTTATACAATGTTTAATTTTGATATTGAGAGAGGCATGGATATTGTTTATGCCCTCTCTTGGTTTAGGTCCATAGACTTTATCCAAGCTTTCCTATACACATCATGGCTGACTACATTTGTGCTTCATTTTTTATACAATGTTTAAGTTTGATATTGAGAGAGGCATGGATATTGTTTATGCCCTCTCTTGGTTTAGGTCCATTGACTTTATCCAAGCTTTCCTATACACATCATGGCTGACTACATTTGTGTTTTACTACGTTACAGTTGATGATGAATACATAATACTGGGATCCGCAAACATCAACCAAAGGTCAATGGATGGGGCCAGGGACTCCGAGATAGCAGTGGGAGCATATCAGCCCTTCCACACATCTGTGCAAGGACCTCCTCATGGGCAGATCCATGGATTCAGGATGTCTCTCTGGTATGAACACTTGGGTATTCTTTTGGATGATTTCTTGCAGCCCAATAGCACCCAATGCATAAGAAAAGTGAATGAACTCAGTGGAAAGATATGGAGTGAGTTCATAGCAGACGAGGGCCCAGATATGAGAAACCTTTCAGCACATCTAATGCCTTATCCAGTACAGGTGAGGGAGGATGGTTCAGTCTCCATGAAAGAAGGATATCAGTACTTTCCTGATACCCAGGCCACAATCTTGGGGTCTAGATCTCCTTTGCCTCCTGTTCTCACCACCTAAGAATATGAGAAATATTGATCTTAATTATTGAAATTCTTAAAATTGATCTTAATTATTCAAAAATTATTTTACTATAAATGATTCTCCCTTTGGAACTGGTTAGGAGATAATTTGCCACCTGCAGAATGGGTTTTAGTGTGGTTTCAAGGTCGGGGAATCAAATTCAGACTCGGTCTGGTTAGCTTCTTAGTTACCTTTATCTATCGCTGAGTTTAATATTTGGGTTGCCTTGAGTAATAAGATAGGTGTTTTTTATATTTTGAGATCCCTTCTGATTCTGATAAAAAGATCTGGTTTCCCTGGCACAACAGAAGGCCAGGTGAAGAGTCCAAATGTAGCAGACTAGACTGAATTTATTGTTCTGGTTTCTTCTCTGTTAAGGATTATATGAAGGCAGCAAAGTCTTTTGTGATTATGGTGTCACTATCTCGGATCACTTCCCTGTAATTTCTTCCCTTAGTTTCGGTGATTATGATTGAAAATTTGATGGACTCCCTTATAAACTGAACACCTCATTGTTACAAGATCCAGAGTGTATTCAAGACCTGAAACTTCTCTGGGCTGAACAAGAAAGAGCTGATGGGAACCATGGATAAATTTTATGATAGAGGTAAAAGGTAAAGTAGTTTTTAGGATTATGAGATATTTTATTTATTTAATATATGTTTTTTAATATTATTATAATATACAACTTTAATTCACTTTGAATTCAAATTTTAAAATTTTTAATTGTGAAGACTACTCATACGAGAATGCCATCTTAAAGTTTGGGAGTGGAAAAAACACTATTAGAGCCCAAGAAGGGCAGAAAAAGCAGCTTCGATAGAAATATCTTTTTTACTTTGCATTCTGCTATTTTGGAGGACTCAAAACACTATTAGAGTCCAAGAAGGGCAGTTTCGATAGCTCTGTATTGAAATGTTTTTTTTTTACTTTGCATTCTGCTATTTTGGAGGACTTTCCTAAGATTTGAATATTCATAAATAAATTTTTAAATTAAATTAATATTTTAAATTAAATTTTTATTAAAAATATAAATAAATTTATTAATTTTTTAAATTATTGAGAAATATTTTTTATACATATTCATTGTTGGGAATGAACTCAGATCATTAAATTTATTAATTTTTTATACAACAATAGGCAGAAAATTTAGATAAGAATTTATTGTTTTATTATTTATAAAATCAGCTTAAAGTTTAAAATTAATTTAAAAATATTTTATAATGTATAAAATAATTAAAATATTTTTAAGTTTTTATAAAATTAGATTAAACTTTTGAATTTTTAATTGATTTTGTAAAATCTTTCTATATTATTAGATCAATTATATTATCACATTGTTTTCTTCAATGGACACCTTCTCTTTAATATCTTCGATGAGAAGAGACACTCTTTCTCCTCTTTCTCCTCCATAATTTTATTAAGTAAAATAAAAAATAAAAATGAAGGATCCTTGAACTTTTCTCTTATGGCATTTTAAGATTCAAAGTTTAAAATGACACTAGGTTGATGCTATGTGGCACCACTATGGTGTCAACATTAAACTAGCATTGACACAACTTTGAGCTAGTATCACTTATAAAATAAAACAAAATGGAGAAGGGAGAATGTTAAAGGTATAACTCTAAGAAATAATTGATAAATAATATACATTTAAGTTGATAATAATTTAAATATTATAATTTAATATTTAAATTATATATTGAATGAAAGTTGGAAATAGGTTGTATTTTATGTTTTAAAAGTAAGTGTTGCAAGTGTAAGGAAAGAGTGTCACTTTTTTTTTTAATCTACACGGAATTTTAAAAGTTAAAGGATTTTTGTGAAGAAAATTTTGGTAGCATAGTAAGAAATTCATTTTTTTTATCCTCGTGAGTGTGTTCTATCGGCAAGAACGCCAGTTGCATTATCGGTAATGTGACCCGGGTTCAATCCCTATGGTGGATGTGTATAAGAAGTATTACTAAAAAAAATCATTTTTTAAAGTCCTAACTCAAAGTAGAGATGTTTTACTTGGAAGTATTGATGCCTTAATCAAGGATAAGAGGAAGCAAACCCTATCCAAGTAGCTTATATTACATCAGAAGTGATTATCAAAGATAAGATGATTGAGCATAACATAATGGTTCTTAGAAGCAAAGGGTTGATATGTAAGTTCCACAAATAGTGGTCAGGTTTTTGGAAAATTCAAAGTTGGATCAAGTGGAAGTGGGGATTGAATTCAAATTACTTAATAAATTTTCTTTTGATTAGATTTTTCCTTGTCATCTTCTCTAGTTCAAAATTAGAGATATAATATTAGATGGTGGTCCATGGTTTAAGATGATCGATGCATTATATTTAAGACCATGTAGTGAGAATTTTTCTTTGGAGATAAATACTATTAAATTGCTTTAAATGTAAATTAGGTCTTTTGGACTTTCATATTAACTTATCAATAATGAGGTTTTGAAGAATATTAAAAATACTCTAAGAGAATTCATCAAGAGAAACCAACTATCAAGGAGTGAAGGCATGTTCTATACACCCAAATAAGTGTTGCCATGGATATTTCAAAAATTTCACCATAATCCATTAAGATTAAATTTGAGTTAAGAGAATGAAATCAACAAGTGGATTACGAAAACATTCCACTCTGATGTAGTAAATATTACGAGATTGGACCTATGGAAAGAGATTGCAATGTGAAAAAATGAAAAATTTTAGGCATGAGATAAGCTTCCATATGAAGGATATTTATCAGAGTAAAATCTAGCATAAATCAAGTATTTTTCATTTATAAGAAAGTGGCAAAGAAAGTCCATTTGCATCATCAAATAGTGATGTAAGAACATCCGGATTCATGAGTAATCTTGCATCACCAAAAAATTATTTTGATTTTATCCACATTGCAATGCATATCAAAAAAATAATATTTTATCCAGATTTAATTTTATAATATTTTATCTAGATTATAATTTTGGTTGAATATGATTTTATAATATTTTATTTGGATTGAAATGCATGTCAAAAAATAATATTTTATATGTATTTGATTTTATAATATTTTATCCAAGTCAAATTTTATAAGGAAATTTATAAGGTGTCTCATTTTATAATATTTTATCCAAGTCAAATTTTATTATATTATCCTAAGTTAGGGAAACAAGAGTCTATATAAGGATGAGCTTGTAATCATTTGAGATCATCTTCAGGAAAATTGAAGAGCTCTACATAGATGTGTTGGCTACGACATCTCCTAGGATTTTTTATGCAAGAGCTCTCCGTAGATGTGTTGGCTACAACATCTCCTAGGATTTTTTATGCAAGAAATGTGTCATTGTTCATTTTTTGGTTTGTGAACTTGTGGTGGGATATTAAGGCTGCTACAAGAGGTTGTCATTCATTAGACCCTCATCTACATTGCATCATTTGGTATCATAGCCCAATAAGGAGAAGATATGGCATATAGAGGAAGACCAAGGCCACCTAGAAATGGTGATATAACTGAGATGTTGAGAGGTATTATAGGCATATTGGATGTAATAGAGACAACACAAAGAAGGGGAGTACATGTTGAGGATGTAAGTGATGATGAAGAAGTTGAAGGTCAAGAGCCTGAAGAAGAAGACTAAATGGATGAGCTTGAGAGCATATTTTTGAAGGTAATTTTGAAGATGGGTAGTTAACCAAAGTTGGACACTCCTTGTTACAATGGAAGTCTATATCTAAGGATATTATAGATTGGGTCACAAATATGGAGAAATACTTTAACTATGAGTTGGTAGAGGACCCAAAAAAAATGATGTTTGTTTGTACTAGGCTAAAGGATCATGCATTCAAGTGGTGGGATCATGTACAAATGGAGAGACAAAGAAAAGGCAAGGAGAAAATTAAATCTTGGGATAGAATGGTTGCTAAATTGAAGGTCAAATTCCTGCCATCAAATTATTAGATGAGTCTATTCAAGAAGTTGCAAAACCTAAAACAAAAGGAGATGAATGTGAAAGACTACACAAAGGAATTTTATAAGCTCACTATTTGGGTTGGCCATATAGAGGATGATGAAGAGAAAATTTCAAGGTATGTTTGTTGAACTATGCATATATATTCAATATGATTTTAGTATAGTAATATTGAGGTCAATAGAAGAAGCCTATAAATGTGCTTTAGATATGGAGAAGTTTTCATAAAGGCAACAAAATAATTTCAAAGGAAGAGGACAATCAAATAGTCATAAAGGGTAACATATGCAAGAAGGAGAAGCAATCACTTATCAAAACAATAATTTAAATCAAGATATAAAAGAGAGGAAATTTCTCAAGAGGAAGAGGCTACTATAGTAGAGGTAGAGGATTCACCAAATCTTGTAATAGATGTGGAGAAGCTCGTCACAAGACAATGATAGAAGAAATGAAATGAGAAATCACATTGTTGAAGAGAAGGAAGAGAGTGTTGCTTTACCAAAACACAAAGGAATTGTAGGAAGGAGAATCTCATGATGAAGAGAGTGTTTTTGAAACCATCCAAGGTGGAGCATGAGCCAATACAAAGAAAGAGCTTGTTTAGAACTATATGTAAATCAAGAGGTAAATATTGTAAGGTCATTGTTGACAGTAGAAGTATGGATAATTTGGTGTCTAATGAGATGGTAGAGAAGCTTGGACTGAAGAGGATTGAACACCCAAATCCATACAAAGTTTCATGGTTACAAAAGGGACATCAAATCTTGGTAAGTGAGCAGTGTTTGGTAAATATTCAAATTGGTTCATACAAAGATGAGATTTTATGTGATATTATGCCCATGGATGCCTATCATGTTTTGTTGGGAAGGCCTTGGCAATTTGATAGAAAGGTTGTGCATGATGGTAGAATGAATACTTACACTATTATGAAGGATGGAAAGAAATATACATTGAGTCCATTGAAAGACAAAGGGGAAGAAGTGGACAACTATCCTAAAGTGTGTTTAATGTTCAAAAAATAGTTCTAAGAGGGATGAAAAAAAAGGAAGCTTGCTTTGCTTTCATAGCTAAACCCATGGAAGTTGGGGCAACAAATAAAGTGGATGGCATTCCACATGAAGTGAAAAACATGTTGGAGGAGTATGTTGATATCCTATCAAAGGAGTTGTTGGATGGGTTGCCACCCATGAGAAGCATCAACCACCATATGGATTTCATTCCTAGATCAAGTTTATCAAACAAGGTAGCGTATAGGATGACACCTATGGAGAATGAGGAGATGAAGAGGCAAGTCCAAGAGTTGTTGGACAAGGGTTTTATTAGAGAGAGTTTGAGCCCATGTGTAGTACCAGTCATACTAACACCTAAGAAGGATGGAGAATGATGTATGTGCACAAATTTATGAGCCATTAACAATATGACCATAAAAATGCAAATTTTTCATTTCTATGAATGGATGACTTGATGGATTGCTTGAGTGAAGCTGAGTATTTCATAAATATAGATTTGAAGAGTGGATATCACAAAATCTAAATTAGATAAGAGGATGAGTGGAAGACCACATTCAAGACAAATGATGGGCTATACAAGTGGTTTGTTATACCATTTGGATTGACAAATGCACCAAGCACATTCATGAGATTGATGAATGAAGTGTTGAATCCATTTCTTGATAAGTTTTTAATTGTTTACTTGGATGATATTTTGATATTTAGAAAAAATAAAGAGAAACATTTGATGCATCTGAGGCTTGTTTTACAAATATTAAGGGAGGAAAAGTTGTTGGTTAATTTGAAAAAGTGCAGTTTTATGAAGAGGGAATTAGTGTACTTGGGTTTTGTAATTTCCCAAGAAGGTTTGCAGATGGATCCCAAAAAAGTGAAATCCATTGTGGAGTGGCCATCACCAAAAAATATGTTTGAGGTAAGGATTTTTCACAACCTAGCATGTTTTTACAAAATATTTATTAGAAATTTTAGTGGCATTTGTGCACCTATCACAGAAATAATGAAGGATGGTAGAAATGAATTCAATTGGACGGTTGCGGTAGAGAAGAGTTTTAAGCTTTTGAATAAAAAAGTGATAGTGCAACCACTTCAAGCATTGTCATATTTCAACAAGGTCTTTTAAGTGGATTATGATGCAAGCAAGACATCTATAGGTGGAGTTTTGAGTCAAGAAGGTAAGCCCATTTCACAGTTTAGCAAAAAGAATCTAAGAAGAAATATTTGGTCTATGACCAAGAGTTTTATGCGATTGTTCAAGCACTCAAAAAGTGGAGATATTATTTGCTACCAAAAGAATTGTTCCTATTCATGGATCATCAAGAACTTTAGTTTATTAATAGCCAAGGTAATTTAAACCAAAGGCATATGAAGTGGGTTGAGTTTCTTTAGATTTATTCATTTGTTTTGAAGCATAGGAGTGGTAGATCGAATAGGGTAGTCAATGCATTGAGTAGAAGATGTCTCTTGTTGAATGAAATACGAATGGAGGTTGTTGGATTTGACTCCATGAGAGAGTTATATGAGGATGATGTGGATTTTAAGGAGGATTAGGCAACATTGAATAACCCAATCAAAAGGGATAGAACTCCATAACTATATTATCTCATTCAAGATGGTTTGTTGTGCATACCTCATAGTTCAATGAGGGAGGAATTGGTGAGAGAGGAGCACAATCAAGGCCTAATAAGATATTTTGGAATGGATAAAATATGGGCACAACTATGTGAGAGTTATTATTAGCCAAGGATGAGTGCAAATGTGAAGAAATTTATAGAGGGTTGTAGAGTTTGCCAACACACCAAGGGAAAGAGCCAAAATACAGGTTTATATCAACCATTGCCTATACTAAAGAGACCTTGGGAAGATGTGAGTATGGATTTCATACTTGGGCTACCAAGAACTCAACAAGGTAATGACTCTATTTTTGTTTTTGTAGATAGATTTTAAAAAATGACACACTTTATACCTTGTAAGAAGTCAAGTGATGCCACTCACATTGCTACACTATTCTTTAGAGAAGTGGTAAGATTGCATGGGTTGCCAAAAAGCATTGTTTTGGATAGAGATACAAAATTTGTGGGTGACATGCATTGTGGAAAAATTTGGACACTAAGTTGAGTTTCAATTCAACCTATCATCCACAAATTGATGGGCAAAAAAAGGTTATCAATAGGAGCCTTGAAAACTTGCTAAGATGTTTGGTTGGAAAGAAGCCAAGACTATGGGATACTACATTGGCACAAGCTGAGTTTGCTTACAACTTAGTTAATAGGAGTATAACAAAGAGTCCTTTTCAAATTGTGTATGGATATAGTCCTAGAGGGATTGATGAGTTGAGAAGAATTATTTATTTAGAACCAAGTGTTGTAGTAGAGGATTTTTTTGAGTACATGCATGAGTTACATCAAGAGGTGAAAAAAAACTTGGAAAGGAGTACAATGAGATACAAACAAGTCGATCTCAAGAGGAATACAAGAATTTAAAGTTGAAGAACTAATTTCAGTTCATTTGAGGAAGGAAAGTCGTGTGGGAGGAACTTATAACAAACTAAAATGGAAAAATATTGAGCCTTATAAGGTCTTGAAGAAATTTGTAGCAAACGCTTATGATATTAAACTTGCAAAAGGAGGAAATATATCTCTAATTTTCACTATCATAGATTTGTACCCTTATAATGAGAGATCAACAAGTGAAAAGACAATATAGCTTCATATCATTCAATGGAAGAGTGGGTACAACAATTGCCAGAGAAAGAAAGGGATGACGTAGAAGCGATGATAGACTCATGAGTGATTAAGAAGCCAAGAGGCAAAGAGTACATAGAATACTTAGTGAAATGGAAGCATAAACAAATGAAGAAGCAATATGGATGAGTACATCCAAATTTGGAGTTGAAGGATAGAACATATTGAGTCTCTAACAATTCTCTTTATGCTCCTATGATATTGATTTGATTTGAGATTGAAAGTTGAAGGATAGAACATATTGAGTCTCTAAAAATTATCTTTATGCTTATATGAGATTGATTTGAGTTGAGATTGAGAGTTGAAGGATAGAACATATTGAGTCTCTAACAATTCTCTTTATGCTTCTATGAGATTGATTTCAGTTGAGATTGAAAGTTGAAGTATAGAACATACTGAGTCTCTAACAATTATCTTTATGCTTCTATGAGATTGATTTGATATGATTGGATGAAATACATTGGGTCTCTAACAATTTTCTTTGTGTGTTCACATCGGGCAAGTTTCTTGGTAAACTTGCTTGAGCTGATTTGGGCAAGTTCTTGGTGAGCTTGCTATGACTGATTTGAATAGGTTCTTGTGGAGAACTTGTGGACTGATTTGGACAGGTTCTTATGGAGAACTTGTGGACTGATTTGGACAGGTTCTTGTTGAAGAACTTGTGGATAAATTTGATGAAGTCTTGGTGGAGACTTGTGAGCAGTTGTGATTGATTTGTTCAAGCTTTTGGCTTAATATTGGGACAGATCTGATAGAGATTTGAGAGCAGATTTGTGCTTGACCAGAGGACCAAGTTTGGTGCAGATTTGTGACAGAGTTTGAGAGGACTTGTCCTAGACTTATTGACTGTGTTTAGTACAGGTTTTGATGAGCATCTATAGAGGTGGTCAGTGAGGACAGAAGTCTCTAGAGCCAGAGCAAGGAGTACAAGAGTCTTCTATGGAAATGAGCTCCACCTGCTAGTGGTAGAAGAGGTAGTGATCTTCTGAAGTATCATTTCTAGATCTTTGGGGGATAGGACATCTCCTTTGGGTAGGAGGCTCATAAATACTTATTTGGGGTATAGGACATCTCCTTTGGGTAGGGGGCTCATAAATATTTTATTAGGGGAAGAATTCTCCTTTGGAAAGGAAGTCCATAAACATTGTAATTGGGAAGGATTTGATTGAGAAAATTTAGTGAAATATTTTCTCTGTGGAGTAGCCCACCTTGGGTGAACCACATTATATTGGTGTCTCAATTGTGTGATGACTTGTACACTGGTTTGATTACTGCTTTGATTATTGCTTTGATTTTGCTATTGGTTCATTGCATTGATTTTTGAAGTAAAAGGAAAAAATTAAAAAGTGGTCTTATACTGTTCACCCCCCTCTCAGTATAAGCTTGTGTTCTTCACTTATAACTCCCTAAGTTTTGAATGATAAAATTTCAATTTTCAAAAACTTTTTTGAATTCTTTATTTCTCCCTAGTTGTGTATATGAAAAAACAATCCTAATTTTTGGTTTCAAATACCTTTTGACTCCCAAATTATAAATTTAGAAATTTTGTAAAATATATTTGCAAAATTTAATATTCCAATTTGATGTAGTAGTTCTTATTTCTCCAAAATTTCTAATTTACAGATATTAAAATCTGATTTACAAAATCTAATAGATTAATTACAAAACTTGAAATTAATTTCCCTAAATTCTTCAAAAAATTCTCAAAATTCCAAATTGAGGCTCTAGACCTTTTCAGATCTTTCCAAAAATATCATATATCAATTCTAAGATTTTAATCTTTCCTTCAGCTACCTTATATCTCTATCAATTTAATTGATCCCTCAAATATTTAATTAATTTATCAATACCTTAGAAAAATTAAATTAATTGAACATTATTTCTCCAAAACCTTAGTATAGAGCAATTTAAATGTAAATTTTCCTTTACCTCCAAAATGGAACATGATAGTTGCGGTTAAATACATTTGACCTCCTCCTAAAAATCACTCCTTATGCAGTGCTCAGTCATGTAGACCCCTTGGTGCTCTCACTAGGGACTATTAGGAAGGCTCACTAACGATCATTTTGGACCCAAAAAATGTGTGCCCTTTCGATAGGTAAACATTATTGTTGTTGCTGATAGGTGAAAATGGCTCTTACTGTTGCATCGAGAAATGTATGGGTCCATGTTAACATGTATTATGGCAATAGCGATCGACAGATTGAATCTGACCCCAAGAATTTTATCGTGTCTTCATCACAGGTCAGCAACCGAACATCATAGATAATGTGTGTCCACATCATTCTCATCCTCATCAATGGCACTACCTCCACCACTGCACTTAACTCATGAATTCTCCATCATCGTTCTCTTATATGACTTGTTGCTCCATAGATTTTTACATGTGGGTGTTAAGGCAAATATCATTTTCAATAAAAAAGAATATATTTTTTCTTTTTTGGGTGCAGTACAATATTTCACAAAATACCACGGTATGCTTTCAAAGTTGCTATGTTCATTTTTACCTCCTTCTTGCTCAATGTCTCACCACATTGGTGCCAATATGATGTCATGGAATAATCTTATCCATCGAAGGTGTTACTCCATGTACTGTCCAAATATTATTATTGTACCTCTCACAACGTGGCATTATAACATTGAACATAGGTTTGTATACAAACTCAACTAATGGATTTTCCTTTCCTCTTTAACCAAATGTGGCACTTGAGCACTCCCTTGTAACACTTGTATTTCTCTTTGTTTGACACTTCGACTTCTGATAGATAGTTCAAACTTTCTGTCCCTTTAATTCTCTATCACTTCACTTCAAATCTCACCTTTTGGCTCCTCCTCGATGCTTAATTCTTCGATACTTGAATCCTACTCGCCTCTCATTCTAGCTCAATATATTCTTCTCAACGTTATGTTCTAGAGACATGTTTGCTCAATATCTTGTTCTTTTATGTGCTCAATGTTCCTTCTACGTTGAAATTTGTTGCTCAAATGCTTAGACACCTTGTTGCTACTCCTTTCCTAAAATGATATGCTCCTAGACTACTTAGATTTTGTGTCTCTACTATGTTCCTAGGTTGCTTAAAAACTCTATACTTAGATGTTTAAAAGCTATGGTGTATCTTTCCCTGATTACTTTTATTGGATGTCTCTTATAACTATGTATGATAGCCTCTACTTGCATCACATTCTTGGCCTCGATTTTTGCTCAAAATTTTATTTTACGATGTGTGTTAATGACTTGCTTTGATCTTTGTTTTTTTGTAGGTTATGACTAGTTGCAGACGAACTCTTATTCCTTTTAATCTTATATAAATGACTCTTCATTCTCAGCTTGGACCACCTTCTATCACTTTATTTATGCTCTTTTTGATCTTCTTTGTCCTTGCTTCCTTACTGATTTTGTTTACCTCTTCACTGTCTGAACTTGTATAAATTTTGCAGCTTCTTCTTCCTTTCACTTGCTACCCCAAAAACAATCAATTTTGTAGCTCTTATATCTCATCCTAGTGCTACCCAAATTTGCTTTCCAAAAAGCTTCAAATGTTGTCCTTGAATCCAAATTTAACTTGATGTCTTTATATTCTCTCTTTCTTCATCGTTCAAAGTACAATTGAACATATTTCAATGATTCTACTATCTTCAAATGGGCATGTCATCGAATGACGATAATTGTCTCAAACTATAGCTTTGATACCATTGTTAGCTTTCTTAATGGATTAACTCACAACAAACTTATTCCAGGATCAAGAATAAAACAAATCAATGCTACTAACAATATCAACAATATCTCATAACAATGAACAACAATATCTCACATAATATAACTCAAATATGCACAATATACAAATATTACATTAATGATACAACTTAGTTACAATGCATGGAGCTTTACCTCCAATATATCCTTTTTCATGACTTTTCAGTTCTCTAACTATTGCTCTCCTCTTTCATCCAAGAGATGCAACCTTTCATATTCCTCTCATAAAGACAAAGCTCTCAACTTACCACATATCATGTGACTCTTCATACTCTCTTGACACTTTGCACTTTCTCTCATATTGACACATACATTATACAAATATAAATCATCTACCAAAAACTAATATTGCAAGAGGATCAAATAATGTAATATCTCCAAAAAACTTCACAATATGTAATCTTCTCTAAGGCTTCACAAATCTCCTTCAAGTCTTCACCTATCCTCTACTCACTAGGGTAACTTTGAAATCAAACATCACTCTCTAATTTAAACTTCTAAAACTCTTCATGTTTCACTTTTCCACTTTGCTTTCTTTAACACATCATCCAATGTATCATTCCTCTTTCTCCCTATAAACATCCACCTTTTCACATAAATATCTATGTCTACCTCTAGAAAACCTCTCTCTAGTTTGACATTCATCCCATAAATTTATCCAACACATACAAATAATCTCCTCATGTCCTCAATGTAAATCTCCTCAACACCTTAATCTTCTCACACAATAATATCTTCTCCTCTTCAGCAATCCTTTCAAAAATATCTCCACTTCAATATCTCTTCTCAGCAATTTCTTCAACAATATATTTATTCCTTTTATTCCTTCAACGTTCACTCCTCCTATTCACACTTTCTATCAAGATGACACTTGAACCATAAAGTCTCTAATACCACTGTTGGCAATTCTACCAAATTATCTCACAGGTAAATTTCTCTAAGATCAAATATCAATAAAAAATATCACATTCACAAGTAACACAAGTATTGCATACCAAAATACTTCTATTATATTTATAAGTTAAACTTTCTCACATACATTTAGATTACATTGCATGGAGGATTATCTTCAATATATAACTTTACGTGATAAACTCTTCAATATTCCTAATTATAGCTCTCCTTAAACTCTCGAGAGATGTAACCTTTCACATGCCTCACATTATGACAAAAATATCATGATTACATAACCTTTCACTTTACATCTTGACACATCTCATGTGACTCTTCACTTCCATATTTGACACCTATCATCTATGACTCTTCACTTGCACTCTTGGCACCTATCACATATGACTCTTCACTTGCATACTTGACACCTTGCACACACAACTCATACTTTGCACACTTGACACCTTTCACACTTTATTACATAACACATAACACTCTCCACACTTTGACACACATTTTTCCTAATCTAATATTTACAATAGTACTCTATGGTACTTCAATGTACCAAATAATGTAATATCTCCAACACCCCTCTATATTACATTATTTGGTGTTAAGACTTTTAGTCTTCAATATTTATCTTTTGTCTTTATCTTGTTTCATATTTGGGTTTGTCTCATGATGTTATCTTTGCTCCATTGGTCTTTGAATTGGACCATTTTGCTCCTGCTTTGATAATTTTTGGAAATGTTTCTAAAGAAGTTTATCTATTCTCATCATCAACATTATTTTCCTCTATCATTATAAATTTTCTCCTTGTGCCAACAATATTCTTGAGGATGATTATTTCTTCCATAGAATTTACATGGATAAATATTTCAACATTTTGCTTCTTCATGTCCAAATCTATTGCAATGATTACATTTCTTTATATTATTTTCATTCATTGCACATGTTTTTTAAACACATTTTTTTATCCTTCCTTAGATAAAGATCATTGTAACATGCATCTTTCATTGAGAATGTATTCTTCAATCATTTTATTTTTATCTTAATATCTTTTAATGTAATCATAGCCTTGTATGCATGATGATTAGCATTTTTGAGAAGACAATGTAAACAATGTTGAAGTATTAAAGGCATTTTGTCTTTATTTTTCTCATAAATGAGTTGAAGAAATTCAGTGATATTTTTCAAATGATCTTTTGATGTATTCATTTTGAATAAATTTAATTCCTTTTATGTAGGATGTTGTATTGCTCCTAAATTTAATTTAATTTTTTATAATATTTCTTCTTCTTTAATCAATTTCTTCAAACATTTTTAATTTATTTTTCCTCTTCTTATAATGCCTATATTTTTAATTTCAATTTTTTTCCTAATTCAATTTTTCACTTATGTCTCCTTAAAACAAGTTTACTTTAAATTTCAATTTAATCCACACTCCAATTAATTCACACTTTAATTCAAATTTCAAACATTTAGTTTCCTTATATCTCTCATTCATTAATTCGTTCCTTCTTTAAGATTTTCATCAATCAAGCATTCATCAATCATCAAATTGTCAACTCAATTATTTACTCTTCTTATATCTCCCAGAGCAATTTTTTCTCCTCTAATTAATTAATTTATCCAATTAATTAATTACTCAATTTATTCCTTTAATTGTTTTAATCCTCCCCTTATCTCTTTCAAAAACAAAATTTAAAAAATATAATACTTTAAATCTTTTACCTCCAAGCAATCAAAAAACAAGCACCCAACAATATTAACCGTGCTTTGAAAAATCAAACTTACCTTTACATGTTGCTTATGTAAATGATTTATCAAAGTGAATTAATTTCCTTGTCTTAGGATGAAAGTTATGTTGGTTATCTATCTTCTCTCAGGCATTACACTCTATAAATTTCCCTCATATTCTGGTACTATGACACAACTAATGGATCTTCTAAAGCTATGGATTACTTTTGTATCTCCCGAAGATGCCTCTCTATCTCAAATTTTGCAACAATAATATGAATATTTCTCCAACAATATTTAAACTCAGGCAACAATCAAAGCATCGATGTCTTCATAGCACACTATCTCACATAACTCACAACATGTAATCTTCTCCAAATCTCCACAAATATCCCTCAAGTCTTTGCTTGTCCTCTGCTAACCAGGGAAGCTTCACAATATGTAATATTCTCTAAGGTTTCACAAATATCCTTCAAGTATTTTCTTGTCCTCTATTCACCAAGGAAACTTCAAATTAGACATCACTCTTTGCTTTAGACTTCTGTAACTCTTCAAATTTCACTCCACTTTGCTTTCTTTAATGTGTTCTCCAATGTATCATTCCTCTTTCTTCTTATCAACGTCCACCTTTTCAAGTAATATATTCATCCATCTCCAACAAACCTCTCTCTCATTCATCATTCGACCAACAAATTTATCCAAAACTTACAAATAATCTCCTCATGTCCTCGATGTAAATCTCTTCAACAGCTTAATATTTTCATGTAGTTATCTCTTCCCCTCTTCAGTAATCCCTTCAATAATATCTCCATTTAAATATCTCTTTTTAGTATTTTCTTCAATAATATCTCTATTCCTTTAATTCCTTCAACGTTCACTCCTCTTCACACTTTCTATAAAGATGACACTTGAACCACAAAGGCTTAAATATCTCTATTGGCAATTCTACCTTATTATATCACACGAAAATTTCTCTAAGATTAAATATCAATCACATAAAATCATATTCACAAGTAATACAAGTATCGCACCCCAAAATACTTCTATTATGTTTATAAGTTAAACTTTATCACATACATTTAGATTACATTGCATGGAGCTTTGTTATTAATATATAACTTTATATGATAAACTCTTCAATATTCTTGATTATTGATCTCCTCAAACTCCTAAGAGATGCAACCTTTCACATGCCTCACATTATGACAAAAATCTCATGATTACATAACCTTTCACTTTACATATTGACACATCTCATGTGATTCTTCACTTTCATATTTGGTATCTATCATCTATGTCTCTTTACTTGCACTCTTGACACCTATCGCATATGACTCTTCACTTGCATACTTGAAACCTTGCACACGCAGCTCATACTTTGCACACTTGACACTTTTCACACTTTATTACACAACACATACTATAATTTGACACATACTTTTCCTAATCTAATAATTACAATAGTATTGGTACTTCAATGTACCAAATAATATAATATCTCTAATACCCCATATTACATTATTTGGTGTTAAGACTTTTAGTCTTCAATCTTTATCTTTTGTTTTCATATTTGGGTTTCTCTTATAATACTATCTTTTCTCCATTGGTCTTTGAATCGGACCATTTTGCTCTTGCTTTGTTAACTTTTGGAAATGTTTCAAAGATAATTTTCTAAAAAAATTTATCTAGTCTCATAATCAACATTATTTTCCTCTATTATTATAAAATTTCTCCTTTTGCCAATAATATTCTTGAGGATGATTATTTCTTTCAATAAATTTACATGGATAAAAATTCAACATAAATCTATTGCAATGATTACATTTCTTTATATTATTTTCATTCATTGCACATACTTATGAAACATCTTTTTTATCCTTCATTTTATAAAAATCATTGTAACATGCATCTTTCATTGAGAATTTATTCTATAATCCTTGTATTTTTATCTTAATATCTTTTAGAGTAACCATAGACTTGTATGCATTATTATTTGTATTTTTGAGAAGACAATGTAAACAATGTTGAAGTATTAAAGATATTTTATCTTTATTTTTCTCATAAATGAGTTGAAGACATTCAGTGATATTTTTAAAATGATCTTTTGATATATTCACTTTGAAAAAATTAATTATTTTTATATAGGATGTCTTATTGCTCCCAAGTTTAATTTATTTATTTTTAAATCTTTCTTCTTCTTTAATCAATTTCATCAAACAATTTCAATTTATTTTTCCTCTTGTTATAATGCCCAAAATTTTAATTTCAAAATTTTCCTTCTTTCTTTATCATTAAAATTTCAAATTTCAAATTAGTCTTCAAATATTTCATTAATTATAAAATTCATCAAATTTCAAATTCAATTTTCACTTATATCTCCCTAAAAAAATTTCACTTCAAATTTCAAATTAATCCACACTCCAATTAATTCACACTTTAATTCAAATTTCAAACATTTAGTTTCCTTACATCTCCCATTCATTAATCCATTCCTTCTTTAAACTTTTCATCAATCATCAAATTTTCAATTCAATTGTTTACTCTTCTTATATCTCCCAAAGCAATTTTTCAAATTCTTAATTCCTCATCTAATTAATCAATTACTCCATTCATTCCTTTAATTGTTTTAATCTTCTCCTTATCTCTTTCAAAAACAAATTTTAAAAAATATAATACTTTACATCTCATACCTCCAAGCAATCAAAAAATAAGCACCCAACAATAATAATTGTGCTTTGAAAAATCAAAATTACCTTTACATGTTGCTTATGTAACTGATGTATCAAAGTGAATCAATTTCCTTGTCCCAGGGTGAAAGTTATGCTAGTTATCTATCGTCTCTCAGGCATTACACTCTACAAATTTCCACTCTTCTAGTACTATGGCACAAATAACAACTCTTCTAAAGTTACGGATAGCTTATCTATCTCTCAAAGATGCCTATCTATCTTAAATTTTGCAACAACAATGTGAATATTTCTCCAACAATATTCAAACTCGAGAAATAATCAAAGCATCGATGTCTTCATATCACACTATCTCACGCAACTCAAAGCATGTAATCTTATCCAAAGCTCCACAAATATCCCTCAATTATTCGCTCATCCTCTGCTAACTAGGGCAACTTCACAATATATAATCTTCTCTAAGGCTTCACAAATATCCTTCAAGCCTTTGCTTATCTTCTACTCGCCAAGGCAATTCTGTTAGCTATTGATGCTATATATTTAAGTAAATGCAACCACAAGAACTAAAATGAGCGTGCAATATTACTATATGATAATGGCAATATAATAAGTACAAAAGACTTATAAGAAACTTCTACAATAACTCATAAAATTGCCATAAATGAAAGCTCATAAAAATAGTACAATGTTGTATAATGAAGGTCACAAACACTCCATAATTCATGCATACTCTGCATTGTATCTACTTTCTCTTTACCTATATATTCTCTACTATTCTCAATGCTTCTCCCACTCTCACTCAAGGCAACAGGGAATGGAGGACTATTTTTGAGGATGACTAGGGAGACCTGCCATAATTTAGGAAATGGTAGGACAAGGGAAGTTGGAAAGAAGACACACGGGCCATTTAAAATAAGGAAAAGATCATGAAAAAGTGTTACAAAACCACAGATTTCTTTTCAGTAATAAAAATGACTAATTGATGCAAAACTTTTGGGTGAACATTATTGAGTATTTGATCACTATCAAGGGGGCGAAGTCAGACCAAGCCCATAATTCCTCCAATAAGGTGGATGAATGGGTAAGTTTGAGGTGCCTCAGTGAGGCAGATGATTGGAATATGACCTATGAGTACCAAAAACTCGATTACACTAATTTGGGGGATTGGGCATAACCATAGTGTTCAGACTCTCCTGAATCTGCGATTACTATCATGTCTGCAAACCAGGTGACCCCTGCCAAACTTTTTTGAGCCTTGCTGAGTGTGTAAATTTTACTATATTTTTTTCTTATTTGTTTTGTTTTTACCCCAGCTTTTCCCTGAGCCCAACTCTGTGTAGTGATTAAAAAACAGCCTTGCCGAGTCCAAGCCAAGTACGATTCTCAACACTAAGGGCATAACCCATAGTTCTCTTGACAGTGCCTATGATATCCAAGTTTAAGACTAATTTAAAGCCAAGACTGTCTTATGGCAACTATCCTATGGCCAATGATTGACTACCTAGGGAACAAGGAAACTAAGCGAGAGTACTTAAAGCTACATAAGACTAGACCCTTGACCACCTTCTGGGTCTGCAAGCGGCTCATGTGCAAGACCTGCAGCTATCACTGTAAGATATCCTAGCCATACCCTCAAACCATGATTTGTTTGTTGCTAGCATACTATTTCTGGATTGTGTTATCTTGATTATCAATATATGTCTTGCACTAAAAAGTTTAGAAAGCAAGGGAAGAAATTGCTGGTCACTTCTCATGTGATCAATTGAAGTGCTTAGTAAATGTATTTGATGTTTGAGGTTTTTTTAATAGCCTATCCAACTAGTTAAAATGTTTTAGATCTTCTTATTCAGGTCTTGCTAGGACATAAAAAGTCATGGGATTTTTCAATGTTGATAATGGAATTCCTTATATGCTAAAATCCAAAATGAATTTTGGAATCTCTTTTGGGATTGAAAACAAGTAAAGATTTATCTATTTACTGCAATCAGTGTAGATAAGCTTTATAGGTTTGTCCTTGTGGTTTCTTATTTGTTTTATTTATTGTTTTAGTAATAAATAATAGTTTGTACTGATTTTATGTGTCTTGATAGAAATTTAAGTTGTGCATTTCTCTTCTGATTTAGCTTCATGTTATGCTAAGCATTTCAGTACTAGATATGCATCAGCATTAGTCAAATTCTCACTAGTATATATTGTAATGGTGCAGATTATGCAATCTATTGGATTTCTTGGTCCAGCGTTTTTCTTGACTCAACTCAGCCATGTCAATTCTCCAGTAATGGCAATTCTATGTATGAAATGCAGTCAAGTATGTGATAAATCTATAGCATGATTATAAGTCAAAAGTTGGAATGTATTTGTAGAGAGCAGTTTTTTGTGTTTATAAAGAAAAATTCTATGTAGTTGATTGTTCTTTGTCTTTGCATATTCTCCATGATGGTCATGAACTTGGCCTTTACAGGGATGTGATGCTTTTTCTCAGTCTAGGCTTTATTCCAATCATCAAGATATCGGCCCGTGTGATGCTGTGAGTATGCAATGCTTATTCTGAATCCTAGATACATGACACAGTCATCCGGCAGTTGTCTCTGCAAAGATTTGAAACCCAAACAAACAACTAGATAAAATCTGTCTGAGTCTACTTGACATTTTAAACTCTCTCTCCATGAGGACAAAAATGTCATAAAATCTCCAAAATATTTACAAAAGATTATTTTTAATGATTTAAATGGATGTCTTTATTAGAAAATCAATACAACTCATTAATGTTTATGCACACGTGTATGTATGTTCATTAAAGATGGAGAGGTATCTAACAAATATGACAAGACCTTAATGTTTTTATTTTAGTCAAAAAGAAGGGTTATAAATAGTTTGCTCCTCAAAAGATGACCTGCATTAAATTTTGGATCTGGAACTAAGGATGCAATCTGTAAAGTGTAAACTATTTTGATTCGGTAGTTTATTTGGTATACTTTAGCTTATTCTAAATATAGCTTACCTGTGAATTTTTCATCACATGTTACATTCCAAAATCCATTCACAACATAAGACCTTTTACTTATGAATTTCCTGTTGATTGTCTAGACTTTATACAACCAAAATGCTATGCATTATGAGAACCCATAGTCAAAATTAGGGTAATATAGATAAGGCCTTGGCTCTTCGTTCTGCATCTGACCTTGTTTTCATTGATTTTTAGCAGCCTTTTAAGATGATGCTTCTCAATATGTGATAAGTAGGGAAGAGATGCTGTGGCACATCATTTGGAGACACTATCATAGGCCAAAAATTGAATTACAATAAATTTGATAGATTTCTTATCCTTGGTACAAGCATCGAATGCAACAAGAGAGGATGATCCAAAAAAGTGGCTGCTTCTCTTAGCAGTCTTCCTATATATGTACTTAATACTTTCAATGTCAAATGCACTCACTACATACTAGAAGGATATTTACGTAATGGTACAATTTGTGGAGCTCTCAAACAACTTAAGTCGAGTATTCAAGTTTCTTCTTGTCTTTCAGTTTGAACCAGCTTTGTTTTCCAGCTAGCTCAACACAGAAGTTTTTAAGCAAAGTGGTTCATTCCTCTTCATATGAAGGTTTTATTGGTATGTACAAGACACTCTAGTAACTTGAATGATATGTCTGTTGGCCAACTATGTGAAAGCAATCTCAAGGCTATACTTGTAGGTGTTGTTCCTATGACCAAACCAGACCACCCATGAAAGAACCTAGATAGTTATCAGCCTTTGCCAATGCCCTATTAACTATGTGAATCCATTTCCATGAACTTCATAGGATGTTTTCTCACCACTTATAGCTAGTATGATTGCATTTTTATCATCTTTTGATGATTTTCTAAGATGTTTGTCTTCATACTGTGCAATAAGACAATTGATGCTCTTAAAACTACACTGACATTTTTCTGGCTTGTATGGCCAAATTTTGGGCTACTGTTCATGACAGAGTTCAATGGGAACTTCATGATCCTGAGTCACTTCTGGTATTTTTATGGAAGATGATTAACTTTTAGATGCAGTTTTTCCCTTCATTGCATCCACAAACTAATAGTCAATTTGAGTTAGTCAATGAAAAAAATTAAGCCATATTCTTTTGAGTCTGTCAGCAAACAATAAACCAATGGGAAACATATATTAACATTATGCAACATAGTTATAATCAGTCACACATGTTTCTATAGTGCATTCTCTGTCTGAAGCCTTTTATGGCTTTCAGCCCCGGGTTCCTTATGAGATTTCAGTTGCTCTTCCTGCTTCCTCCACATGGAATGAACAAAATGAACAAGATAGCTTGTATCCTTTGTCTAACATCTAATCAAATTTCATGGGAAGATATGGGACATACTTTTGTAGTCAAGAAAATGGCAAATTCTTCCATGTTCTTCATTGC
This sequence comes from Wollemia nobilis, assembly GCA_028583015.1. Taxonomy (NCBI): domain Eukaryota; kingdom Viridiplantae; phylum Streptophyta; class Pinopsida; order Araucariales; family Araucariaceae; genus Wollemia; species Wollemia nobilis. Next base: position 9,273,455 of record JAQPPZ010001822.1, on the reverse strand, counting down.
AGCCTTCAACTATTCAAACCTGATGACCAGGGTGCATTTGGAGAACTAAAGGTTCAATAACAAGCACTATCACACGCTATAGTATTATGGAGAATTCCAGTCATGCATAAACAAATATAATGCACTAAATGTAGGAAAAAAATGTACACTGCAATAAATACCTATAGACTCTACACAAATAGAATACAACAATGGAAATCACTAATAACCATTATATGTAAACAACAATAGCATGTATCATTAATTTTTTAATTGGCAATACATATCAGCAATCACCGTAGTCATAACCACACATTGCCAAGGTGGATGGAATATAAGAGGTACCGTGGGAAATGGTAGGTGGTTAGCAATTGCCACATCTGCTCAACTGCCTAACTACCTGTACACATGAATACAATGGAAGTATATAGCATGCTATTTTATTACATCACACGTACATCAAAACATAACATGAGAACCTATACAAAAGACAAAACACTATATGCAATGACTCATCACTGATGTAGCTCGTGAGGTAGACTATGACACAGATCAACATGACTACCTATGTATGCCCTATCCTGTAAATTGTTTATGTAGCTCATGAGGTAGACTATGACACAGATCAACATGACTACCTATGTATGCCCTATCCTGTAAATTGTTTTCACCTCTGTCGATGGCACAACACAATCACTTGCTACGCTGGTAGAAGTTGAAGCAACAAGAATAGAGCTCATCAGTGGAAATCCTTGTCTGACCAGCTTCTAGCCCTGTAGATGCTGGGAAGCCTTTGTATAGTGCTAACACATATTTTCACCATAGCAACAATTTTGTGCATCTCTATTTCTCAGAGGTATGCATCCTATGAGCGTAGTCAGGACCTCAAGGTTGCAATGTGTTGTGTCTGCTTAGAAATAGTCCATTGATTTGTCTAGTGCTTTGGGTATGCATCATCTGAATCTCAACCCTGTGT
>JAQPPZ010001822.1:9240000-9267500 GCA_028583015.1 Wollemia nobilis | reverse complement strand
TGAAAACCCCTATCAAGGGTAAGAATTTCGAAGACTCAGCCCCAAAAATGAATTTTAGGGATGCCCTCCGTGGTGGACAGACCTCAACCCAATGCTAATATCAATCTTAGGGCTTCCCATAAACCTCTAAGAATGCCTAATATTGATCCCAAGAAAATGGAGTCAGGATGTCTTAAAGCAGCTGATGGAACTCCTATTGTTAAGCTTGATATGGGTAACATTCGGACTGGCATTGAAGATTTGGAAAAAAGAGGACTAATTTTTCGGTTCGTGGGTTTTCGTCCGAGTCTATCTCGCTTTCAAAGTCAGGGCTGCAAAAAGCTGGAAAACTAAAGGTGAGTTACAAATCTCTATTTATCCAAATGGTTATTTTCTTGTTTTATTTGCTAATAATGAAGATAGAGAGAAAACTTTTCAAGGGGGTCCTTGGTTTTTTGGAAGGGCAAGGCTTTTCATGAAGCCCTGGCATACTAAATTTAAAGCCGAAGAAGAGATGCCTTCTATAGCTCCCGTGTGGGTTAGACTCTTTGGCCTCCCTATTGAATTTTGGAATCCTACTGTTTTTTCTTCAATTGGAAACTCTTTAGGAACTTTTATGATGACCGTTGATTGTACTCAAAATTTTGAACATATTATTTATGCTCGGATTTGTGTTTTAATGGATTTTGACAAACCCCTACCTAAAAAGATCACATTACAATTTGGGGAAGACACTTGGGAGCAAGTAGTGGACTATGAGAACATTCCTTTTCGTTGTAGAATTTGCCATGAATATGGTCATTTGGCCGGTGCTTGCCCAAATAAAATTCATGATCAAAAGAAAGAAGATATAAACTCAAAGAGGTTTCCAAATACCTAAGAAGAAGAACACTCAAAAAAAATCAGCTATGAAGGATCAATCAAAGTCATCTGCTAATATGTTTGAAATCCTTTCCACAAATGATGTCCCAAGTGAGGAAGAGGAAATAATGGAAACTGAAATCTTAGAAACACAATTTAAATATGAAGGGAAGAACTCAGAGACAAACCAACAAATCAAAGGTTTTCAACGAGAAAAAAAGGGAGAAAATTTACACAAGAAAAACAATCTTTCAAATGTCAAAACTTCAAATAATGCAGGTCCCAATATAGACTCCGTTGAACCATCTAGTAAAATTTTGGTTGTGTACGAGCATTCTTCAAGGTTAGAAGCCATCTCAGATTCAATTGGAATAAGTCAAGAAACATGGAAAAAAAAATTGAAGATGGATTCTAATAAAAAATCAGGTCGCAAGACCAATCAATATCATATGGTAAAAGAAGGTGAAAAGCTTGTAGAGGAAGGTAATATTAATGCCCTTCCCAACTTTTTTAGCCCCGGTATTAATGAAGATCATCACTTGGAATATTAGAGGACTCAAAGGGAGTCTTTCAAAACAAAATGAAATTAGAAGAATGATTCAGATAAATCATCCACATCTTGTTTTCCTTCAAGAAACAAAGATGTCAATGGAGGATATGGACTCAATTGCCAGTAAAATTTGGCCAGCTGGAAAAGTGGTTTCCCTCGGTTCCCAAGGGACTTCGGTGGCATTGCTTGTCTTTGGGACCCAAAAGAGGTAGTTATTCACCATATGGTTGGCAGTTGGGGTTTGTTGGCTATAGTTATTCAAAGTAGACATTCCAACCAAATTATGCTCTGCATTCATGTTTATGCTCCGACTTCTTTGGAGGAAAAAAGAAGACAGTGGAAGGATATTACTCATATTATCTCTCATTTTCCTAAAGCTTGGATCTTGATCGGAGGAGATTTCAATACCATCCTCTCTCTGGATGAGAAAATGGGGGGAAATAGAAATTTGGACAAAAGCACTGACCTCATGAGCGAATATATTGCAAACCTCCATCTTGTGGATATCCAACCAGATAATGGCCTTATGACTTGGTCTAACAAAATGCAAGGCTTAGCTTGTATAATGGAGAGATTGGATAGGTTTTTGCTCTCTGAAAATTTCTTAATCCATGGTCACATTCCTAAAGTGAAGACTCTTAATAATGTTGGTTCGGATCATTGGCCGATCATGGTGGAAATGTGGAAAACCAATGTGAGTTTCTCTCCTTTTCGTTTTCAATTAATGTGGCTTAGAGACATTTCCTTCGGACCTCGCGTGCAACAATGGTGGAAGGAAGGTAAACCTAGGCATGGGACTAAGATGTTCTGTTTTGCCAAAATACTGCAATACATTAAATCCAAAATCAAGACTTGGAACTAGAAAGAGTTTGGGGATGTTCATAAAAAAAAACATGAAGTTATTGCTCATATTGAAAATTTGAATAAGAAAATCCGTTTAGATGGCCTCACAGAGAAGAGAAGTGCGGATGAAATTAAACTCACAACTCGGTTAGAGGAATGGGAAAAAAGAGAAGAAATCTTATGGAAGCAAAAATCTAGAATTCAATGGCTCAAAGAAGGAGATCGAAACACAAATTTCTTCCACAAATCTCTTCTAGCTCGAAGATCTCACAACTTTATTTCTTCCTTAAAATCAGATTCTGGAGATGTTGTTTATACTTGGGATGGCATGAACTCTATTGTTGTTGATTACTTTTCCAATCTTTTTGTTGCTACTCCTCTTGACTCGACTTCACAACAAAATGTTCTTCAAGCAATCCCTTCTCTTATCACTTCCGAGGAGAACTCTATTTTGACTGCTCTTGTTACTATCAATGAGCTTCAACAAGTAGTTTTTAAAATGCAAAAAGGGAAAACCCCAGGTCCCGATGGTTTTCCCATTGAGTTCTACCAAGAGTTCTGGGATATCCTTCATGTTGATTTATTAGAGGTGGTGGAAGAAGCCAGGAAAGCCAAAGAAATTTTGAAGGTTATCAATAAAACTTATATTACTCTTGTTCCAAAAGCTCAAGAGGTTGATCATATCTCAACTTTTAGACCTATTGCTTTATGTAATGTTCTTCTCAAAATCATTACTAAAATCATGGCAGAAAGGTTGAAGCCTCTTTTGCATAAGATTATTTCCCCGGAGCAAGGGGGTTATGTGGAAGGACGTCAAATAGTAGATGAGATAGTTCTTGCTCAAGAAGCCATCCATTCCATGGATATGCAAAAATCTCCTTCCATGTTCATTCGGTTAGACTTATCCAAAGCTTATGACAGAGTGGATTGGCACTTCCTTATCAAAGTTTTGAGGCAATTTGGTTTCTCTAAGGATTGGATGGATTGGATTATGGGATGTATCTCTTCATTTTCCTACTTAGTTCTTATCAATGGCAGGCCTTCTCAGTCATTCCCAGCTTCTAGAGGTATTAGGCAAGGTGACCCGCTATCCCCTTATTTATTCATCATTCTTGTTGAATGCTTGGGTAGGACTATAACCAAAAAGAGGGAAAACAAAACCCTTGAGGGAGTTACCATTGCTCATGGAGCTAGACCTATCTCTCATCTTCAATTTGTGGATGACTCTACTCTTTTAGGTAAAGCTACAGCTTAAGGAAGCTTCTAATATTAAGCAAATCATTAGCTATTTTTATAAGGCTACAAGGCAGTTGATCAATGAAGACAAATCTAAAGTTATTTTCTTTCACTGCTCTGCTAGATAGAATTCCATGGTCTTGGATAAATTAAGATATAAGAAGACCTCCCTTCCAATCACTTATTTAGGTATTCCCATAAATATTCAAAGGCAGAAAAATAAAGATTGGAATTGGTTGTTGGACAAAGTCAAGAAGAAAATTGGAAAGTGGACCAACAAGTGGCTTTCTTCCGGGGGTAGAATCACCTTGGTAAAATCAGTCCTTCAAGCTATTCCTATTTATGTTTCTTCCATTTTGAATATCCCAAAGGTTGTTCTTCGAGAATTGGATCAAATCAGTCATCGTTTCCTTTGGAGTGGTACTAAGGAGAAAATAAAATGGGCCTTGGTGAAATGGGATACTTTATGTCTTCCTAAGAGTGAAGGGGGGTTAGGATTCCGGTATTCTATTAATAACAACAAAGCTTTAGCTGCTAAATTATATTGGAGGATGTTGCATAACCCCAATGCTCTTTGGGCCAATAATCTCCGTGCTAAATATGCTGAGAACAAAAGTCCTGAAGACCTTGTTCGCTATCAACTTCCTACCAAAGGTTCTCCCATTTTAGCAGTTCTTAAGACTGGTGAGGATTTGATAAAGAAAAAATTATTTTGGATCATTCATAATGGTCAATAGGCAAATTTTTGGACAGATTCTTGGGATGGTCACAAGCCTTTGATAACTCAGTTTCCCGATTGGAGGCCTTGGATGGAGGAGCTTCACCGAGCTAATTGGATAAAGGTGGCTAATTATTGTCGGTACCATACTAGTAATTCAAAGGTTGGTAGATATTGGATCCCTATTGAGGACTGGCCTATTCAAATCCCAGAAAGGCAAAGACAAGATATCCAAGGCATCCTTCATATGAGATCCCTCTCTTGGTCCCATGAAAAAGATTGTTTTGGATGGAACAACACTACTAAGGGTGAGTATTCAATTGCTCAAGGTTATTTGACCTTATGCCATAATAATCCCAACCATTCTTCTGACATCTTTTCTCGATTGTGGGCTCAAAAGCTCTGGCCTAAGGTGAGGTTCTTTAATTGGCTTTTATTGCATCGTAGGGTGCTTACTAGTGAGCAACTTATGAAGCGTGGTTTTCATGGCCCTTTTAGATGTGAAATGTGTGAAGAGAATGTAGAAAATCTCAACCATATTTTTATTGAGTGTACTTTAGCCTCTGAGCTATGGAGGAGAATGGCCACTTTACTTGGCTTACAGTGGTCCAATTTTTTTACTTTTGAACAGACTTTGGAGGGATTGGCCTAATCAAGAGGGTGTTGATCATTTTATTAGGCGGTTAGTTTGGATGGGTTCTACCATTCTTCTTTGGAATATTTGGAATGAAAGGAACAACCAAATTTTTAATCAAGATAGGAAGGATATTCACTATATTTGGCAAAAGACCATAGCCAACTTAGTTGAATCAGTCCATCAACTCCTTAATCACCCCCAAAACTCCCACCAAAGATGGGATCAAGTGATGCAAAGATTGAAGATTAAATCTTCTAAGGGCAACCAACTTAAAGGGAATGTGAGTATTAGTAAGATGGATAGGACAAGAAATTGGCAACCTCCTCCTAAGGATTTTGGAAAAGTCAATACTGATGGAGCCTCTAGAGGGAACCCTGGAAAAGCCAATGTGGGAGGAATTGGTAGACTTTCGGATGGCTCCCTGGTTTTTACTTTTGTCTGAGAATTTGGGTATTCTTTCCAATAACCTTGCTTGAGGGGTATGGTATCCTCGAGAGGCCTTCAGGAGGCTACTAAGGTTGGATGGGAAAAGGTGTTAGTTGAGTCCGACTCTCAACTTATGATTAATCTCTTGAAGACTCCTTCTAAGAATCATAAGGTGGATTGGAGAATAAAAAGAATTATTGAGAAGATTCAATTAATCCAGATGGGATTTTTGAAAGTTGATTACAATCATGTGGTCAGAGATCAAAACAAGAGTGTTGATGCTTTAGCTAATTGGGCTTTGGACAAAGGTGATCTTACTTGTTATGGCCACCCTCCTAGATGGTGGGCTTCTCAAATTAGGGAAGCTCTTCTTTCTATCATTTCTTTGGATGGCTCCAGTTTTGAAGGTACCTAGTTTCTTCTTGCTTTTTTTTTTTTTGCTTCTCTTTGGTTCATTCAGCTTTTTTTAGTTCCCTAGCTCATTCTATTCTTTATTTTGTTTCCTCTGTTGATTCTTGCCTTAATAGTCTTCTGGTCTAGATAGGTCATTGTTATGTTCATTTTTTTTTTTTTTCTTTTTTGTTTTTTTTGTTTAGTTTTTTAAGGTGGGTGGGTTCTTTTGTTTTGTTTTGTTTTTGTGTTCTTTGTGTTGTTTTTTGTTGTTCTTGTGTTTTTGTTTTGTTTTGTTTTTTTTATGTTTTTTGTTATTGTTCTTGTGTTTTTTTCTGTTCTTGTTCTTGGGTTTCTCTTTGTTTGTGTTAATTCGTGTTTTTATGTGTGAGTGTTTTCTATGTTTTTTGTTTTTGTTTATTGTCTGTTGTTGGTTGTTTTTTTTTTTATTTTTATTTTTTTTTTTTTTTTTTTTTAGGTTTTGGTTGTGTTTATTTTTCATGTTTTTTTTGGGTTATGTCTTTGTAGTGTTCTATTGTTTTTGTCTTGTTTGTGTTTTGTTATGTGGTTCTTGTGTTTTTCTATGTGGTTCGTGTTGTGGTTTCTTTTATCTTATTGTGCGTGTTTGGTTGTGCTTTTGTTTTTGACACACTCAAGGAGCATGTTTTTTATTTTATTTTATTATTTTTGTTGTTATTTACTTATTTTTAAATTGGTTTTGTGTGTTTGTTTGCTCCTTGAGTATGTCAAAGGTGGTAGGCCAGGTCCGAGTCCTGGGCGTTTTTGGGGGAATGGATACCCCTGCCTCCTTGGGTCTTACCCGAAAGTGGCATCCCTTTTGGGATGTTTTCCACAAATAAAAAAAAGATTATTTTGGATTATCCATAATGGATAGAAGCATAAATTTTTGACAAATTTGTGGGATGGTCATCCTCCTCTAATAACTCAATTCCTAACTTGGAGACCATTGATGGAGAATCTTCATAGAAACAATTGGGTTAAGGTAGCCAAATATTGTAAACCTCAAAGCAATAGTTGGGAGGTAAGAAGGCAATGGATCCCAATAGAGGAGTGATCAATCCAAATCCTAGAGGATCAAAGAAAATAAATCTATAGGACCATCTAGATGAGATCACTCTCATGGTCTCAAGAGGAGGATACTCTTGGTTGGGACAAGAAAAATCAAAGTGAACATACAATTGCCTCTAGACACTTAGCCCTTTGTAAATTAATCGAGCTCGTCAATTGATATATTCATGCAACTAAAGGCACAAAACCTTTGGCCCAAAGTTACATTCTTCATTTAGCTTTCATGAAAAGAGGGAAACAATTGATGAAAAGATGGATGCATGAGCCTTTCAGATGTGAGATGTTTTGGGAGAATGAGAAAACGATCTCTCACCTTTTTATAGAATGCCCCATCATAAACAAATTATGGAAAAATATAGCAACTTTTCTAGGCATATGCTAGTCTTAGATATTTTCTATAGAACAACTTTGGAGAGAATGGCCTAAACAAGAGGAAATGGACCAACCCACTCACCAATTTGTTTGGGTGGGGATGACTCTCCTTTAGTGGAATTTGTGAAAGGAGAGAAATAACCATATTTTCAATCAATAATACAAAGACAACCACTTTGTCTGGCAAAGGATCGTAGCCAATATGAGGGAGTCAATCCAATATCTGTTAAAGGAGCCCTAGAATTTTAGGCATAAGTGGATTTAGATAATATTCAAATTACAAGTGTCTTTAACGATGGTCACATCAAAAAGAGTAACCCCAAATCATGCACAAGTAATAAGAACTAGGAATTGGAAACCTCCTCCAAAGGGACTAGGTAAGATTAATATGGATGGAGCCTCAAGAGGAAATCCAGGAAGAGGTCCAAGGTTCAAATCTCGGGCCTTGTCGGACTGAACACTTGTCCCTTTCCTAGTGCTTCTTTAAAAGGTTAGAATGATTACGACATGGTGGTTATAGGGGCAGACTATGCGAGTACTATGTGGTGGCTTCCGAGGCGGACAACACAAAATATTGTGGTGGCCATAAAAAACGAACAACGTGCCCAGATCATAGTGGCGGTTATAAAAACCGAACAACATGTCCAGATCAAGTGGCGGCTATCAATTCCACCATGTAAAAAAAAAGGAAATCCAAGAATAGTATGGGGAGAATAGGCAGTCTTTTGAATTGTGTCCCTACTTTTACCTTTGCTAAAAACCTTGGTATCTTATCCAATAACTTGGCATAGGAATATGCCATCTTAAGGGGATAGGCTTTGAAGGTGGGGTGGTAAAAAATTTAAGTGGAATAAGACTCCCAAATTATGATTAACCACTTAAAAGAACCAAGCAAGCAAAATAATAAAGACTGGAGAATACATAGAATACTTGAGCAAATACAAATGACCCAACAATGTTTTAAGTTAGTGAAGTTGATTCACATCTTTAGAGGTCATAATAAGGTGGTGAATGTGATGGCTAACTGGAACTTCTTTAATGGCTTCTCCAATTTTCGCATTGAGACTCTCCAAGCTTTTTCCTTGAGACCTCTCCAAGGTCTTTAATCTTCTCCATCGAAAAACTTCACTCGCTATAAATGTCATCGAGATAATGGTCTCAAATGGTTTCAACAACCAAGGAAACTCTTTTTTCCATTTTTTATTCAACTAATTTTATTTATTTAATCTTTTTACCGATTTTTTTTATAAAAATAATTACTAAATATTTAAATCTTTAATTTTTTATAATACTGTAAACTTTTATTTTTAAATAATTAATTATGTAAATTAAATAAAACATTAGTCTTTAATAGTTAATTATAGTAAATTAGGCGGGACATTATTCAAATATAACCTGCACGGCCTTGTCGCTCCAAACTGCGTCGTTAGAATTGCTATTTATATAAAAAAAAATCAATTGGCCTAATATTATGGAACCCATAGATCCATTTCAGTAGGTCTATTTTAACGTTAAACAAGTTTTATTGGAACCAATCTATCGGAGATCCAAAATGCTCGGAGGAGGCATACAGAGGTTCATTCACAGGCTATTATGAAAGAAACAGTTGTGACCTAAAATATTTTTTATTGTCACAGGTTTCATGTAATTAAGTAACGTAGCATTAAAGAAAAATGCGTAAAATATGAGCCAACTCCTTGGTTAAAGCCTGGGGCAAACTATTTTCTTTCCCTCGTATATATTTCATTGTAAACTGATACTGAGATAAAATGGCTTGCCACCAAGCATAGCGGATAAAATTCGCTTAGACATAAACTATATAAAGTTCAAACTATGTAATCTTAGCTTGAATTCTTCAGGCAACAAAACAATTGAGTTTTTCAATGCTTTTTATAATGGTTAAATTTTATTTTTCTACAGGCCAATACTTTAATTCATGTTTTTTAAATTGCTCTGATTTATAACCTATAATATGCTCTTGTTTATTTCTTTTAGACACAAGTCCAAATTTTTTGATCGATCAGTCTATATTATGTAAGGTCCTTGAAATGCTATCTCTAATGGAGGCTAGTCCTGATAATATATTTTCAATTCCTAAACTGATGCTGTTGCATCTTTTGACCATTTGAATGGAGTTTGTTTCATAGCATCTCTTATTAGTTTTGTAATTTGGGCTAATCTAAGAATGTAATTATGTAGATAATTTATGCACCCTAAAACCTGAGATTTTTCTTTACATTACTTTCCAGTTTGTCTGAAAATATTTTAATTTTCTCTAAGACATATGGTTACATGATAATCTTACCATTTCAAAGAATGACTCCTAAAAAATCCTACCTTTATCATAGCAATTTGAAACTTCTTCTTATCTTTAGATAATCCAATGCCATGCTTGAACAAGATTTGTTAAAACTACTTAAGATGAAGTTTATGTTATAGGAATGTCTGAGAAAAGACCAAGAAATTATCAATGTAATTAGCTAGAAAATGATGATAAAGCTAGAAAATCTTGTCCATGCGCATTTGAAACTGATCCCAAACAACATAACCAACCATTCAAAAAATCCTAGTGGAGAGGAGAAGGTTAAGGTTATTTTCTGTGTGTCTTTCGAATTAAACTGGATATACAATCAAATTTAGAAAATATTTTCCCCTGCCCTACTCTTTGCATAAGTTGTTTGTCTGACAGCGGCCACTTAATGTGTTGTATAACAACATTTAAAAGCACATAATTAATAATCATTCTTGGTTTACCTCTTTTATGTTCTAAATATTTTCTACAATGAAAGGAGAGCAAGCATAGCTGGATTCTAATGGCCTTATCAGCCCTTTTTGTAACAATTCATTTATTTGATTACGAGCTTCCTGTTTATTTAAAACAACCTTTTTGCCTATGACAGTCAAATCATGAATTATAGGAATCTCTACCATAGGGGAAACATTAGAACATTTTTCTAGTGGGTGTTCCAAACAACATTCTAACAATTTCTGGGTTACTTCTTCTACTTCAGACCATTTTTCTAGTGGGTGTTCCAAACAACTTCTAACAATTCCTGGGTTACTTCTTCTACTTCAGCAACCAAATTATCTGACATGGGTGTTTTTTTTTTTTTTTTGAAGAAATCCCCAGCCCAAGGCCCGACCCGGAAGAGTCACGTATTCCAAACAACATTCTAACAAGGGTGTGAGAGTTCCTGGATTGTTACATTTAAAAAAAAAACATTGAAAAAAAAAAAAAAGGGGTTGAGACAGGGGCGACGCTACCTAAGTTCAAATCATTAGAAAAAAAGACCCGGATTGGGCCTTGTCGAGAGTATGGCCCTAGTTGTGTAACCTATTGTACTTCATATTACTTATATATGAAATGGTGCGATAATCCTTTTGTCTTTTGGTGAGATTCCACACATTTGGCCTCTTCCTCTTTCCACAAACCAAGCATAAAAGACTTTCTTATTGTATTAGATTATCATTTTATTATAAATAATATAATATTAAGAATGGGCCAAGAACACTTTTATAAAAAAATTTAGAAGAGAGAAGAATTAAAAATGACACTTTCAAAAAAAACAAGTGAGCACAATAATTTTATCTCAAAAGAAAGAGAGTTAAGTGAATATTATAATATTTTGAGTGAGAAAGAGATTTTTTAGAGATTAAAATCAAGATAGACTTGGCTAAAAGAAAGAGATAAAAACACATTTTTTTATAGGATGACAATAATACAAAGATCAACATCTAAAATTAATAGAATTAAATCAACAAAAGGGGTTTGGATTAAAGACCAAAGTGATATAAGAAAAGAGGTAAGACTTTTTTACTAAAATATTATAAAAAACAAAGGATATTGATGTAGCACAAGACTGACAACCTCCAAGGGTGGGAATAATAGTTAGTGGATCAAGGAAGTACAATACTCAAAAGAAGGTTTCACCTAATATGGTATTTGGTTCATGATTGCAACTTCACCTTATTGGTAAATTAGGATTTAGGCTACAAGTCCTAGAGTTAGACAATAATGTTGATGATAGTTGACCTTAGACAACATTCAATCTGAAAATAAATCACATATCAGTCTATCCTCAGACAACACTTAGTTTGATGGTAACTTGCATGTTAGTCTATCCTTTGACAACACCTAGTTTGATGGTAGCCTAGATGACAATGGATATCATGCTAACATGATGGTATGAGTGTCATCTTTATGTCAACAATCTTCTTGATGGCACCAATCTCCTATGACAATGTTGGCTCTCTATGACGATGTCAACTCCTTATGATGGTGTCAATTCCTTAAGATGGTGTTGGATCCTTGTGACAGTGTTGGGTCCTTGTGATGGTGTTGGCTTCTTATGACAGTATTAGACTCTTTTGACGGGTCCAACCTCTGTCGATGTCAACTATCTTCTTGATGGTGTTTGTAACCCAACTTCGATTGGAATTAGATGATGTCTATGATCTTGCTTATGTCTAAGCCTATCAACCTGCAACAATGGCAACAACTATGCAATATCCTAACATCTACCATCATCACACATTGGTACAATTGAGAACAAGGTGAATATACTTATAATATCAAAATGACATATTATACAACTTACAATCTATGATTGCATCATATTCACTACCTAGCCTTACATTGTTACAACATGTCTCTTCTCTATCATAGCATGAACTATGGATAGAAAAATGAAATGAAAGAGACCTATTTAAAGCATTGCCTTGGTGGTTTCCCTAATCAATTCTAGGACAACTTTACAAAAGTTACCCAAACCTCCTATTCTAATTATCTTTAACAAACCTTAGTAAACCTTATAATTAATCCAATTATTAAGGTTTATCAAATGATGGTTGTATTATATTTCATTTACGCATATTTATTTCATTCCATTTTGGCTACATTTCATTACATTTGACTGCATTTCATTTCATTACAATTTAGTGATTTAATGTTTGCTACTTAGACATTTTCATAAACACTTTTATTTTTGCTTCTTCAAACTATTTTCTACATATGTCCTCCGCTTTGCATTGGTCACTATCCTCAATGACTTCTTTTGATGTTATGTCAAGGTCTCTACCTCTTTTTGCATTGGAGCGTGTAGACTTTATAGTTCAATAACTTTTAGTTTGTAGGCTTATCGCTCATCTTGAAGTATCTTAGGATAGTTGTAATCCTTGGCTCATTCCACACCATAGGTGTTGGCTTTGTCCTCCATCACTTCTAATTATTACAAGATATCCTCTTCTCTCTTGGATAAAGCCTCAAGCATATTTTCTTGCATTAGTGTTGAAATGTGTTGATTTTTTGTTCTCTCTTTCAAAAGTGCTTATTCTCACTTATTGTTTTGTGCTAGTTATTTAAGCAATGCTTCCTCTCTTTGATTTTTCTCTTCTAGCTCTTCAACAAGACTTCTCACTAATTTTTTTGATCCAATATTTCCTGTAATTCCTCTTATTGTTGCTACAAAATTTTATTTGCAGATGTTTGTTGCAATAGTTTGTCTTCCTGCCTATAATGACATTCTCTCTCTTTGAGTTTCTCATTTAGATAATGTAATTTCCTTTAAGTTGCCTTAATTTTTTCCATGCATTCAATCAACTAGGTGATATCTTCATCCACATGTTATATTGCTTTCTATCATTTCTCTTCAAAATTTTGCAATTCCTTTATGAGGTTTTGTTTTACTAGATGCAGTTGTGTAACCCCCTTAGCTAGACAATGCATAAAATATAGAAAAATAATTATATGAGCATACATTGAGAATAATTCAGGGACTAGTTACACATGTTATACCTTTTCCTTATTGTTTGTGGAAGATGAAATTGTTGGTGCAGTAAAATTTATAGCCAAACAACTCAACAACAATTAAAGGATGAAATAAACTCATATAATGAATAAAATAAAGTGCAACTGATAAAAAACTAAAAAAAAAGAACAATTCACTGATAAACATTTATACATGACATGCCATAAAGCATAGACAAAAAATGGAAGAACTTCATTCATAATATATTCAACATTGCATCTAAGAGATGTTCTTTTCTCATGGTTCTTCACATATACATCCTATAGAGTTGCATCTATGAAAATAAATGCACACATGAAGGTACCATGTTAAGGGTCTTCCCACCCATGTTTAGGATCTTCCCACCCATGTTTAGGGTTTCCCCACCTATGTTTAGGGTTTCCCCACCTATGTTTAGGGTTTTTTCTCATGTTTAGGGTTTTCTTGCCCATGTTTAGGCAACCAACTAATAGCATCTCAACACGTGTCTAGCAACCCCAACCATGAGGAAATTTCCAAAAGCGTGTGCTTGTAAAGATATTTATTAGCTAAAAAACCATCTTTCGAAGAAAGTGGAACCAAATTGTTTTTGGGTGTATAGGCCTATGGGGTGTAACACAAATCCAGTATTTTTGGTACACATCTAACAATCTCCCAATTGCCAAAAAAACAAAGTAAATGAATGGAAAATTTCTTCCTTATTCTTTAAGGTTACTAATCGAAATGAGAGAATTCCCATCAAATATCTACACCAAATAATCTTCCTGCTATCCAATGGCTTTGTTAGTTCATCTATTGCATTGTCCTTTGTACCCACTTTGTACTAATCTTTTGCAACTCAAATTCTCCAAATTCTACCATCTCTCTAATAGAATAAAATTTCACTTGAATATGCTTTGTACAAGAGTGAAATTTAGGATTCACAATCAAGTCAATTCAAATTTGATTGTCACACCATAAAGTGATAGAAATTTGTTGAAAATCAATTTCTCTACACACTACAAGTAACCAGATTTCCTCCTTGGATGCTTCTGCAACAACAATGTATTCAACTTTTGTAGTTTATTGAGCCACCACTTGTTGATTTTTACTTCTCCAACTCACAACTCCTCCAAATAGTATGAACACATATGCACTAGTAGATTTAGAAGTATATACATCTCCACCATAACCAAAATCTACAAAACCTTGTAGCTAATTATTTTCTTTGTCATAATAACATATTGAAAAATCATTAGTACCTTTCAAATATCTAAGAATTCTCTTCACTACAATCCAATTTTGCTTACCAGTATTAGACATAAATTTGCCCACAACTCTAACTGCATGAGCAATATTTGGTCTTGTACACATCATTCATAAATCAGTTTACCAACTATACTTGCATAGGGAACTTTTTCCATGATACTCTTCTCATCATCATCCTTTGGAAACATATCTTTTGAAAATGCAACTTCAACTTGAAAAGGTATAGTTATAGGAGTGCATTGGTACATTCTTAAAAGAGTAAGCAAGTCTACAATGCATTTCTTTTGGCTAATCCAAATATTATTTTCACCATGGTTTCTCTTTACTTCAATACCTAAGAAACATTGTAATGGATCAAGGTATTTCATGTCAAATTCTCTTGACAACTCAGATGTGGTCTTCTTCACAAGATCCTTCAATTTGCTAAAAAGAAGAATGTCATATACATATAACACCAGAATTAGGAAGTAATTGCCTTCATTCTTGAGATAGATACAATAATCATCACCACTACTCACAAAACCACATCCAATCATAAAGGTATAAAACATTTTATACCACTACCTTAGGGATTGATTCAACCTATATAGTGACTTTATCAACTTGTATACAACAATTCTTTCACTTACTTCAAACCCAATCGATTTCTCCATGTAAATATCTTCATTGATATCTCCATGAGAAAAGTTATCTTCACATCCATTTGCTCAATTTTCTAGTTATTTATAGCAACCAATGCAAAGAGCAATCTAATAGATGCAATTTTTTCCATGGGAGAAAATATTTCTTCAAAGTAAAACCCTTCAATATGAGAGTATCCTTTTGCTACTAACCTAGCTCGATATCTCTCAATTGAACCATTAGCCTTGCATTTCCTTTTAAACATCCATTTACAACCAATTGTATTTCTACCCTTAAACAACATTTGCAAGTCCCAAGTCTTATTGTTCTCTAGTGACTACATTTTCTCTTCCATAACTTCCTTCTAATGAATTGCTTGATCACTAGTAATAGCATATTTAACACATGTAGGCTCATCACTAAGAAAGAGAATACAAAGTTATTGTATTCATCATAACCAAATCTAATTGGTGCACTCCTTTGTCAATGACTTCTCAAAGTTTGCACTTATTGAATAATGTCAAAATCCTAGAGTTGATCCTTGTGTGTAGGTTGCTATTCAACAACTTGAGGCTTATTGAACTCTTCCACAACAATATAATTATCTTATTGATACTACCAATTGCATGAAAAATCATTAATATCATGTAGCAACTCTAACAAAGGAGTAGAAATGGAAACTATAGTTAATGGTGGAACAATTTGTGGCTGATTTTCAGCTTGTGATTTCTCAAACTAGTAGTTGAATCAAATTGTTCTTGGTTATCTGGGGTTGTTTCCATGGACTCTTATTTGTTGTGGATATATTATTTGAATACTACGTCATATTTGAATATGTGGAAACATTGTGAAGGTATTCATACTTTATAACCTTTGATTCCATAACCATATCCAATGAGTACTTTAATAGATTTATTGTCCAACATTTTCTTATTTTTCTTGGGCACAAGAACAAATACTTCACACCCAAATACTCTCAAATGAGCAACTAAGGGTTTGACCCCACTATAATATTCCTCTAGTGTTCTCCCATTGAGAATAGAACTAGGTAACATATTGTTCACATAGTTAGTTGTATTAATAGGTTCTACCAAAAAATATTTATTCAAACCTACATCATCTCTCATGTTTCTTACCTTCTCCAATAGTGTCTTGTTGAGCCTTTTTGTAACTCCATTTTGTTGTGGCATATATGGGGTTGTTTTTTGCATTGCAATACCATGTAGCTTGAAAAGAACATTAGATTTTTTGGAGTAATATTCTCCACCATTATAACTAAGAGCCTTCAATTCCTTCTCAATTTGTCTTTCAACTGTAGCAACAAACTCTTTGAAGGCAACAAGATCCCCTAAATTTTGTTTAATAAATTAAACCCATGATTTCCTAGAGAAACCATCAATGAAATTAATAAAATACTTGGAGCCACCCAATGAAGCAACTTCAAAAGACTCACAAATATTAGAATGTACCAATTCCAATATTTCCTTGGTTCTATAATCACTAGAGGCAAAAGTGACTCTTTTTTGCTTTCCTAAAATGCATGCTTCACAAAAACCCATAGAACCAAACTTATATTTCTTCAATCTATGGACTATCTGCTTTGAACACATCTCTTTCAAAATCCTTTCTCCAATATGTCCTAACCTCCTATGCCATAACATCATACTTGACATCTTTGCAGATGAGGTTTTACGTATTTCCACAGTGGTTGCATGTGTGCATGCTACATTCAAACATGTTGCATCCATATTATACAATGTTCCAAGTCTTACTCCACTTGCTTGAGTAATGACTCCACACATCAAACTACAACCATCCTTATTGAATGTAATCTTCATTCCCACTTTAGCTAGCTAGCTAGCTCACTAATAGCATACTTCTTGTTAACCCCTAAATGTGTCTACATCTGGGATACACTTAACACTCTCATATATGAGTTTAATTTTAACCTTACCTCTATAGTCAATTTCATGGTTAGGGCCTGGGAAGTGACAAGTGTATGGTATAACAACCTAGTGTTATGTTTAGTAAGTTCTAGGTGTTGTCTGGTTTTTGTTTTATCCTGAATAGTCCAGCGAAAAGTATAGGACTACGGACTCTAAGTATGGCTTAATGTGGGTCTTGGGAAGATCCATTTTGTATTTTGATTATACGGGCTTGGAGCTAGAACCAACCCATTTTGACTATGTAAAAGGTTTGTGGACCTTATAACCACCTCTACCTAATACCAAAAAAAAAAATCATGGCTAAAATTTTCATCCAATAAAACTTTGCCACAATTTGCTTGTTCATATTCTACAAACCACTCCTTATGGGGAGTCATATGGAAGGATGCTCCAGAATATATCAACCACACATCATACTATGTGCAAACAAAGACATGTATTAGCAATATGTAAAATATTTTCATCTGTAGCTAAATCAAATTTCTTTTTGGATAATTCTACTTTACAGTCATGTTTCTTATGACCTTTCTGCTTACACCTCCAACACACTAGTTGATACTTCCTTCCTCTACTGGTAAATCTTCTTGATTTAGATCTTCTTGCACCAAAATATTTATCACCATATCTATATTTGGTACATCCTCTAGTTATCAAAGCTTTTGAGTGCTCAAAATACTCCATGTTCCTTCTCCTTATTTCCTCTTGCAGTATTTGGGCAACAATCTTATCTTAAGATTTTCTAGCTTAGAATTCCCACTGATTACAATAATGATATTATCCCAAGAATCAAGAAAACTACACAACAAGAAGATGCATTATTCAGTATATTTAATCTCATCACCAATAGACTTTAGTTGGTTCATTATTGTATTGAAAACATTCAGGTGGTCAGATACATTGTCTCCATTCTTCATCTTCAAAGAATACTTATTCCTCAAGAATATCAAGTTCATCAAAGATTTGGACTCATACATATTTCGTAGGTTATCCCATGTATCCTTAGTATTCTTAGCACCTTGAACATTTATCAAAATATAATCAACTAAGTTTAGCCCAATCAAGGCAATGGCTTTCTCATTTTGTTTGTCCCATTTAACTTGTGCCATTCCTACAGGCATCATTGTTGAAATGACAACCGCCTTCAAATCTCTTTCCACAAGAAAAAAATCCATCTTAAACTTCTACATATTGAAGTTTTACCCATTGAACTTCTCTATACCTAATTTACCTTTCATATTTCCTACTAAAAATATTTACAAAGATCAGACTACACCATATGCTATGAAAATAGATTTATCTATAAATCAACAAAAATAACATTAAAAAAATGTATTTACAAGATTTGTGCACAACCAAGAATATGAGTTTTCTCATGCTACTATGATACTTGTTGTTGGCGTTATATAATGTGTAACCAAAAAATTCAACAACAAATAAAGGATGAAATAAACTCATATAATAAAGAAAATAATGTGCAGTTGATAAACAACTAATGGGAAACAAAAGAACGATTTACTAGTAAACATTGTACACGACATTCCATAGAGCACATATAGAAAAAATGGAAGAAGAAATTCATTCACAATACATTCAACATTACATTTGAGAGATGTTCTTTTTTTGGGGTCCTTCACACATACATCCTAAAGAGTTGCATCTATGAAAATAAATACACACAGAGGTACCATGTTTAGGGTTTTCTCACCCATGTTTAATATTTTCTACTCATGTTTAGGGTTTTCCCACCTATTTTTAGGTAATCAACTAATAACATATCAATAAATGTCTAACAACTCCAACCATGAGGAAATTTCCAAAAGCGTGTACCTATAAAGGTATTTTATTAGCTAAAAAATCGTCTTCCAAAAGAAGTGGAACCAAAAAAATTTCTAGGTGTACAGGCCTAAGGGGTGTAACACAAATCCAATATTTTTGTCACACATCCAATTGAAGTATGATTCCCATGACCATGCACATATATGCAGGCTAGCTCCAAGTATAGTGTTGGTGCTCCTTGTGGCAACTTGTCTACTCTTTGCATGGGTTGTAATGGTTCTTGTCGACAACTCCCATGGTTGCTCTTAATAAATATTAGAAAATTTAAAGCACCATTGTCCTTTTTGAGTCCATTGCACCAACTTTTCAAGTTCATCTTCCACCATTATATACCATTGCTTCCACTGTCTAACACAACCTACTTCAAATTCTAGTTTTATCCTATCCATTACTTGGGTCAACTTGGTAAAACATGTAACGATTAGCTCATTAATGCGTACCCTAAATTTTGATAGGTCCTAGAAATTTGGTACCTCTATCAATACATATTCACATAATCGATCATCTTCTTGTTCTATGTCTTCTTCCTTGGATACTATGTCCTTCCATTTTCTTGATAGATCAATATCTTTCTTTGTTGCTTTCCCTTCCATTATTACCTGTTCTACCATAGGTTTATAAACCTAACTACTTTACCCTTTAACCATACTTGACTGACCAAAAGAAGTTTCCTATCATGGGTCTATCTCCTTGCTTTTTTGGTAGTTCTTGCTATTTTGAATTTTATCTTTCTTCTACTTGAATTGGATTATTTGGTTCCAGAATAATGCCTTTTTGGTACAATTTCTTTTGCTACTACTTTTTTTGGTACAATTTCTTCTGCTACTACTTTTTTTGGTACAATTACTTGTACTTGTTCTTTTTAATCTCCTTCTCCATCTCCACCATTTGTTTGGTTTTTCCCTAGTGCTACCTATCTATATGGGCATTTCCCTAGATATACCAACTTTTTAGGCTTGCAGTGCTTCTGTAATTAATTTTTTTTGAAATTGAAACTCTTGTTGCACTACTAGTGATGCCATTGGATATATATACTAAGCTTTAACCAAAAACTCAACAAGTACAATATACACATTTTCACTTCCATTCTTGGCTTCTATGTTAAGAGGTTTTAAAATTTCAAAATCCTCCTCTTGTTGCTTATCAAATTTTACTTCCATTGATATGTTTGTTGAAGCCGCTCCTGTGTGGTGTGCTTATTCCAAGGTTTGTTATATTCCAAGCATCATGGCCTGACTTCTTGCAATTTGTTTAGCTATTATTTGTTGATCCAACCCTAGTGATGGTGAGCGTGAAGGTTCATGGCACAAATCTCCTCCTTTTCAAATGTAGTGGATCATTAGTTGTGACATATTCCTCTTCCAATTCTTCCAAGTATTCATCCAAGAGTGATCCTTTGTTGAATCGTTGTTTTAATCTCTATTGCTTCTTTGGATTAACCTTATTTTGTTAGGGTTTCATCTTCATTCATCTAAACACAGTTGGTGCCAACTCCTATAGTTTTCTAGGGGGATCCAACCCAAGAATCTCTACACCTTATTGTGATACCACATCTAGAAATCACCCCACAACATGGCAAACCATTGAGAAATACTTAGTAGTACACATTTAGAAATTTTGGATGCATGTCGATAAGTACCTTGCCTAGTCATAGGATATACTATTTTGTATATCCTAAAAGTATGATATTATCCAAGTTAGTAGCTCCGAGGCCCTCTGCTCACCAAACAATATTACCATCACACATTCATTATGCATTGTAGTCTTACATTCCTCAACTAGTTTTTTTACTTTTTGACTTCCATGTGACATTAATGTGTCTATTTCCTCATTTAGATTTGTTACACTTTGAATTAATTATCGACTTTGCTTGGAATCCACCCCCTCTTTCACGATGAATTCTCCTCTTTTTGGTAGCCCAAACGTCCTTCTAAAACTTTATGTCAAAAAATAATGGTTACCTGCCTTTCTCCCACTTGTACTGTGCTAGTATTTTTTGTGGGGTCATACATTTACAAAATCTAAAACAACTATTCCCTATAAAATTCTTTGTCTAAATTAGACACTTGTAGGATAAAATTCACCCCTGCTTCCTACATTTTTTGTTGTATTATGTGCTCCTTTGGTGATTTTTTCCACCATTATCAATAGTAATCTCTTATGGTATGAATCTATGTAATATTTTTAAGAGAGTTGTTTGCATTTAATTTGTCGAATCTCCTTGCCTTTTGCCTTTGGAACAACTTCTTGGTGTTGTGTCTGCCTCCTTTGAGTCCATCTTATCTCTTAATTATGTCATCATTAAATTGCCCCTCCACTAGCTTGGAAATGTTCATACTGATGTCTAAGTCACATTTTAGACACAAAATCTTATGGTGTTCCCCTTCTTGGTTGTTTGGATATGTCAGAATCAAATGATTCCTACTCATTGTTACAAATTATTGTTGGCATCATAGAAAATTCCTCCTTAATACTACATATTTTAGATGTCTTATGACGATTCTTTCTCTAATCACTAATGGTAGTATCAATATTTCCATAAACGATGATGATATACTTCCTTTGCATGATGACAATGGTGGCACCCCTCTGATCAATGTTTGAGAAGGCAATTGACTATCACAATGACACTTAAACTAGCCAATGTATGACAACACTTCTAAATGGCAAACATCTGACAACACTTCCCCTGGTCAACTTCTTATGACACTTCCAACTAACCAATATTTGACCACACTTTCCTTAGCCAATATCTGATGACACTTTATTTATAACAATAATAGTTACAATGATGCGACTTCTAGACATTACCTCTCCTCACAGTCCCAAAATTATTTTGACAATGATGCTTCTTTTTTTCAAATAATACTTGCCTAGATAATAACACTTTATCCTTGAATAATAGCTTATATAGCCTTGGATTTTGTCATTACTAGTAGCAGTCACCAAAAAATATTATCTAAATACAAGTTTATCAGCAGAATTGCCCTTTTGCTACATAATTAATCTCTATAATCTTTATGAAACCCTTAAAAATTTGTCATTTCTTCTTCTTGAACTAGGGAATACTTTGGTTGGTAATTCATCTGGTGCATAGGTATATTCTACTAGCTAGATCTGTGAATCCTTGTGTTTATCCTTTGTGACTACTTCGAAGCATACTCTCTCTACACTTCAACTACTTGATTTGCATTATACCTTGTGCTCCCTTCCTCATCAATTTATACTTTTTGGTTCATACAGTTGTTGCCCATGCAAATCATTTCTCAACCACCACTGCGTGTTCAAACTATCCCATGTTTAGCACCTTGTTCCCTTGCATAAAATTTTCCTCCTTTCCCTATTTTTGTCTTTCTTGTTTTATCTTTTTTATTTTTTTATAATTATTCTTTATTTACACTATATAGCATGGAATCATGACGCATGTCATATTTGTCATGTGAATCACATGGCAATGCTAATACGCACTTCTAACATATATACTACCAATGCATTCTCCTGCTTGTGATTACAGTTGCATTCAATCATCAATCCATCATCATTAGTCATTGCTTTCATCTACTATCTACTTTAATGTTTCCATTATCTTTGAGGTGTTTTTGGTTGCTCTTCCTGATGATCATTTTGTCAAGAATTTCTAACTATGCACCAATTTGTTATTGTTTCCTCTTGTTGATGACATTGAATATCATCCTTTGGTCTCCATCTTGTTGACGATTAGAGGGCCCATATTCTATCTGATGGGTGCTTCTCTTCTCATCCTCCTTATGGATAATCCCTCTACTATCGTTCTAATATATATCTCACATGTCATCATTCTAGTGGATATCTCCTTTGTCATAATTTTGACGTGTAGTCCTTCTATTGCCATCCTAATGATAGACTATCATCCTATCTATAATTTAATGATCTCTTTGATGCCTACGTTATTTTGACTAGTTTTTTCTCTTCTTTGGCTTTTCAATCTTAGAATTTGAGTTCTTATTGGTCTCTGATTTCCTTTACAAGACCCTTATCTTCCTCAAAATATTTACATCCATCCAATATTTTGAGACTATCATACTCTCATCTATACAATATTTGTCTAAGCCCTCAATCGCTTGAGGTAACATCTTTGAATTCCATGAGTCCTACAAGTTGGGCTTGAAAGTCCTTCCTCATGATCTTGTGATTGTTGGTTGATTTGTATTTGATATACGAATAGTCCTTGTGGCCTATTTTTCTTATCATATGGCCTATGGGTAGCAGGAAGAGAATTTCCTCCCCTCAAGCCATTGAGAGGGAGATCGATTGAACTCCTCCCTTGGCTAAGTCTTCTTGAGTTACCAAGAGGATCTATAGATCCTCTTAGATTATCCAAGTTACCTCTACTTTTATTCCTTCCTAGTAGTTCTACTCTTGTTAGTTCTCTTTCTTTATTATGGGTTCCTGGTGACAATTGCATTAAGACCCTCAATCTCTAATCTACTCGTAATAATATTCTCCTCCATATTTGTTCCTCAAATTGTCTTTGTGTTTCACACTTGGCCAATGCTTCTCTATAATGTATTGAGAAGTCAGAGTTTATGCATGAATCATTTCCTTCACCTACTATATACATAGGCCATCTAGACATTTCTTAGACTTGTCTCTATATCCTTCTCACTTCTCTTCTTTTCCTTCTCAATTGTCTAGTTACAATTTGATACTCTTGTACCTCAGGCCTCCCTTGTCTTCCTATGAAGCCATTATGGCTTCCAAAACTACTACTTGCTCCTTTCTTCTTCATCTACTTGAGTAAGTATAGCTTCATTATTTATGTGTTTCCAAACCATTTCAAGGAATATTACCCCTGCTTTATGGATTCAATTTTTGCCCTTTTGTCTCCTTCTCAAATTATTGGGACTAGGATATGGAGTATTAGGATATCTTTTATGAGGAAGGATTTCATCATTGCTTGAATCTTGAATCTAGTCTCCTCCATTTCTTGATTATGTCAATACTTCTCTAATTTCTCTCCATAGTATTTTGATAGTTTTTTCCCTGCTTATTCAATATTTTTTAGGATCAGTAAGTCCTTATCATGGCCTTTCCTCAATCCTCTATTATTGTTCAAATAATTTTTCTTGTCCTAGCCCTTAAATATTTGGTTGAACAAAATTTTTATTCCTTATCAACCTTCTTGTTAGTGGAGAAATTTAAATAGTAAAAATTCTACTGTTTAATCAAATTTTTAAAGTATCCAAAGATGAGCTACTTGAGCTTAAGGAGAATAGAATATTATCTGAAGGTGATCCTTTATTTCCATTGACATCTCTTCCTAACTCATCTATCTACCCTTCTATTCCTTATGAAATTTCATCTATCTATGCTCGTTGTAGCTCTTCTCTCTCATTAATTTGTTGCATGGTTTTCTTAAATTCTTGTACCGCTTGCTCCCTTAATCTCATAATATACATTCTTAGGGTCTCATATTATTCTTGTAATTATTGTGTTTCGCTTATCACTCATTGTAAAATTCTAGACTCCATTGGTTGGCATGGCTCATCTCTATTTTCTCTATTTTGAGTTCCTATATTTGATTTTCTTGCGTTTGATTCTCTTTCTTGTAATGAAACATTGGTGAGATTTTGGAACCTTATTTATCCTTATTTATTCAAAATTATACCCAAAACTTGTAACCGTATATGTTTCATTTGTTAAGATTTCAACTGTCTTTGCTTAATTATAAGTTCTCTTCCTATCTTGAATAGTCATTCTAAATTCATTCACTCGTCCTCTTGAGTGATACCACAATTAGAAATTCCACTAGGTTCCCCTTGTTCATAGAACCATATTACTTATTGCAATACTATCATTGATTACTTAGAAGTTTCTTCCTGTGATGATTTTAAGTTGATCACATTTACATATGTATTTTCCTTATACACCTTTAACTTAGAACCATTTATTATCTCAGAGTAAACTATCCCATCCAATTTCTTGAGGCAAACAACCCCTTTATCCAATACTTCTTCTACTTAGAAAGTTCCAAGCCATATGGTCTTCAACTTACCTAACTTGATTTGTCTTTTGCCATTAAACTTAAGTACCAAGTCACCTATCTTCAAGTCCATATTTTGTAAGTGCTTCTCATGCCATAGTTTCCTTTGATATTGGGTAATATTTTTTACCCATTGCGTCATAACCCTTTTCTCTTCCAATTGCATGAGTGTCATGAGCCTCTCTTCTAGGATTTCCTCATCATTCAGGTAATTCTCCACTGCTACCCTTAGATTTGGTACCAAGAATTTAATTTGCAATACCACCTCCTGCCCATACATTAACTCAAAGGGTATATGGTTTTTCATTGGCTTTAAGGTTGTCCTATACATCCATAGGACTATTGGAAATCATTATTCCCAATCATCTCCCTCTGTACCACATGTTTTGTATATTATATAAACCATGACCTTATTTGTTACCTTTGCCTATCCATTTGCTCTAGGATAGTATGGTCTAGACAAAGAATGAAAGATCCTAAATTATATGGTCAGGTTCCAAATAATTTTATTGAAAAAATGGCCTCCCTTATTGCTTGTCAATTGTAGGGGGATCTTGAACCTTGTAATAAATTGTTCATACAAGAAACATGTAGTGATATTTGTAGAGTTATCTAGTAGGGCTCTTGCTTCTACCCATTTTATAAAATATTTAGTAGCTACCACAATATATTAGCACCTCTTCCTTTGACTTGTTTTGAATGGTCCCACAAATTTCAACTCCCATATTTCAAAAAGCTCTTGTGGTTGGGAGGGGTGTAATGGCATAAAGTCTCTTCTTAATGGCTTTCCTATTCTTTGACATGTATCACATGCCTTGACATACTCTTTGGCATTGTGATAGAGGGTAGGCCACCATAGTCTAGATAACATCACTTTTCTTGTCATTGCATCTGGTCCCATATGACCTCCAACTAATCCCTTATATGCTTCCTTCAATATAATTTATACTTCATCCTCCATGACACACCTCCAAAAAATTTCAACTCCCATTTTGTATAACAAACCTGCAATAAGAAAAAATGGTATCGTTTTTGTAATATTCTTACATTTTTTTAGCTATCGTCATTTCCATTGGAAACTCCCCCCCCCCCCCCCCCCCCCCCCCCCCCCCCCCCCCCCCCCCCCCCCCCCCCCCCCCCCCCCCCCCCCCCCCCCCCCCCCCCCCCCCCCCCCCCCCCCCCCCCCCCCCCCCCCCCCCCCCCCCCCCCCCCCCCCCCCCCCCCCCCCCCCCCCCCCCCCCCCCCCCCCCCCCCCCCCCCCCCCCCCCCCCCCCCCCGCCCCCCCCCCCCCCCCCCCCCCCCCCCCCCCCCCCCCCCCCCCCCCCCCCCCCCCCCCCCCCCCCCCCCCCCCCCCCCCCCCCCCCCCCCCCCCCCCCCCCCCCCCCCCCCCCCCCCCCCCCCCCCCCCCCCCCCCCCCCCCCCCCCCCCCCCCCCCCCCCCCCCCCCCCCCCCCCCCCCCCCCCCCCCCCCCCCCCCCCCCCCCCCCCCCCCCCCCCCCCCCCCCCCCCCCCCCCCCCCCCCCCCCCCGCCCCCCCCCCCCCCCCCCCCCCCCCCCCCCCCCCCCGCCCCCCCCCCCCCCCCCCCCCCCCCCCCCCCCCCCCCCCCCCCCCCCCCCCCCCCCCCCCCCCCCCCCCCCCCCCCCCCCCCCCCCCCCCCCCCCCCCCCCCCCCCCCCCCCCCCCCCCCCCCCCCCCCCCCCCCCCCCCCCCCCCCCCCCCCCCCCCCCCCCCCCCCCCCCCCCCCCCCCCCCCCCCCCCCCCCCCCCCCCCCCCCCCCCCCCCCCCCCCCCCCCCCCCCCCCCCCCCCCCCCCCCCCCCCCCCCCCCCCCCCCCCCCCCCCCCCCCCCCCCCCCCCCCCCCCCCCCCCCCCCCCCCCCCCCCCCCCCCCCCCCCCCCCCCCCCCCCCCCCCCCCCCCGCCCCCCCCCCCCCCCCCCCCCCCCCCCCCCCCCCCCCCCCCCCCCGCCCCCCCCCCCCCCGCCCCGCCCCCCCCGCGCCCCCCCCCCCGCCCCCCCCCCCCCCCCCCCCGCCCCCCCCCCCCCCCCCCCCCGCCCCCCCCCCCCCCCCCCCCCCCCCCCCCCCCCCCCCCCCCCCCCCCCCCCCCCCCCCCCCCCCCCCCCCCCCCCCCCCCCCCCCCCCCCCCCCCCCCCCCCCCCCCCCCCCCCCCCCCCCCCCCCCCCCCCCCCCCCCCCCCCCCCCCCCCCCCCCCCCCCCCCCCCCCCCCCCCCCCCCCCCCCCCCCGCCCCCCCCCCCCCCCCCCCCCCCCCCCCCCCCCCCCCCCCCCCCCCCCCCCCCCCCCCCCCCCCCCCCCCCCCCCCCCCCCCCCCCCCCCCCCCCCCCCCCCCCCCCCCCCCCCCCCCCCCCCCCCCCCCCCCCCCCCCCCCCCCCCCCCCCCCCCCCCCCCCCCCCCCCCCCCCCCCCCCCCCCCCCCCCCCCCCCCGCCCCCCCCCCCCCCCCCCCCCCCCCCCCCCCCCCCCCCCCCCCCCCCCCCCCCCCCCCCCCCCCCCCCCCCCCCCCCCCCCCCCCCCCCCCCCCCCCCCCCCCCCCCCCCCCCCCCCCCCCCCCCCCCCCCCCCCCCCCCCCCCCCCCCCCCCCCTCCCCCCCCCCCCCCCCCCCCCCCCCCCCCCCCCCCCCCCCCCCCCCCCCCCCCCCCCCCCCCCCCCCCCCCCCCCCCCCCCCCCCCCCCCCCCCCCCCCCCCCCCCCCCCCCCCCCCCCCCCCCCCCCCCCCCCCCCCCCCCCCCCCCCCCCCCCCCCCCCCCCCCCCCCCCCCCCCCCCCCCCCCCCCCCCCCGCCCCCCCCCCCCCCCCCCCCCCCCCCCCCCCCCCCCCCCCCCCCCCCCCCCCCCCCCCCCGCCCCCCCCCCCCCCCCCCCCCCCCCCCCCCCCCCCCCCCCCCCCCCCCCCCCCCCCCCCCCCCCCCCCCCCCCCCCCCCCCCCCCCCCCGC
>JAQPPZ010001822.1:9000000-9235000 GCA_028583015.1 Wollemia nobilis | reverse complement strand
TAACAAATACACAATTTATACATAGTTCTTTATAAACCTTCTATAGTATCCTACTATTCATAAAAAAGTCTTTATTGAACTTACGTTGTATGGTTCTTCCATCAACTATATAACATGTATCTTATATGGATCATGCTCCAACCCTTCCTTGCAGACAATTCATCCCAACAACTTGTTTTAATGTACCATCAAGACACATTTCCCTAGATTTAGTGTTATTCGGGTATTTCAGCACAACCCTAGACATTTCTCTAATACCTTTAAATGTTTAGTTGTTTCTCCATACAAAGACCAATTGTCAAGAAAATCTTTGAAGTTTCCTATGGAAATTTGATCAAAGATATACAAAATTATTCTTTAGAAGGTAGTAGGTGTGTTGCATAATCCAAATGACATTTGATTGTATGCATATATGTCATTCTTTACTAGAAAAGAAGTTTTCAAGTTATCTTCCTCAATAATGATAACTTGGTTATATCTCGAGAATCCATCCAAAAATGAATAGATCTTGTATCCAGCTACCTCTTATAATGTGGAGTCTATATGAATGGGATTGGGTAGGAATCTTTAATAGTTACAATATTCAAGCTCCAAAGATCTACTCAAATCTAAATTTGATTTACTTATTTCTTCAAGGTGATCACTATTGGTGATACCCATTCACTCATCGTAACTTTGAAAATAATGTTTACTTTGAGAATTTTTTCAAATTTGGCATTCACTAGAGCTACATATTTTAGGTTCATTCTATATAGTCATCTTCTTACTAGCTATGCTTCTTACTAGCTATGCTTCTTCAATCAAATGTATTCAATGTACGCATAGTTCTAGTGGTGTTCCTTTCAATATTTATAAGTCCATGCAAACACGTCCTTGTACTTCATGAACATTTTAAAAGCTATTGCATTTAGTACAATATCCCAATCATCTCCACATTTATCATATTTGTTTCACCATCTTCGCCAAGATTCATCTACATCATCCTTGGTCCTTTTTACTTTGCTATATTTGGTTCTTCTACTACCTTAAGTACATCAATTAGGTGGGGTGGTTTATCTTTAATGACCACATTGCCTATTGTGTACTCTACAAAGTTTTTGGAAAATTTTCACTTCTCTTTTTCTTGGTATTTTTTTATTGCAAATCTCTTTCGATTGCTTTGGCCCACTTCTAGTTCTTTCTCCTTTTCTCCATCCTAGTTTCATTCTTATTTGTGGATGCACAAACATTGTGGTGTGAATACCTCATAGTCTTCCATTTGCTAATGGAGGAGTCCTTTATCATCATCTTGTTCATATTCCATGAATCCTCAATTGCAATATTCCTTCATTAGGGTCATATCCCATTTCATAATTTGATTATGAACTTGTTGATTCATTTGAAGTTACAATATCTTAACTTATAGACTAATTCTTGAGGTTTATCATACACTTATACTGGCCTTTATTGAATGTAATGTAATATTCTCCCAATTATGCTTAAATATTACTATTCACAACCATCCACGTCTGAGAAATGTATCTTCAGGTAGATTTTACATTGTAATTATCACAAAATATAGGATAAAGTAGATCTATTATTTATACTTTTTGATTTATTAATAAGCCTTTCATTTCTATCTCATATTGATCTGCTCCATACAACCAAAAATTTGGGGATCATAGAGACTGATCCACAATTCTTTTCTACATATTTTTAGGCATGACATATACTCTTGATCCTCCATCTATGATTACCTAAGTTAGCTTATGATTTAGTATCTCCATATGAACCAAAATTGGTTTTTTTCCTACTTCAATAATTATTATCATAGGGTCAATGAGTTGTTCTTACTTTATGGTGGAAACCTCTCATACTTATTTGAATTTCTTGGTCTTCACTATTTCTCTTACTATGGTATCTAGCTTTGAAAGTGCACCAAGCATATTAGACATTTTTCACTTTGATTGTCATGCTTAGTACTTGTGTTGCCAATGTAGAACTACGAATGTTTGATTTGCATTGGGGTGTTTAATTTAAAGTACATGGTATGTAGGTAATCAACTACCAATTCGTTGGAAAAACTACCCACCACTTTAGCACATGACAAAGGTTAGCACTAAATAATGTAAGAACAAATACATGCGTACTATGCTAACATCCCCCATTATTACATTATTTTGAAATACAAAGAGCATTGCAAAACAATTCAAATTTAACACGTGCAAGTGCCTTAGTGAAAATATTTGCAACCTGCTCATCAATAGGAATGTATTGGAGGTGTATTATGTGCTTTGGAACTTCATCTCGAATGAAATGATACCGAGTGTCAATGTGTTTGGTACGCTCATGAAAAATTGGATTCTTGATAAGATTCAAAACACCTTGATTGTTGTAAAACAAATGAAGTGGAAGATTCTTAGGAAGACCCATATTTGTAAGAATACGACTTAACCACATTATCTTGCAAACTGCTCCATTTGTTGCACGATATTCTTCCTCTATAGAAGATAAAGCAACCACCTACTACTTCTTACTATGCCAAGAGATAGGTCCGGATCCAATATGGAAAATATATTTAGAAGTCAATTTGTAATCATCAATGGATTCGACATAGTTTGAGTCCATGTATCCTTGTAGGAAGAACTTGTCATTCTTCTTGTACTCCAGGCCATAGTTTGTACTACCATGAACATAATGAAGAACTCTCTTTGTTGCTTCCAATAACTCACCTTAGGTTCCTACATGAACCTTGAAAGAAAACCCACATCAAAATTGAGATCTGGATTGGTATTTATTAGATATATGAGACTCCAAATCATATGGTGATAGAGAGTATCATATACCTGTGGTGATTTATCATATCGTGATAGCTTAAGTCCTGGCTCCATTGGAGTCACTTTAGACTTACAATCAGTCATGCGATATTTTTCAACCAATTTCTTGGCATACTTCTTTTGTGTTACTATGATATGATTCTTTTTCTGAGTCACTTCCAAAACAAGACAATAGTGAAGAAGTCCTATATCTTTCATTTCAAAAGATTGTTTCAGATCATCTTTCACTGCATCAATCATATTCTCTAAACTATCTGTTATGATCAAATCATCCACATATAGTACCAAAATCACTATGTCAGAACCATTGTTCTTGATATAGATATTTTCATCTAAAGAACTTATTTTAAATCCATGTTGCACTAGGTGACTAACTATTTTGATGTACCAAGCTCATGGAGCTTGTTTTATCCCATACAAGGATTTGACTAACTTGTAAACTTTATGTTCTTGCCCTTCAACCAAAAATCCTTTTGGTCGGGTCATGTACACTTCTTCTTTCAGGTCACCCAAGAAAGAAATTTTAATATACATATGATGTAACTTCCACCCAAACTGAGTTGCCATGGCACAAAGTACTCCAATGGTAGTCATTTTTGTAGTAGGGGCAAATGTCTCTTCATAATCTATGCCTTCTTTTTAGCATAGCCCTTTGCAACAAGATGGGTCTTATGCTTATCAATAGTATCGTTTGGCTTATACTTCACTTTGAACACCTATTTAAAGCCAATGGGATTCTTTCCTGAAGGCAAATTAACTAGCTTCCATGTATTATTTTTCATGAGAGATGTATGTTCTACATCCATAGTAGCCTTCCACTGAGGCTCACTAAGTGCATCTTGAACTATTGTGGGTTCATTCTCATCCAATGTTGACATATAAACCCGTTCATCATCCATATATGTTTATCTATCTTCCTCTGCATCTACAGATAGTTCATCAAATTATTGGCAAAGCTCATAAACCTCTGAATTTGATGCCTCTGCTCTTATCTACTAAGTCATGTTGTGAGTACAAGGTCAATCTAGAGTTAGATCTAGAAGTGAAGTCAACTTTAAATCTCTCAATGTGCTAGTATACCATTTTGGAACCTTTTTATGTGGGTGTGGGACCTCTCTCTTAGGCTCCTCTTACTCTAGGTATAGAACTGTAGATGCATTATTTTATGTGAAAGCTTCATCAAATACCATGTCTCTACTAGTGTGTGTTTTCTTGGTCATAGGATCTATCAACTAATATCCCTTTGAATGCTCATTGTAACCAATAAAAATACATTGCAAGGCTTTCTCATCTAACTTCCTTCTCTTCTATTTTGGTATGTGCATGAATGCCTTGCATCCAAAATCTCTTAGATGAGAAATTGAGGGTTTCCTACCACTCCATGCTTCTTGTGGAGTCATGACCTATAGAGATCTTATGGGTGATCTATTCAGGAGGTATGATGTTGTACTCATTTCTTCTACCCAATACTCATGCTCAAGATGTGCCCCCCTAAGCATACATCGAACCATTTCCACAATGAAACGATTCCTCCTTTCAAAAACTCCATTTTGCTATAGAGTATAGGTGGTTTTCAGTTGTATCTTAATCCCATGTGCATTCAAAATTATGAAAATTCCTTGGAGGTATATTTTCCCCCTCGATATGAGTGGAGGATTTTTATGGAACATCCTGACTCCTTCTAAACAAGCTTCTTGAACTGTTGAAAGTATAGAAATACCTCTGAATTCAATTGAAGAAAGAAAATCCACATCTTCTATGAGTAATCATCAAAAAACAATTAAAAATACCTCTTTCCACCATAGTTTTTTGGTATAGGACAGATCGGTGTGAACCAACTCCAAAGGTTTCTTAGCTCTTGAAGATCTAACCTCAAATAGTATTGGTGTTGCTTCCATTCTAAGAAATTCGAGCATACTGGTAATGTGGATGAAAGGTTGGGAAGAGCTTTCACCATCTCATATTTGTTTAGCTTGAGCAAATATCCTAAATTAGATGCCCATATATCTTGTGCCAAAGAGAAGTAGTCTCCTTTGTAGTTGCTACCATGGCAACATGAGGTATTGAAACGACATCTAATATGAACACACCATGCTTGTATGATCTTGTGGCTACATGCTTTCCATTTATGGTGATGAAACATCTCTTTATGCCCTCATCAACACTAAAAACAACATCCATATCTCTATCCAAGATTTGAGGGACTAACAAATAATTGTTTGCCAATCTAGGAACATAGAGAACCTTCTCAATGTGAAATTTTCCATATGGAAGAGTGATGAAAACATCTACTTCACCCTGGAATCAGTAGGTCTTATCATAAGCTATTATCACTGGCTTGCCTTCCTTTGCCTCAAATATCTCAAACCATGATCTATCTCCAGTCATGTGTTTATTGACACTAAAATCAATATACCACACTACATCCTTCTGCTGAGAAGATGTGTGAGTCATGACCACCTTGTGTGCTCGCTCAGAATTTGATTTCGAGTCTGATTCAGTATAAACAACATTCTCTTTGGGTTGCTTATTCTTCTTTTGTGGTTTGTATTTCCCTTTTCCCTTTTTCTTTTGATTTTTGTCATTGTGTTGTTTATTCTTAAACCAACACCTATTAGTGTCATGGTTATTCATATCACAGATCTTGCAATATTACTTGTCTTTTTGTTGAGTTTGTTTCCCTTTTCCTTTTGATGAAGATCCTCCCTTTTGAAAATTACCTTGTTTCTTACCCCCTTTTTTGGAGTAGAGGGCATTATCTGGCACTTCATATTTCTAAAACTAATTTGCCTCCTCAGTTTGAAGTAAATTTACCAATTCCACAAAGGTAACTTGTCTTCTAGAAACATTGAGAGAAGTGATCAACACCTTGTAGCATTTTGGCAAAGCTCTCGAGATTACTAAATTCAAGAGAGTATTTACCACTGTCTCTCCCATAGCATTCAATTTGGCTTTTAATTCCACCACTCTACATAGGAATAGGTCAACTATCTCACCAGATTTTATACTAAGTGTATGTAGTTTAGTTTGAAGGTTTAGAATAGTGGACTAATTCTTTCCTTCATAAATGGTAATCAAAGCATCCCAAGATTCCTTACAAAATTTGGCATCACAAATATGAGGCT
The DNA here is from genome assembly GCA_028583015.1 of Wollemia nobilis. Classification (NCBI taxonomy): domain Eukaryota; kingdom Viridiplantae; phylum Streptophyta; class Pinopsida; order Araucariales; family Araucariaceae; genus Wollemia; species Wollemia nobilis. The sequence goes on along the minus strand of JAQPPZ010001822.1, from coordinate 9,229,059 downwards.
AGACCTCATCTGTAGTAGCAAGAAAAATAAACACGAGACATCTTCTATTCTTCTTATCAAAAGCCTCTTTATCTAGCCTTACTGTTGTAGGACGTTTTGTAGTGCCTACCACTACATCCCACAAATATTCAACTTGAAGGATAACTCTCATTTTTGTCTTCCATGGTGCAAAATTAAAACCTTTGAGCAATTGTGAATCTGATAGATATTTGTGAACAATGGCCATTGTGAAGGTTTCTTATAACACCAAATGGTCCCCCTTTCTTTATACTTGTACATGAAATGGAATTCAATCAAATTGATGGCACCTGCCTCAAAAGCCTTCGAAAGAAAGTTGATGAGTTGGAGGATTTTAAGCCAAACAATCAGAAAGAATTAGGGTATTAAATGAAGTGAATATCAAACTTGGTTTTTGTTATTTCTTCCCAATGATTTATAGAGAACAATAGCTCAGATGTCATTGTTGCAGCTATGTTAGGTTTTAGATATAGTAGCCGAAAGCACGACAACATTACCTATAAGTGTGGGCCAAAGGTACCGTAGATACCAAACACTACAGTACAATAAATTGCACAAATAGATGTAAAATTTTGGGTCTTTTCTTTGCTTTGTATATTTTACTTTATGATTGAAATGCAAAAAAATAGGAAATTTTAATGCAAAAAACAATCACAAGTTCCCATAAATTTAAACACTTAGGTTTCGTTTTCCACCAAAAATGCACCTATTACAATACCAATTTGTTACAATGATTTTTGCAAAATATTTGAGTTTTTGGTTTGCAAAAAATGATATTCAAATCCATAATTTTATTTCTCAAATCAACAATTTTCTTCCCCCCTTGTCTTAGAATTGTGCAAAATAAAATGCTTTTGATCCCCCCTTTTTGTTGCAAAATAAACAAGGATAAAAAATTGTGATAGACCCTTTCAAGTTCCAAAAAAAAATGCTTATCCCTCCAAAGGTTGCTTGAAAGGAATAGACAAAGTATTTAAAAAAAAATACCTCTTAAGTAGCTCCTCCTCTTGCTTTGGTAGAAAAATTACTTTTCTTTAGCAAAAATAGTGCAAAAATCGTCCTCCTTTGTCAAAAAATGGCCAAAAGTTGCTCATTGTTGACAAAACAATTGTCAAAAAAATTGTTGTGTTAGCAAAAAAATTGCAAAAAATGGAGTGTAAAAATTCTTTTTGCTAGTATCACAAGCGGGATTTGAAACCATGACCTCTTGCTTTTGTTTAACACTTTGTTCCCTCCTACCGGCTCAACCACAGTTACCGACGAAATAAAACAAGGCACCGAGAGGAATTAAAACCAAAGAAAACTATGTCCAAAAATGAAATATTGGAGTAAAACTATTTGTTTGGTGGTCATGCGTGGGATGGAACCCCTGAGCTCCGCCTTGGAAAGCACCCTAGAACTGGGTAATCAACTAGCCCATCTATCACATCGGATGGGAGGAAGGGAGATCCTCCTGCTCTTTATGCCCTTTCACCGTGTGAGATGGAAAAAAAAAATTAAAAGGAGCTTTAGTCCCACACGCACTATACCAGTGCATTTGAACAGTTTAAGAACCGTTGGAAACACAAACTAGAACTATGAATATTTGATTTGCCTTGAGGTTTTTAATTTAAAGTACATGGTATGTAGGTAATCAACTACCAATCTATTGGAAAAACTACCCAACCACTTTAGCACGTGACAAAGGTTAGCACTAAATATGTAAGAACAAAGACATGCATACTATGCTAACAACCAATTGTTCCATTGATGATTGTTTGCTTATTACCACCTCAAGATTTTTTAGAGTTTTTTCCTAAAGAAATCTTCCTGGCTTTACCTTCTTCAGATCTTCCTTCTCCATGGCATAGGATTCCTACCATCACTCCTTTTTGGTAAGGTTTGGATATTTCTTAGCCTTTCTAGCTTGAGCTCTCATTATCGATAACACTTGTTTCTCATTTTCTTGATGGTCTATAACTTTATCAATGTTAATCAAATTGACACTCTATCTTCTACTAGTACTTGCTTTATTTGGGTAGTTTGCTTCCTTGTGATTACGTGGTCAGCACCATTGACACATGTGGATGCTATTATTTCCATTTGTTCTTCTAGTCTATGGCTTGGAATAATTTTTTACAAAATGGCTCCATTCTTGGCAATTTTAGCATTAGATGATTGGTCTCCCATATTAATCATGCTTTAATTGATCCTGTCCTTCTTGTCAATTGCCTTGATATTTCCTGCCACCATGACGATTATTTTTATAGCCACCATTTGTTGCTTCTTGTCCATTTCTTGGGGTATTTGTTTTTCCTCTTCTTGTACTATCATAGTCTGGTGTCTTTCTCCCATTGAGTTAAATGGACAATTCATGACTAGATGTCATGCTACATCACATATATTACAATATATATTCGTAGGATATTTAGCATTTGTGTGTCCCTTTGACTTACAATTTGATCATCATATATCCTTTCAATCCTTCTTTACTTCACCTTTTACTTCATCATTTTCTCGAATTGCTTCCTAAAGGAGTAAATAGCACTTTATACCTTGCTATCGGAGTCACTATCTAAATATTCATTCCTAGGATATCCCACAATTTTGGTTGTTTAGTTTACTTCACTTTTGAAATTTTTTGCTTTTTCAACACTTTTGCATATGTTGATGATGGTACGACCTTTATTTTCTTTCCTATATTTGTGTAACAACCCATCGATAAACCATATTTTTACCAACCCATCAGTGGATGGAATCTATATTTTATTATTTAATTGATTTAGTCTTATTTTATAGATATTAACATCCTCATCTTGATTTTTTCTTGTGGCAAATATTTATGTTATACCTTTAAAGGTTAAAATTAGTTCACAAATTATACCATAGTATCCCATTGTCGAAAGGCTTGTGTGCTATCTCTCTTTAGATACTAGTCAATTACAATTCCTCATAACATGGCAAGAAATAGTTGCAACCATTCATATATTTGCATTACCCCATTTGCTTTCCAAATTGTAGTGCAAGTACCAATATGTCTCGTTGGATCTTCTTTTCCCTCTCCAATAAAGGGTGGGCATTTTTGTTTTCCTACTCTATTTGTGATATTTGTCATTAGATCAATTTCAACATCCTTGTCACTTGATGAATATTTTTGTGAGATCTTGCCCAACTATCTTTCCATTGTTGGTGGCTCAATTTGTTCATCTTATTCTGGTGCTTCTCTTCCAAATAGTATTCATCCTAGTTCTCGTGTGTCTATACTTTATGATTTTCTTCATGAATAAACAATATGTGGCTTTGATCTTCCTTCCCAAGTTCCCATACATGGTTTCTTTGGTGTTTGACTCCCATCCTCTATACCCAATTAAAAAACTCCTCTCCATTGGCTTAGGTGTTACCATCCATGCTTCATTTCTTTGCATACTTCCTATGTTGGTGTCTTTAGTTGCATGAATATTTTTATTGACTACTTGGTGTTGCTTATCCTATGATTCATTCTTTTTTTTTAGAAGCAATAGTTTCCACCTTTCACTCTTACCCCTTGAATTATCATCTTTCAGAGGATTCCACACTCTTTCCACCTTTGGCTACGTAATATCTTCTTTGAGTTGTACTTCTTCGTTAGCTAGTCTTGCACTTCTCCTCATAGGTTTCTTTGAAGTATGTACTTGATTCCTTCATCATCATCCTTGCAACCTTGAATTTATTATTCATCTCCTCATTTATCATGCTTATTTCTTCCTTGCAACTCATACTTATGTGGGAAACAATACCAAATGTATTCCATGAACAAGAATTCCCAAGGGTGAGGGAATGCCAATTAGTGGATCAAGGTAGTATAATACTCAAAAAATATTTTGTCCAATATGGTATCTAGTTCATAACTACAACTTCATCTTGTTGGTAAATTAGGATTTAGAATACAAGTCCTATACAACAATGTTGATGACGATCAACCTCAAATGACACTCAGTATGATGGAAACTCAAATCTCATTATATCCTCTAATGCCACCCAATATAATGGTAGCCTAGATGATGATGGGTCTTTTTCATAATGGCATGATGACACCTTAAAGTATTCATGTCAATGATATACCTAATGACATCAATCTCCTATGATGGTATCAATTTTCTATGATGATGTCAAACTCTTCTAAAGGTGTCGACCTCCACTATCAACATCGACTCTCTTCTTGATGGTGTCTATGACCTAACTTTGACTGCACTCAAACGTCATCTATGATCTTCCCTGCATCCAAGCCTATCAATATGCAATAATGGCAACAATTACAATATCTTAACATTCTACCATCATCACACATTGGCACAATTGATAACAAGTTGAATATACTTGGATTATCAAAATGGCATAACATACAAATTATAGTTTGTGGCTGCATTAAATTCATTACATAGCCTTACATTGTTACAACTTGTCTTATCTCTATCATGGCATAGATCATGGATAGAAAAATAAAATGAAAGGGAGCTATTTAAAGTGTTGCCCTAGTGGTTTCCATAACCAATTTCAAGACAACATTACAAAAACTGCCCAAACTTCCTATTTTAATTATCTTTAACAAACTTTAGTAAACCTTATAATTGATCCAATTATCAAGGTTTGTCAACTAATGATTGTATTATATTTCATTTAGGAATTTTCATTTCATTCTATTTTGGCTACATTTGACTGCATTTCGTTTCATTAAAATTTAGTGATTTAGTGTTTGCTACTTAAACATTTTTACAAACTCTTTCATTTTTACTTCTTGGAGTTGTCTACAATTGAAATTTATTAACAATAAATTATTACAAGAAATACCTTCAGTTATAACAAATGAATATAATAGCAAAATAATGAAGCCTATTACTCTAGAGAAAGTTCATTTAGCTCTTTTTTCTTATGATAAGGATACATCCCCAAGTTCAAATGGGCTCTCAATAGTATTATATCATCATAGTTGGGAAATAGTGAAGGATTACTTATCGATGGCAGTGGAATAGTCTAGGGTAAAAAAATACATACCTTATAAATTAAATGCAATATATCTTACTCTGATTCCAATAAAGAAGAACTTTGAATTGGTTGATTTATTTAGATGCATAAGCCTATGTATTATGGTATATTAAAAAATATTCAAAGGGATGACAAATCACTATACACCATTGTCAGATAAAATTACATCAAAAGAGCAAGTAGGGTTTGTAAAAGGGAGACAAATTTTGGTCGATATCATAGTAGCTCATGAATTAATACATTTAATAACTTTAAAAAGGAGAAAACACTAACCTTAAAACTTGATATGAATAAAATATATGATATGGTTAAACAAGATTTTGTTTTTACAGTATTAGAAAAGTTTAGATTTGGGAAGAAATAGATTAAAGTTTGTCTTTACAATATTATATTCAATTTTGGTCAATGGGCTAGTAATAGAATAATTTAAAGCCAAGAGGGGTCTTAGACAAGGAGATCCTCTATCACCATATTTGTTCATTATTATGGAAGAGGCATTATAAAGGAACTTGAAGAAGGCATACAAATATGGGCTAATAAGCAAACTTGAGCTTAATAATAACATCGACAACATCATCCATCAATAGTTTGTAGATGATACACCCCTATTTTGGAGGGTATGTATAAACGAGACCAAAGCTTTGAATAAATTATTAAAGAAATATGAAAGAATGCCAAGGCAAAAAATTAATAGGACAAAATCCAAAATTTACTTCCTAAACACTCCAACTAAAATAAAATTAGGGATGTGCAGGTTACTTTAAATGGAGATGATAAATTTGCCAACAACATATCTAAGGATGTTTTTATTTGAGAAGAGAATAAAGATAAAATTGTAACATTCAATTATAAGTTTAGTTTAGAATAAACTACCAACATAGAAAAGTAGATGATTATTTTAAAAAAAATTGTAGCTAATAAAAAATCTTACCATTAATCTTAAAGATTCACAAATATACAAATATAATTCTTTGTAAAGTAAGAAATTTATTATAATACTAAAATTCCAATTAAATTCTACAAACATATAAAACTTGAAACCTAAAAATATTTGATTAGTTCAAGTTTAATTTTTAAATTTAAGTATCTTAAATTAATTCAAATGTTAAAGAAAGGCATTAGAAACTTAAACAATATTGTTACTTTTATTATAAAGAAAACAATCCAATTGTAAAGGGGGTCAAACAACTATAAACTATATGCATTAGATTCTGCCCAAATTTTATATAGTCTTGGTAAATCTAATACATGCATCAACTTAATCTAACATTTAGGGCCTACTGATTTTTCACGTTCTAACAAAACTTCAATAGCCTTATATAACAATAGCCTTATATAAAAAGCATACTCAAATATTAAATTATGAAAGATAGTATCAAAAGTATAGTTCCCATGGCATACCCTAGTGGTTAGGGCTTTGGGATTTCTTTCAGAAGACCCAGGTACAAACCACGGTGGGGTGTGGTGTGTGTACCTGTATATGAGTGAGCTTGTGTAAAAAAGGTATGGGGAGGTTCATTCACAAACTATATGGATAAAAATTAAAATAAATATCATGAAGGGAGGTTCATTCACAAACTATATGGATGAAAATGAACATAAATATCATGAAGTTTTGAAATAATGATGAAAGAAATAATTTTGGCCTAAATATTTTTTAAGGTCATAGGTTTCATATGAACAAGTAACATAACATTAAAAAAATTCTTAATGTAAGATGTTCGACATAAAATTGAGATAGGTTGGTTGGTAGCCTTTAAGTGTTTATAGGTGGATGCTTCAGTTTGATTCCTTGGAAAACAAAGGTTATGTTGACTTCATTTTTACTCAATGAGGTAAGAATTATAAAAGTTTCCTAAAAAATTGATGAACTTGATGGGGGAACATATACTAAGCAAGAATAACATATGGAAATAGTTGGAGAAACTGATTGAGTAGCCATCCAACTGGTAGGTGAAGAAAGAAAAAGAAGTTGGAAGACCATTCCAAATTGTTTTTCAAAATTATAAAGCAAAACGTTCATCTCCAAAAAGGGAAGAAAAACAATGGAAAAAAAAGGGCAAAAGATAGAGGAGAGGAAAGAAAGGGATCTTAAATCTCAATTCTTGTATTTCCAATGAATATAGAAAATAAATGAAAAATATTTTGTTAATAAATCTTTGAGTTTGAGTAGCTTGATGAATATTTGAAGTCTATTTGTACAATTGCTTGTAGTGTATTTGCCATATTTGTGTGTGAAGGATATTTTTATGCAAGGAAAGGGGAATTGGATCAATGATTCGAGCAAGGGTGTTGGAGATCGTACAACCTAGTTGCTATTCAAAGAAAAGAACCCATAAGAGAAATTCAACAATCTTGCCAAGGGGTTCAAGAGAGCAAAATATTGCAATAATAGAAGAGAGCCTTTGTACCTTGTTGAAAAATAGAATGTAATGGAACATAAAATTTAGAATTTCGTTGATGGAGTTAAAAATTGTAAGAATAGAAGAAACATTTTCAAAAGGAAATAATTATATTATCCTTTATGCATGAGGATTTGATTGATACAAGTGGAAGTCTAGATTGAGAAAACCAAGAATGGTTGGTTGGAAAGTTTAACTACTACCCAAAATAAATCATCGTATATAAAATAACCACACAATTGTATGATTTAAGAGGTAACAATTAACTTGCCACACCAAAATAATTGTGCAATTAGAAGGGAATCATTAACAATGCAATTGAATGAAAAGTCTAACCGTTCAAACCAAAGTAGGATTTTGCAAATCTAAAAAGATAAAAGCATTCAAGTCAAAAAAATTCACCTTACAAAGTAAGCCATCATATAATAAAAATAAAATAAAAGCATAGTCGTTGATTGTACTATTAAAATAATATTGCACTATTGGAAAAGGCATCATATAGTTGTACGATTGCAATAGTGCATGTTGGGTATTTTATGATAATAAAGGCATTATCATACAAAGGGGATGTGACGTTTTTTCTACTCCATCAATTTGGTATTAGATATTGTGGTCGAAGAAGTTGCACTACCATCATTTTCAAGGGGATTATTGTCTAAATTTATCATTGTGAATCTACAAGGAAGGACCATTTAAATCATAATATAATCAAATCATACAATGTGGTAAGAGGGTACTATGAATATTTGTTGCTAGAAGAGGTTGTTATTCAATTAGCCCCCTTTCTGTTACTATATCATTTTGATATTAGAGCCAAAAGTGTTAGAAATAGAGTCTACTCCATCATTTGGGTTATGTAAATATATCTTCCAAGGTACATACTTAGATTAATTTAGGGGCAAGTTATCTAGTTACTTCAAGCAATGTAATAAATGCACACATGTCAATGTGCAAGTTGTATATGTACAATTTATCCCTTGCACAACTAGGTAGAGTGTTGTCCAAGGAACCTATGTTCGTATATAAAAATACCTCATTGTTAGATAGATATAGAGTCGGGGGACATAGTCAGCTACTGTAGCTTAGGGAATAGTATAGTTATGTGTACTTCACCATCCATTGGTGATGGGTGTAATGTAGTTCAATAGCTTTATTAATGGAGTGTTCATCTCCTCCATAACTACATTGTATTATTTTATATGATTTATATATATAGCATATTCTAGCCATCTAGAAGATTTACTTTCTTTCATATTATTGTGTATCTTGTGATTGTTATCTTCTAGTGATCTTTACATCAAAAGCTAATAGTGGTATCAAAGACATGGTAGATCTAGTCTATGTAGGTCAATAGGGAAACCACCATTATCATTGAACCTGAGCAATTTGTCAAACTAACATGTTGTTGGACCAGCCATTATCAAAATATCTTAGAAGAATCTAGGTCGTAGAATTATGGAGAGTCACAAAGTTAGGACTGAAGTAAATATTAGTTCTAAAAAATATTGAGATTATATTTGTCTAGAGTCTTTTCCACAGAGTTGCAAGGAAAACTCATGAAGACTAGGACTCAACATTCAATCCACTAGATTGAAAAATCATCTAGTGAAGATCATCTAGGTTATCTAGAATTTTCTAACTATTGCCTAAAGTTTATTTTATTTCAAAAAATTAATTCTTAGAGGATTAGGACTCCTCCTACAATAGAATTCTAGGAGACTCCAACTTCGTTACTCAAAGTTCGACGTGCTCTCATAGTGTAGATATTAGTAACTTATGCAAGAGAAGAACACTATAGAAGAAGACTTTTGGAGAAGAGCTATGGTGGAGTCAGGAGACTAAATATATCCATTGTTGGATTGAAGAAATTCATAGTTGAAGAATAGACCATAGAAGCCTTGACACAAAAAAGGTAATAGTAGCCTTGAATAAAAGGCCATAGAAGCCTTGAAGAAGAAGCCACAAAAGTCTTGATACTGAAATCCTTGATACTAAAAGGCCATAGAAGCCTTGATACTGAAAAAGGCCACAAAATCCTTGATACTAAAAAATACCATAGAAGCCTTGATACTAAAAAGGCCACAAAAGCCTTGATTCTGGAAAAGGTCATCAAAGCATTAGTACTGAAAAAGGCCACAGAAGTCTTGATACTAAAAAATGCCACAGAAGCCTTGATCCTTAAGAAGAATTTGAAAAGAATATCTGATTTAAAAGCAGATTAATATTTCAATTTTAATATATTTACTGTAAGGAAAAAAGATTTAGTGAGTTGGGAAACTTCCTACAAGAAATTTAGAAAGAGTATCTTCTTCAAAATCAACTTAGCACTTGAAGAAAAAGTGAAGATATCAGGAGAATATCTCATCGAAGAACTTCTAGTATTGGGAGAAGAAGAAGAAGGACTAGGAAAGTCCTACTCGAAGCTAGAACCAGCATAATCAAAAGATCCAGAAGAAGATCTCACCAACAACACTTCCAAGAGCAAAATGTTGAAAATAAGGTCTCAAGGAAGACCATCAGAAGCTACAAGATTGAAGACCTAGGAAAGGTCTCAAGAAGAATATAAAAAAATGCATGTAGATCTTTGTTGAAGATCATTAAAAGAGTTCTTAGGATAACTCATTGGAGAAATCCACTACCAAGGTGAAGCCCAAGATAGTGAAGGACTTGGGACAATTATCACCATCCATCAACAAGCCCAAGAAGAAGAATTTGGCAAGGAGTACCAAATTTGTGATGGAGAATTTGGCAAGGAGCACCAAATACATGAAGAAGAATTTGGTAAGGAGTACTAAATATATGAAGAAGAATTTGGCGAGTGCCAAATCCCAGAAGATCCTGCTTGAAGTCATAATTCAACAAGAATACTTGAAGACAGAAGAAGCTCACCAAATATTTGAGATTTGAAGATTACCTCTCATACCAATATGGCACCACTTCAGAGATAAAATACTTCTCTAAATATATAGTAGAATGAGGAGAACAAGCCACAAAATCTTAGGCTCATGAAAGAAAGTTTGAGATTGTCATTTCATGAAAAAAAAGTTGTTCTAGACAGTCTACAAAAAGTTGCAAGATACTACTCGAAGCATCAACTTGGTGATCCTAGACACCAAGATCTACATCCTCTATAAAAGCAAGAACATAGCTACTACAAAAGGTAGGCAAATTTTGGTGCAAGTAGATTCATTAATAGGATTACTTATCAGATTTATTAGAGCACCTAAATTTGGATTAACATTGCAAGAATAAAATTAGATTACAGTCTTCTAAAGTGCAAAAGGGAAAATATTATTTTTAAGGATTTGTTTTCATATTAATTAGCAGTTGATTAGATTTTAGAATTGCTTCTATTAACTACCTATCATCTACTTCGGAAAAAAAAAAGACTAAGTCCTACAATACTAAATTGTAGTGAAATTGCAGAATAATTCATTTTAGATTATTCTTGATTAGCTGTAGTAAATTTGATTAAATGTATTATCTTGAGAGTTTATTGGAGTGATAAGGTGAAATTGTTAGTGCATTAAAAATAAATTCTATTAGATTCATTTTGCACTATTATACTACTCTCAAAAGAAATTAGATTTATATTTTTGAAAGGCACAAAATGTATCAAGTGTCTAAAGACACTATTAAAGCACAAAAACTTGCAAAACATAGTGGACAAGTGGAGCCACCAATAAGGTTAGAATCCTCTAAAATATGTAGAAGAAATAACTAACCAAAAATAAAAATAGAATCTTCAAATATTGAGACTTTATGAGTCTCAAATCCAAAGCATTACAAGGTTAGATGCAAGGAAAGAAAGTGCAAAAAATTGCATCAATTTAAAAGCTTCTATCTACTGTTATCTAAGATTGGATTTGTTATCATAGTGTCCAAGAAAAAATGGAAGGGTGTGTCTACTCATAAAAGACGACCTCAAAACCCTTGTATTGCAGAAAAAATCTGCCACAAAACCATAATTTCAAATCTAGAAATAGAGTGCAAAAGAAGTTTTGAAAGTGCCACAAAAGGCACACTAACTATAGGTTAAATCATCCAAAGAAGTCCGAGCATCAGCACTCTTCTTCCCAAGAAAAAGGAGACACTCAAAGAGCTCATCCTTGATGTATAAACATATAGAATCAAAGCTCATATCAGGCTATCATCGATCTACATATATGTAGACAAAAGAGTGCACATCTACCACAAAAAGACAAAAAATCTACGTAGGAATCAAAACGATTGGAGGTATAGAAGAGAAGGAGAAAAGGTGTTACATTCAAGGTTTTTAACTTGGAGAAGACCATCCACAAAATGAAGCTCTAAATAAACGTTCAAAGCACCATATTGTATCATCAATCCACCTACAGAAGAATAGCTTGCTTGTTGCCTTAGAAGCATAGCAAAGCAAAGGAATGACATACAAAAGGATTTGAGGAATGATAATATCCACCTTAGAAGACATTATAGGAAAGGACTTTTGGTATTTCACCTACCTATGACTCTTCATATTCCTATTCTATGACTCATGTACACATGGACTACATGCACATTTACATCATCAAGTACTTTGCACATTCTAACACTTGTGCATTTATTACATTGCATAAAATAAATACTTAATCCTAATCTAAGATAAACTTCTAATCTAAATATGTACCCAAGGTGGTACATTATCATATACCAAATAATGTAATATATTCCAACAACTTCAAATCATACATCACTCTTTGCTTTAGACTTCTACAACTCTTCAAGTTTCACTCCACTTTGATTTCTTTAACGTGCCCTCCAATATATAGTTCCTCTTTCTTCTTATCAATGTCCACCTTTTCATAGTAATATCTTCATCCATCTCCAACAAACCTCTCTCTCATTTGTTGTTTGACCAACACTTACAATTAATATCCTCATGTCCTCAATGCAAATCTCCTCAACATCTTAATCTTCTCACGCAATATCTTCACTTCAACATCTCAACAATTTCTTCAACAATATCTCCACTTCAATATCTCATCTCAACAATTTCTTCAACTATATCTCCATTCCTTTCATTCCTTAAACGTTCACTCTCCTCTTCACACTTTCTATCAAGATGACACTTGAACCACAAAGGCTTTTATACCACTATTGGAAATGCTACTTGATTATCTCACAGGTATATTTCTCCAGGGTCAAATATCAATCACATAAAATCACATTCACAAGTAACACAAATATTGCACACCAAAATACTTCTATTATATTCATAAGTTAAACTTTTTCACATACATTTGGATTATATTGCATGGATATTTATCTCCAATATATAACTTTACATGATTAAATAATCAATATTCTTGGCTCTTGCTCTTCTCAAACTCCCAAGAGATGCAACCTTTCACATGCCTCACATTATAAAAAAATATTATGATAACATAACCTTTCACCTCACATCTTGACACTTCTCATGTAACTCCTTACTTCCATAGTTAACATCTATCATCTACGACTCTTCACTTACACTCTTGACACCTATCACCTATGACTCTTCACTTGCATACTTGACATCTTGCACATACAACTCATACTTTTAACTCTTTAAACCTTTCACACTTTATTACATAACACACAAAACTTTCCATACTTTGAAACATATTTTAGACACACACACTTCCTAATCTAATATTCATAATAGTACTCCATGGTACTTCAATGTACTAAACAATGTAATATATCCAACAATTCTTAAATATAATAAAGGTTTTGATAACTTCCATTATAAATTTGCTCATCACAATAAAGATTAAAAATATTAAAGAGTATTTTCATCTCCTTGAGAAACAATTGGAGTTCAACATTATTTGTAAATATATTACATACACGAAAGGTCTACACATGAAAATTTATTTTTGAAATGTTGGTAAAAATTTATTGAATCAAATAACTCAGGGGAAAAGGAATATTTGCTGATGGTGTCCACAGCTCCCTCTACAACTACAGTCTCTATAGGCGAGATTTCCTAGGCCCCCTGGGGATCTAGAGCAAGACGAGATACCCCCCTTGGAAGATACTCCCACGAACCCTGACCTGGACCTAGGCGGGATGACTTACTTTGAGAAGGTAATAGGAACGACAAAACCTAGCCCCTTTGGTAACCCTAATTACCCCCCATGATCACTAATAGGGAAAACATGGTTCTTCCAGTGGTAGACAAACTCTCTTTAGAATCCCTCTCCCTGGTTGAAAAGTTTTTGGGAGGGATACCTAACATGGAATCCATAAGAAGATGGGCCAGATTCAAATGGCACACAGTAGGGAACCTTAAAATTATGGCCATCTCATGGGGTTTCTTCCTAATTTAATTAAATAACTAGAATTACTATGCTCGAATCCTCATCAGGGGTCCCTGGTTCTATGGTAGGAAAAGTCTATTTGTGACAAATGGAAGAAATATTTCAATATCTAGACTTAGGATATCAATATGGCTCTAATTTGGGTTTGCCTCCCTGATCTCCCCATCTAGTTTTTCCACAAAGACATCCTGGGGTGGATTGGAACGTACATTGGGGACCTGGTCGCTCTTGACCCTACAACTAAAGCCCGGTCCCGCATGGCCTATGCTTGAATTTGTGTCAATGCCAACCTTGCTTCACAACTTCCTACCTGCCTAAACCTCATCTATGGGGATTTCCATTGGTGTCAAGCTATTGAGTACAAAAAAAACTAGAATTTTGCATCGAATGCAAAACCTAGGTACACCTTAAAGCCCATTGTCCATCCCTCAAGCCCTAGTAGGAAGCACCTAGTACAAAGGATCCCCACTCCTCTGCAATACCATACGAGAGAGTGCAATGACCAATCCAGAGGACCTAGTAACCATAGATCAAACAACATAAAAGGGAAGCAAGCCGCTATCTTGGTTCCTCCATCCACCAACCCTTCTTCAAATGTAGGCCAGGTATGCTCTATGTTCACTTTTCCCAATATATTTAAGCCTTTAAATTGTTCTGATGATGAAGTCCTTCTCCCTGGATCCCTTCCTATGCATCAACCCTCCACCCTTCCCCACCCCCATCCTTCTCCCTCTAGATTTGGGCCCTCCATCCCCATATCCTCCTCATACAGCCATCATATCTTGATCCTCTTATGGAACCTTTGCTGAAGATAAACCCTCTTCCCCACTCTGTATTTGCTTGCCCCTCAAAAAAATCCCTAGCCCCAATTGAATCCAACCCCAAATCCTAAGAGGATTCTTTTAGTCCCACTCATTCTAGAATGGACATCAACTCTATCATCACCAGAAGTAGGAAAGGCCCCATTGATAAAGGGGGTGAAATAAAAAGAGGTTAACCCACCACCTATGAGCAAATCAAGAAAGACACGGATGACCAGGTTGCCAATGGAGTGCAGCTAACCCTCAGTTCAGCCTTGTTCACTCAGGCAAAGGATGAGATGAAAAATCCCAAACCTCCCTCTATCTCAAGCAAGGGAGGCAAGAAACCTACCAAAATATCTAAATGAAGATCCTCTCTAGGAACATCATAGGGCTTAATAGCATGAGAAAACAAAGGTTAGCTCAAACTACCAGGAAAGAGTACAAACCCTCTATACTCATCCTTCAAGAAACAAAAATTGACATTTTCAAAACTCACAGCGTAGTCCTGAAAATTTGGAATACTGGACAATGAGCATCATCCCCAGTGGAGGGATCTGCAAGAGGTCTACTATATCTTTGGGAACCTAATAAGTTGGAAGGCAAATTCATCCCCAACTCCAGCAGAACCTTAAACATAACGTTCGATTGCAAAGAAAACAAATTCCCATGGGTGATGTCTAACATCTACGCCACAAATAATCCTATGGAAGATTCAACATGTGGAAGTCCCTGTCCCTTATCAAGGATGCATTTTCCCACCTCCCATGGATGATAGCAGGGGATTTCAATTCTCCTCTCTTCCATTCTGACAAGAAAGGGGGAGTATCCTCCCAATTCAAAAGCATTGTAGACTTTAAGGCCTTTGTCATCAAAAATGAACTCATGGACATCCAAATTCATGGCCACCAATTCACTTGGATCAACAAGAGAGCGGGATCTGAGCATATTTAGGTTAAGCTGGACCAATTTTTTCTCTCCCAATAGGCCATTCCCCTGTTTGGAGACACATCCCTGATCCCCCTTTCTAGGATAGGCTCTAATCACCCCCCCCTCCTTTTAAAATCAAATAAGACTCCATCTTTCTCAACCCCTTTTAGGTTCAAGAATATTTGGATCCAACATCCAGATTTGAAAAAATGAATTGAGGACTGGTGGCAGACCCCTGTCACTGGTTTAACTATTTTCAAAGTATCCCACAAACTCAAGATCATAAAATATAACCTAAAAACTTGGAACAGGGAAGTATTCGAGGATATTTTTGATATCAAGGCAAAAAAATTAAGTAAACTCAAAGATCTAGAGTAGTAAAATTGGCATGATTAGTGGATCCACTAGCTCAGGGAAGGAGAAATGCAGCTACTCACCGAATATCATAATACCCTAGCCAAGGAAGAGACCTTATGGCACCAAAAATCCTAAGCCCTTTGGCTCAAGTAGGGGGATGCCAATACTAGATTCTTCCATGCTTCTACTCTACGAAATAGAAGCACAAACAAAATCAGATAACTTACCTTGAGGGATGGCTCTGTCACTCAGGACATCATCAAGATCTGAGAAGAAGCCTCCACCTTCTTCAGCAACATCATGGGCTCTAAAAATACCTCCAATATTGTATCCCAGGAAGACCTTCTAGAAAATATCCCTCCCTTGGTTACCCTTGAGATAAACAAATCCCAAATCCAACCCCTCTCTAAGAAAGAAATCAAAAGTGTTTTGTTCTCCATAAAATTTGATAAGGCTCCTGGGCCTGATGGGTTTCCCCCTAGGTTTTTTTAGACATTTTGGGACATATTAGGGAAGGAGGTGAGTGATTCTATCATGGATCTTCAAAAAACCAAAACGATCCCTCGAGGAACAAATTCCACTTTCATTGCCTTGGTTCCTAAAAGCCCACAATGCAAATCCATGAATGACTTCAGACCAATAAGCCTTTGTAATATCCTTTACAAGATCCTAACCAAATCCCTAGCTCTTGGGCTTAAGAATATCCTTCCATCCATCATTGATTCATGCTAGGGAAGCTTTGTATAAGGCAGATCAATCACTAATAGCATCATATATCATCATGAAACCCTCCATTCATCCCAGTGCAACAAGAAAGCGAACATGTTTCTGAAACTGGACATCAGCAAAGCTTTTGATCGGGTGGACAGGGCTTTTCTCCTCAAAGTGCTAGCTCGATTTGGCTTCCACATAGATTGGGTTCACCTCATAAATGGCATGTTCATCCAATGGCTTGCTCCCTTCATAAATCCTAAAGTAGCTTTCCTTTGGAAAATTTACCTCCATCATTTCATTTGGTAAGTTTGGGTCGAACGCAATCATAGGGTCTTATCAACTACATTTTACAACTACACATCCATAGCCATAAAATCCATTTCATACACCTCTAAAAACTCCCATCTTATCTCGTGGCCCAGTCCCCCTTAAGCAAGAATGAGGCTGACATCATCAATTCCCTCAACATCCCCCTTCCCACCTTATCTCCCCCTCGAACCCTCCCAAGACCAAAGCTCACTGGATCCCCCTCTTAAAGGTTGGGTAAAGGTGAACTTCAATGGTGCATTGAAAGGGAATCATGGTCTGGTTGGGGCAGGGGTAGTGATCAAGTATCACAGAGGAAAGATGGTTATGGCTTTTGCATATAATATTCATTATCAAACCAATAATATGGCCGAGGCGTGGGCCCTGTGGTGAAGTCTTCACCTCATAAAGGGGTCATGTGTCAAGATCCATGTTGAAGGGAACTTTCTAAATATCATTGGCTACCTTATCTCAAATAAAGTCCCTCCGTGGAATATCATATCCCTTATCCAAGAAAGTAGGAAATTGTTAAACCAACATTGCCAAGTGGAATCCAATCATACATATAGGGAAGCCAATCGACTTGTGAATAAACTGGCCAACATGGGCTTAGGAAAAGCACCCATCACCATGTGGCAAGACTCCTTCCCACAAGATGTCCTCCAAGTTGTAGCATCAGACAGTCATAACAAGTAATCCAAATCCATCAACGCTAACCAATGATTTATTTTTACAATATTATGCAGGATATGCTTCGGGCATCCCATTGTCTAAGAGCCTTGTGATGTGTGATCCAACACCCCTTTATGATTGGCTACTCCATTGTAATCCATCAAAGTCATCATGCAAAGTCAAAATATGGGTCTCCATCCACGATGTCCCAATGCTCTTTGCCATATCCCTCTGCCATGTTTCTATTTGCACCCCCTTTCCCTTCCACGTCCCTACCCACGTCTGTAGACCTTGCTCAAGTTATCACCTTTTTCCATGGGGATATGGTCCCTAGGCTTCCCCTTAATCCTCACCATCCTTTGCATGGCATCCCTCATCCACATATCACCCATCCACGAGGCTCATCATGAGCTGCTTGTCTCCCCCGATCTATTGATTCCCCATTTTAGTCTAGTCTATGACACTTCCCTATGCAAGTCTATCCCATGGACCTCCTCCATCACCTCTCTTCCTATCCCCACCATCGCCACCATGGCCTACCTTGAACCAAGCTCTCTCCAACTGGACACCCTGGCATCTGCTTACCTATAGGGCACCCAACTCACCACCCTGTTATCAAAATTTTGTGGAGCTAAGGATGAAATCACAAAGGCCTTTGTTTGCACGTGGTTAAATGACCATGTTTGTGTCAGGAACCTACATTTTAAGGTCACTCCAGAGTTGATTGGCAAGATTGCAAAGCTATCGGTTGATGGGTGTCTTGTCCATCGTGACAAACACTACTGGGAATCTAAATTGGAAGGTTTCCCCAACTACCAAAACTTTGTGTGGGATGGACATGCCCTAGATCATCAATCCCTTCCCCATCATTTCCTGTTGTTGTCATTCCCCTCATTCAGTACTTAGCCTACGATTATCCCAACAAGCCTATGGCAAGCTTCCACATTGCCCTTATCAACCATGTTCGAGGATACAAACCCATGAACATTCTTGGGTACCTTTATCAGTCTATGCATATCTTTGTGGTCACTGCTCACAATAAAGTACCCCCTACCCACCAGGGGTCGTTCGTTGTTATTTTCTATCATGTTATGGCTAATACCCCATTGTGGCTACCCCTTTGCAATCTTCCCCCTTCTCCCAAACTCCCAAAATTCTTTCTCATTCGATGTCTAGTGAGCTTATGGCCAGTGATGGAGTTCCTAGCATCCCAACATTTGAGAAAGGCGTTGTTGCTTCCTCGTCCATTCCTTCCCCTTCCCCTTCCAAACCCATCCCCTCACCTCCCACCCCCACTTCTTCCCCTTTCAAGCCAACCCCTTCCCCTTCCAAACCCATCCTGTCCCCATCCAAACCCACCCCTCCCACCAACAAGAAGCCTTATTTGGAAAAATGTAAAGCTAAAATTGAAGAAGCGGCCACCCCTGTTTGTAGGTCATCCAAGGCTAAGAAGCCCAAAATGGAGTCTATTCAAAATTCTCCTCAAGAGATTTAAGACCTCAGCAAGGACTCAGCCCCCACATTTGGCATCTCCAATTGTCTCACCCGGATGTTTCTCGAGAGCTTCATCATCGCTTTCGAAAGCACGAGTGCCACCTTGAAACACACCCTCCAATAGTGTGTTGACCAACCTGAAGAGGACATCACGGAGGTCAACCCTTGATCTGCTTTGGGTCTATCTATTTTTATTTTGAGGTCTTATGGGAATTTTTGATGCAATGTTTGGTGATGTATGTTTTTGTGTTTGGCTAACTGCTCGGTTGGGTCTCCCTATGTCAGCCCCTGCGAGGGCCCTAGTGATTATCTATGGGTTATTTTTGTTTATATTTAGCAACCCCTGCGAGGGCAAGCACCACTTGATTATCAGCTTTTACATCCCCTATGAGGAAATTTTGGCAATTGTATCCCCTGTGCGGGATTGGTTAGAATGGTGTAGACTGATCCCTCATGGCAGAGGATTATGCAACATGAATGCACTTCAACTTTATGAAGTTTTTGTATATCTGGGATTGGGACCCAATTAAAACCCTCTTAAAAAAAACTACAACTTACCAAAAAAAAATATATTTCATACACTAGGATGAATACCTATACATTATCAATTTACTCATTACAATAAATATTAGAAAATATTGAATATAATTTTGATCACCTGGAGAAACAAATGAGATTCCAACATCATTTGTAAATGGATTAGGATGAATTACTAATATAAAAATATATATATGCTTGACTCTCACTCTAAATACTTAATAGTATTTCATTTGAACTTCTTATTCTTACATAGAGGTATGTTCTTCAACTTCGTTAAGAATATACCTCCTTTGACTCTTTAAGTTGGTTTCTAAGATATAAGTGTATATTTTATTTTATTTTTAATCAGTTATATGGAATTGAAACAAGTTCGACCCATATTACATTGTGACCATATAGTGGTATTACAAGAGCTTGAAAAATATGCATGTATCACTTTATGAACTTAGGTGTCCTCCGTCAAAACCTAGGAATTTAACCAACTGAGCTCATGCAATTTTATAAGATACAAGTAGCTATTGATACCTTAATCATAATTTTATTTGTCATGTGTGTGAATGTAAGCAAAGAATATGATAAAATTATCAATGGTTGTGTTATCCTCTTTGATTATTTCAAGTTATCATTCGGGGTTCTTGGGGCTAAACTATTGGGGCTATCATACCTCGTGCAAAGTGACACAATAAGGCTAGTCATGAGAGCATAGTTTTTGGATCTATCGAGGTCCTCCAGGAGTTTTTTATAAGGTTGACTCCTTGTTAAGATGTGATATTTGGTATTCTCTTTCCTACTCTATCCTACTCTAGGACCTTCATGGCAAAAGGGTCAAAAGAAATGTAAAAAATTAAAGATAGTAGAAATGAAAAAGCCTAGGATAACAAATGTGATGTGCCAAAGATCAAATAAGATTCAACTACATAACAATAATACACTCGTTCTCAAGGAACACTTCATTCTATTGACATAATGAAGTGCAAATAGACACATATGCATAGAGGAAATAGGATAGGACTATAACCACTATGGTTAGATGTAGGACTATAACCACCATGCTCGTTTTAATACTTGTCTTGGAATGCTAAGCTAAAATGATAGGTGATGCTTAACTTTCTTAATAATGGCATATCCATATATTTAACCTACTTTATTTGGGAATTCACATAGCATTATTATTATTTTTAAACCAAATCTATTTTTCCTTGGGATTTGGTGGTTCTTTATGCCAAGATTTAAACTCTAGCATGCTCATAGTCTTTTCAGATTCCTTATGCAAGACATTGACTATTTATCAATACTTTCTCTTGTTAGCATGCATAGGGACTTTTGAAGACCTCTAAGATCATATTGAATATCTTATCAAAGATATTTTCGTGGAAGGTTCCTTTTTGATATTTCATTATACCTTTTTAGTGTTCCACTACTTGAGAATTCATATTTCATATACTTTATCTTTTTGAAACTTTTCCACTTCTATTTCTTTGTATCTTATCAAAATATTTTATTGTTTGGAGTTGCTTTATCTTCATGTTGATTGGTCATGGATTTTTATTTCCATATTTTAAGAAAATTTATGCATGAAATCTCATAATTTTTGCATTTCCCCTCCTCTCAAGACTTCTATAAAATCATGATTGTCTTTGATTGGTACTTTTATTTTTTTTACCATATTTCCTTTATCTCATCTTTTTATCTAAGGCCAAAATTATTTATAGTGAGAAATCACTACAATATTGTTTACTCACAAGGATATTCTTGCTTACTAAAGGAGAGTTTAGAGTCATTGCCTCTATCCTTGGGCACAAGGTAAAATTTTTATAAATCCTTCAAAATAAAAGCACAAGAAAGGAAAACACAAAACAAAAGCAAAATCATAAGGTCAACAACTTTTATAGTGCTTGCTTGATTTCTTCCCTCTCCTACTCTAATGGGCATTGGATTTATCCCAATTACTCATAGGTTTCTCAAAAATCTGGGGAGCCAGATAGGCTAAGGATATTTCTTTAGATGCATTCCATTAACTAGTATAGGGAGAATATCCCCTTCCATTGTTTCTAATGCAAATGAGTTTTGATATTTGCAAGCAATTATGATGTACGGTCCACTCCAAATTACATCAAACTTGGTATGATCACCTAGATTAATCCTATATTCATCCTATTTGAGGACCATGTCATTGACTTCAACCTTCTACAACATGGCCTTTTTATCAAACCATATTTTGATCATATTCTATTGTCTTAGTAGTTCTTTGGTTTATTTTCTTATATTTTTTAGCATATATCACATTATTTGGTACATGCTAATGTACCACCTTGGATACATCTTTACATTAGGAGTGTGTCCTAGATTAGAGTATGAGTATTTACTTTATGCAATGTAATAAATGCACAAGTATTATTAGAATGTTCAAAGTATTTAATAATGTAAATATTCATAATAGTCTAGGTGCACATGAGTCCATAGAGTAGGAAAGTGAAGAGTCTCAATAAGAGTGAAGGCCAAGAGTACTCCATATGAAGAGTCACATTCCATTATATATGTGTCTATGTGTGTGTGTGAGGCACAATATAGAGAGAGTGTGTGTGGAAGTATGGTGTATTTGAGATATTTATTCTATAGGATCCAATTTTCATGAGCATTTGTTAATGGAACTTTTATGAGTTGTTGCAGAAGTTATTTATAAGTTTTATATGTTTAGAATATTTCCATTGACTTATATTTTATACAATAAGTTTATTTTAGATCTTGTGGTTATTTTTCTTTAAGTATTAAGCATAAAAATCTAATAGTGGTATCAGAGCCACAAGGGAGATTTCATTTACAAAATTTGAAAGTTACAATTTGGCTAGAGTCTTTCCATAGGGTTGCAAAAAAAATTGTGAAGACTAGGACTCAACATAGATTTCTTTCCACTAGTTTGAAGAACAACTAGTGAAGTTTATTGATTTCAGAATTTTGAATATTTGGATGTATTTAATTACTATTGTCTAAGTTTTTGCTACAAAAAAATAGTTCTTAGAATTTGAGAAGCTTCCTACAATAGATAGAGGAGAATTTCACCCTTGGTTGCCTAAAATTCTATGTGATTTCCTTGTGCAAGGATTAGTTTTGAGTTATAGCAAAATAGCAGACATTGAAGATTAAGGAGGTCCAAGAAAGAGGACCCATTGGATTTTGAAGACAGAATATTGAGGAGACCCAAGAAAGAGGTCCCCATTTAAGATTGAAGATTGAGGAGACCCAAGAAAGAGGTCCTCATAGCATATTGAAGATTGAGAAAAAGAGAAAGAGGCCATATAATCCCTATTGAAGATTAAATAAAGAGGAGACTTGAGATACGAGGTTCCCATTTCATATTTGAGAAATGAGCAAGAATATTGAATAATTTGGAAACCCAAAAGAAGATATTTCAAGCAAATTTGGAAGTATAACAAGGAGAATAGAGAAGCCCTATTGAGAAGTTGAAGAAGTGGACATTGGAGAATATTTGAATAAAGTTTGAGGTACAATATTTTAAGAAGGAGAAACTCCTGAAAAGAGGTAATCACATCAAAATTTGAGAAAATTGTTGTCATTCCAAAACAACCCCAAAAGGATTTGTGAAACTGATTCAAGGAGAATAGTTTTGGCAAGAATTTTTCCAAATTTGGAAAAGTATTTTTTAGAAGAATTCAAGAAATTCAGATTCTTGAAGAAGAGGCCAAATTTAAAGATAGAATTCAACGAGATCTAAGGAGGAGAAATAGGATAGAAGAGGCCATCAAATTGAGAAGTTTTAAGATAGCCATTAAGATTTTGAAGGCTGAGTTGTGAAGGAGGATATTGCAGATTTTTAGGGCAGAATTTGAAGAGTTTCAAGACATCAAGATAGAGGAGAAGAAGTCAGAATTTTGGAGCAGTATTTGAAGAGTTGGACTATGACTTTGGGTAGTATTAGAAGAAGATAGAAGAGCTACAAATTAGAGAAAATTTGGGCATATTTGGAAGTGTTTTTGGATAGCTATTTGTAAAAGGAATTGACTACAATTTGAGGTAGCAAATTTAAGGAGTTAGACGTAACATTTTGGACTGCATTTATAGCTGCAAAATTTTAGAATTTTGGATAGTGAGAAGATAGCATTTTGGGCAGCATTGAAAGCTACAAATTTCATAAATATTGGACAACATTTGGAGAAGGAAATTAGCTGAAATTTTTAGAAGTTTGAGGGTAGCAATCTAAGAAGAAAATAGCTAAAAAATAAAATATATATGGATAGCAATATTGCATGATATTGGGCAGCAATTTCAAGAAGCAACAGAGCTATGATTTCACCATTTTGGGCAGTAAGCTTGGTGAGAAAAAAGGTAGCTATAAAAGTGTTTTATTCAAGAATTAAAGAAAGTGTTTTATTAGCTACATATTCAAGTTTTAAATCCATCAAAAGGAAAGTCAAATTTGAGTGTCTCCAAGCTAAAGAAGGATATATTGTTATCATCTTTTAACCTGCAAAACACAACATAAAGTAGAATTATAAATTGCTTTAAAGGAGTAATAAGGAGAAGGATATATTACATAGTGAATGTTGTTTTTTAAAGATAAAATAGTGCAATATTATTGAAGCATTTGGAGGTCAAATAGAATTCAATATACAATAGGATTAAATGTGTGTAAAGACACCATAAAGGTACAATAAAATTCATCGGAGATAGTGGTGAGAAGAATCCACCAAATAAGTGGTAGCACCACCACAAAAAAGTGGAGGAGCCACCATTACCAAAGAGACAACAAAGAGCATTTAAAAAATACCACCATTTAACTGAGAACAAAGCTAAAGAGGAGTGCCACCTGGAGTGAGAGTAAAGAGTCATTGAGAAGAAGTAAGAATACTAAATAGCCAACATACATTTGAAGAACACAAGCTTATACTGAGAGGGGGGGGTGAACAGTATAAGACCTCTTTTTACTTTTTCCTTTATACTTCAAAACAGTAAAGCAATATACCCAAAGCAATATCAAATCAATGCATAATATCATCCACAAAGTGACACCAATTTTAATGTGGTTCACCCAGAATGGTTGGGCTACGTCCACAAAACTTTTCTCTAAAAGTTATCTCAAAGTTCTTTGGGAATCCTTCCCAATTACAATGTTTATGACCCTTAGCCCAAAGGAGATACCTTCCCCTAATCAGAATTTATGAGCCTCTGCTCAAAGGAGATACCTTCCCCCAATCAAAATTTATGAGCCTCTGCTCAAAGGAGATACCTTCCCCTGCTTTGGAAATGATCCCTCAGAATATCAACTGCCTCTACCTCTTGCCAGCACATGGAACTTCTTTCCACCGAAGACATCTTGTCCTCAATGCTTAGCCTAAGATACCTTTTCCTTCTATGATCACGTCCACAACAGCTCAGCAACCTGTACCAAACACATTCAGTCGGTCTAATACAAGTCTTCCTCTGTCTATCAGATCTTTCCAACTCTTGAACAAATTAATCCTCTGCATACAAGCCTTCTCAAATACTTGCCAACTATCCTCAGGTTCTTCTCATAGAACCAATGCACCTTTGTCTTCAAGTTCTCTGATAGAACTATCAAACTCAGCTCACAAGTCCTCTGCTAGGACCTGTCCAAATCTACTCACAAGTCCCCATCGAAACCTGTCTAAAACTCGCTCACAAGTCCCCACCGAAACTCGTCCAAAATCGCTCACAAGTCCCCACCAGAACTTGTCCAAAACTCAAGCAAGCTCACCAAGAAAAACTTTCTTAGTAGGAAATCACAAAGTGAATTGTTAGAGACCCAATGTGATTTGTCAAACTCATAGAAGCATAAAGAGAATTTTTAGAGACTCAATATGTTCTATACTCAAATCCCAATCTCAAAACTCAACTCAAATCAACTCAGCTCAATCTCAATCTCAAATCTGAAAACTCAACTCAATATTTGAAATGGATAGGATAGAATGTTTTCTTTCAAGAACATGAAACCCCAAAAATTTCCAACTATGCAAAGAATCACATAACAATGATACTCATGTTATTTTCACCATCAATTAGGGTTTCAACAACAATGCTCATCAAACAAGGTTTAGTCAACCAACACCATTCAACTCAACATCAACCTTGAAGCATTCAACCAATCATCACAAGAAAAGGAAACAAGTAGAAATCCTTTTCCCTCCAAATATATTTGAACAAAACAGCCACCAACACAATATCACCAAATGCAAAGAATAACTTGCTCAAATCAACTCAATGGAGTAAGCCCAATATCATGAATCAAGTAAAGCAATAACTTGATCAAACAATCTCTATGGAAGCAACTCAACCATCAAACTCAAAACAACCAACCAAGGGTTCCACCAACTCAATGCAAGTAGCTAGACTCACAAATATAAACCCTAGTGCACAAAGCTTCCACTATCTCAAACCAAAAATTATGCATTCACCAAAAACTCTCCTTAAGGATAACAATGCATAAGTAGTCTTCAACAAACCAGAAAATAGGATTTACACCTAGCCAAAGGATACCTAGTAGAATACCTTTTCACTCCAACCTTATTTCAGAAAACATACACCAATCATACTCATAAGAAGAATGTGCCCATACCTTATTGGAGTAGAAGATAATTGAACCTTCAGGCTGTCACCACACACAACTCTCAAACTTCCAACCAAGTTAGGGTTAGAATAAAAAGAAATGAGCAATAATATAAACTTCCTTTATTACACCTTTTAGCTCCACTTCTTTAAACACAACCACCATAACATGCCAATAAATCAACAATCATAGATTCACACCTTATACCTCCATTTTTAATTTTAGCATAGCAAAGAATAATCTTAAAAATACATCCAAATAAATATGCCCTTATTTCTCCTAAGCTTTTATTCAATGCTAATCACAAAAGCCAAAACTCATAAAATTTAATCACACCTTATAAATTGCTTGCCAAGAAACTCTGAATTTCACGGCATAAAGACGTTTTAATAAAAACGTGTGTTACTCTAGCAAAGCACCCCCACGAGACTCGAAACGGTGACCTCTGCC
Source organism: Wollemia nobilis (assembly GCA_028583015.1). Taxonomy (NCBI): domain Eukaryota; kingdom Viridiplantae; phylum Streptophyta; class Pinopsida; order Araucariales; family Araucariaceae; genus Wollemia; species Wollemia nobilis. Next base: position 9,202,469 of record JAQPPZ010001822.1, on the reverse strand, counting down.
AATGCAGCGCCCAAAAGCAGCCTTCGTTGCCACTAGCCCACGCGGGCTACGAAGTTCACAAGTGAACTTCCCTCCACTTCACCCTTGAAAAAACTCCCGAAGACTTTTCAACCGCACGTGCTTCTAAGTCTTCCTTCGATCGCAGCGAATACAGAGCACAAACACCGCAAATTGCATTCGAGGAATTTCAAATTAATTAGCCTTCCAACCTTAGGATTTGGAGAATAAATAGTCTCTTCGAAGACACCTTGACATCGACGAAAATAAAGACCATTTCAAAATTAATCAAAAGTCTTTTCAAAAAGGGTTTAAAAACCCTTAAATAATTTTAATAAATTAAGAATAAAAAAGGTAAAAATTCCTTTAAGTATTTTTAATAAATTAAAAATAATTTCTCCCTTAATTAATTAAATAATTAATTAATTAAAACCTTGAAGGGTTTTAAATAATAATTAAATAAGTAATAAAGAGAACCTCCATTGGTTTTAATAAAAACCATTTAACTTGGTTTTAATAAAAACCCTATCCAACTTGGTTTTAATAAAAACTGGTTTGGTTTTAATGAAAAACCCTTGCCAATGGAATCTCTCCGGATTCTCTTAAAAATATTCTCTTAGAATCTTCCACCTTTGAAGCCAACACATCCTCTTAACATTAATGCCATTTCCTTTTGACATCAATGACAACTCATAGACAAGAAGCTAGGATCTCAAACCCAAAATTGCCAACAATCTCCCCCTTTGTCATTGATGGCAAACCATGCTTCTCAAAAACACAGAAACCTAACATAAACAGCTCCCCCTGTCTTGAGGCTCTCCCCCTTACTCAAATCTCTCCCCCTTTGTCATCAATGGCAAAGGGTCACCTTTGGGGCTCGGGACTAAGAATGAGCCTCTTAGCTTAGTCCCTCCCCCACCTCTTGATGAGGTAATGTATTCTTGGGTGGGAGTAAAACTCCCATTAGGCATTGATCATCATCAGCATCTATAACTTCCTTGTCGGACCTCTTGAAATATTTGTCCATATTCCTGTTCTTATCACTATTCTTGTTCTTGTTCTCATCCCTGTTCTTGTCCATGCCTTGATCCTTGGACCTGATCATGCCACTGTTCTTGTTCTTGTATTCTGGAATTTTAGCTCTACATTGTTTGATTGTGTGACCTTCATTGTTGCACTTGAAACACTTGACGATGTTGTTTCTCTGAGGTAAACCTGATCTTTGAATCCACTAGTTCTGACCAAACCTGTTCTGACCAAACCTGTTCTGGCCAAACTTGTTCTGACCAAACCTGTTTTGACCAAACCTGTTCTGGCCAAACCTATTCCTTTTATTTTCCTTGCAATAAACTGCCTTGTGCCCAAACTGTTGACAAGAGTAGAAATACCCTTGAAAGTAACTAGCACTTCTAAAACTGTCATTTACCTCCTTCACTTGAGCCATGCAATGTGAAGCCATGTGACCAAACCTCGTGACAAGCAAAACATCCACCTTGAAACTTTCCTTTAATTGACCTCTTAGGTTCGAAAACTTCTTCTTCTCATTCTGAATTCTATTTTTTGTGCATCTATCATTCAAGGACTCCTTTTCTGAAATACTTTCCTCATCAGAACTCTCTTCCTTTTGGAGTCTCTTACTAGACTCTCCAACTTGTTCCTTGTGTGGCTTAACAAAACCAAGGCCTCGTTTTATCTGTTGCCTTTCTTTGACCTTTGATGAGTGACTTAACCTTTTTGGAGCTATCTTGAAACCTCGTAAAGCTTATCCTTGTACTCTTTAGTTTCCTCTTTCAAAGAAGTCATTTTCTATTCTAACTCACTATACTCAAGAACCTTAGACTCTAACTCATCCTTGAGTTCTTGTGTCTTAGCCATAGAGAAGTCAAGACTTTCCATAAGATCATCTCTCTCCATACAACATTCATCTAACTTATCCTTGAGTCTAGCATTCTTCTTTCTTTCCTTTTTCAAAGCACTAAGAGCACTAATAAGTTCACCTTCAAGATCTACTTCACCTTCCTCTATATCTTCCTCTATTTGTTTGCTTTTTGAATCATCAAAGCCTTTTTCATATTTCTTATCACTAGAGGTGCTACCCTTTTCAAAAACCATACATGCATCTTCCTTATAGTTTTCTGAAGCATCCTCATACATACTAGAAACCAAATCATTATTTGTGCAATCATCCTCAATGTGACCAAAATTTCCACATCTAAGACATTTCATGATAATGAATCTATGTTTCGGTTCTTCCTCTTTTTCTGATATGAACAACATCTCATTTTCATTATCACTTGAAGAACTTTCACTATCACTACTAGAACACTTACTTGCTTTGTCTAGGTAGAAACTCTTCTTGTGCTTGTGAGAATACCTCTTTCCTTGATTGTTGTGCTCATCTTTGTTTTTCCTGTGATGCTTGTGCTTTTCATAATCCTTTCTCTTAGAATCCTATTTATCTTCATCACTTTCATTCTTAGGAATAGTACAGTCAGTAGCATAATGACCAAAATTTCCACAATTGAAACATCTTATATTTTTCATACTTTTGTGCTTTCTAGAGAACTTGCCTTTCTTACTGTAATATGCCTCTTCATCACTAGAAGACTCATCACTATCTTGAAGTTGTTTACCCTTGGAATTCTTGGTAGCCTTGAAAGTTGCCTCTTTCTTGACATCAACCTTCACTTGAGTTCTCAACTCAAATGCTACAAGTATACTATGGAGCTCATCCTTTTTCAACTTATCCAAATATTTAGCTTCCTCAATAGCAAAAATATTTTCACTAAATCTATTAGGAAGAGATCTTAAAATATTATCACAAACATCATTTTCAGCAAGCTCAAGACCTAATTCTTTCATGGAGTTAACAACCTCATCCATACGAAGCATGTAGTCACTAATCTTTTCATCATCATTCATCTTGAGTTTTTCAAACATACCTTTGAAGTGTCTCAACTTGGCCTTTTTGACATTTGTATCACCTGTATGAACCACCTTCAACTGTTTCCACATTTCACTAGTTGTCTTGCAATGAATCACTTTGGTGAGATCTCGCTTTCGTAAGCCTTTCAGGATTGCATTCATTGCTTTTGAATTGCTGTGATGTAGGAGCCTTTCTTCTTTAGTATTAGTACCATGTTCAGGAATAGTGTACTCATCTTCAATCACTTCCCAAACCTCATTCCCAAGTGTCATTAGATGAACCTTCATCCTTGCACTCCAAAGACCAAAATATGACCCATCAAGAATAGGTGCTGCATTGCCACTTGAATAATCCATTGTGTTCTTTACTAGCTTTTCCTTCAAGCTATTAAACTTTTTGAAGGCACCCGCTCTGATACCAATTGAAGAACACAAGCTTATACTGAGAGGGAGGGGTGAATAATATAAGACCTCTTTTTAATTTTTCCTTTATACTTCAAAATAGTAAAGAATTATACCCAAAGCAATATCAAATCAATGCATAATAACATCCACAAAGTGACACCAATTTTAATGTGGTTCACCCAGAATGGCTGGGCTACGCCCACAAAACTTTTCTCTAAAATTTATCTCAAAGTTCTTTGGGAATCCTTCCCAATTACAATGTTTATGAGCCTCGGCCCAAAGGAGATACCTTCCCCTAATCAGAATTTATGAGCCTCTGCTCAAAGGAGATACCTTCCCCCAATCAGAATTTATGAGCCTCTGCTCAAAGGAGATACCTTCCCCTTTGCTCTGGAAATGATCCCTCGAAGATCAATCGCCTCTACCTCTTGCCAAGCACATGGAACTCCTTTCCATCGAAGACCTCCTATCCTCAATGCTTAGCCTAAGAGACCTCTGCCTTCTATGATCATGTCCACAGCAGCTCAGCAACCTGTACCAAACACAGTTAGTTGGTCTAGTACAAGTCTTCCTTTGTCTTTCAGATCTGTCCAACTCTTGAACAAATCAATCCTCTGCATATAAGCCTTCTCAAAGACTTGCAACTATCCTCAGGTTCTTCTCATAGAACCAATGCACCTTTGTCTTCAAGTTCTCTGATAGAACTATCAAACTCAACTCACAAGTCCTCTACTAGGACCTGTCCAAATATGCTCACAAGTCCCCATCGAAACCTGTCCAAAACCACTCACAAGTCCCCATCGAAACCTATCCAAAACTGCTCACAAGTCCCCATCGAAACTTGTCCAAAAACTAGCAAGCTCACCAAGAAAAACTTTCTTAGTAGGAAATCACAAAGTGAATTGTTAGAGACCCAATGTGATTTGTCAAACTCATAGAAGCATAAAGAGAATTGTTAGAGACTCAATATGTTCTATACTCAAATCCCAACCTCAAAACTCAACTCAAATCAACTCAGCTCAATCATAATCTCAAATTTGAAAACTCAACTCAATATCTGAAATGGATAGGATAGAATGTTTTCTTTCAAGAACATGAAACCCCAACAATTGCCAACTATGCAAAGAATCACATAACAATGATACTCATGTTATTTTCACCATCAATTAGGGTTTCAACAACAATGCTCATCAAACAAGGTTTAGTCAACCAACACCATTCAACTCAACATCAACCTTGAAGCATTCAACCAATCATCACAAGAAAAGGAAACAAGTAGAAATCCTTTTCCCTCCAAAGATATTTGAACAAAACGACCACCAACACAATATCACCAAATGCAAAGAATAACTTGCTCAAATCAACTCAATGGAGTAAGCCCAATATCATGAATCAAGTAAAGCAATAACTTGATCAAACAACCTCTATGGAAGCAACTCAACCATCAAACTCAAAAAAGCCAACCAAGGGTTCCACCAACTCAATGCAAGTAGCTAGACTCACAAATATAAACCCTAGTGCACAAAGCTTCCACTATCTCAAACCAAAAATTATGCATTCACCAAAAACTCTCCTTAAGGATAACAATGCATAAGTAGTCTTCAACAAACCAGAAAATAGGATTTACACCTAGCCAAAGGATACCTAGTAGAATACCTTTTCACTCCAACCTTATTTCAGAAAACATACACCAATCATACTCATAAGAAGAATGTGCCCATACCTTATTGGAGTAGAAGATAATTGAACCTTCAAGCTGTCACCACACACAACTCTCAAACTTCCAACCAAGTTAGGGTTAGAATAAAAAGAAATGAGAAATAATATAAACTTCCTTTATTACACCTTTTAGCTCCACTTATTTAAACACAACCACCATAACATGCCAATAAATCAACAATCACAGACTCACACCTTATACCTCCATTTTTAATTTTAGCATAGCAAAGAATAATCTTAAAAATACATCCAAAGAAATATGCCCTTATTTCTCCTAAGATTTTATTCAATACTAATCACAAAATCCAAAACTCATAAAATTTAATCACACGTTATAAATCGTTGTCCAAGAAACTCCGAATTTTGTGGCATAAAGACGTTTTAATAAAAACGTGTGTTACTCTAGCAAAGCACCCCCACGAGACTCGAAACGGAGACCTCTGCCAATGCAGCACCCAACAGCAGCCTTCACTGCCACTAGCCCATGCAGGCTACGAAGTTCACAAGTGAACTTCCCTCCACTTCACCCTCAAAAAAAATCCTAAAGACTTTTCAACCGCACATGCTTCTAAGTCTTCCTTCGATCGCAATGAATACAGAGCACAAACACCGCAAATTGCATTTGGGGAATTTCAAATTAATTAGCCTTCCAACCTTAGGAGTTGGAGAATAAATAGTCTCTTCGAAGACACCTTGACGTCGGCGAAAATAAAGACCATTTCGAAATTAATCAAAATTCTTTTCAAAAAGGGTTTAAAAACCCTTAAATAATTTTAATAAATTAAGAATAAAAAAAGGTTTAAAAACCTTTAAGTATTTTTAATAAATTAAAAATAAGTTCTCCCTTAATTAATTAAATAATTAATTAATTAAAACCTTGAAGGGTTTTAAATAATAATTAAATAAGTAATAAAGAGAACCTCCATTGGTTTTAATAAAAACCATTTAACTTGGTTTTAATAAAAACCCTATCCAACTTGGTTTTAATAAAAACTGGTTTGGTTTTAATGAAAAACCCTTGCCAATGGAATCTCTCCGGATTCTCTTAAAAATATTCTCTTGGAATCTTCCACCTTTGAAGCCAACACATCTTCTTAACATTAATGCCATTTCCTTTTGACATCAATGACAACTCATAGACAAGAAGCTAGGATCTCAAACCCAAAATTGCCAACAACATTGCTAATATTGAATGAAGATACGTTGGAAGATAGAACAAGAGCATGTTTCTGGAGCAAATACTAAGAGCCATAAGGGAGGTAGAAAGCCAATCATCTGAGTTTTTCTAATAGCAATAGAACACACATCAAGGAGGAAGTCAAACATAAAGTGAGCATTAGAAGGCCATCTGAAGTTCCATCTATTATAACAATTGATTCAGGAGGTAGAAAATCAAACATCCGTTTCTACCATCGGAGGAAGAAAAATTATGTGCCATTTCACTTTGATAGAAGATTAAATTTTTTGAATTACGTTACATTTAGAGAAATTAAATTGTTACATTGGAAATTTAAAATGATAGGGCAAAGAAGAATCTAAAATGGTCAGCGCCACTTGGTAACCACATTATGAGGAAGTGAAGAGCCAAAGTGACAAGTGTCACTTCATAGGAGGGAGCGCCAACCACCACAGGGCTATTAAAACATCTCCATACCACCTTAAATGCATGGTGGACAAGTCATTAAGGAATAATAAAATTTTGAAACATGACCTTCTAGCATCAAGATGAGCACATCAGATTCATCCATATTTGTGGAGCATTAGGTTTGAGTATTAAAAAGTGTAGAGAAGCGTCATATGTGTAGTAGAGGAGTGAGATTTCATGGAAGAACTCCATTCAAGGGAAGGTCAAATATTTTTGACCAAATATTTCACGTTTCAAGTTTGGAGGTAAAGAAACTTATTTGAAATTTGATTATTTGCCCAAGTTAGGAGTTATAAGGTTGGGTAATATTATTATTTAAGGTTGAAAAGAAATTAATCTAGTTGCTTTATTATTGGAGAGATAAGATATATAAGTGATTTTTGAAACCTTAGAAATATTATTGTTATTTGGAAAGTTTTATGAGAATTTGAAAAGTTGATTTGAAGATTTGAGAAATTAATTTGAAGTTTTGTAATTGGAATATTTGAGTTTGCAAAATGATTTGAAATATTTGGAAATTGATAGTTTTGGATAAATAAGGTTTCCTACATCAAATTAAGAATACAAAACTTGCAAATAAATTATATAGAATTTCTAAATTTGGAGTTATAAGGAATTCAACACCAACATAGGATTGTGAAAGTTATAATCGAGAAATTATATTTTTAAAATTTGGGAGATAAAAGGATTTCCACCTAGAGTTTTTGAAGAATTGAAATATTTATCAAAACTATTGTTTGATCATTATCCACACATTAGGAAATACAAAGTATACTACAAGATTTGAATAATTGAAAGTTAGTATTTGATCATATACTCAAATATAGAATTTAAAAAATTAGGGATATATAAGGTAGTCTACAAGTGTTATCATGATGACAAAAAAATTATTTCTTTCATAATCCCAACTTCTTAAAGGTCCTAATTACACTTCATGGAAAAACAAAGTGAGATCAATATTGATAGTATAAAATCTTTGGGATATTTTTAAAGGAGCAAAACTTAAACCCACTGAATATGCAAGGGAAATTCAAAAGTATGAGGAATATGAAGCAAAAGCACTCATGATAATAACATTTAAAATTATAGATGATATACAACCATACATTAGTTCAGCAGTAACTTCTAAAGAATCTTGGAATACTTTAGCCAAGATATTTGAAGGAAATAATAAAGCCACTATTTCAAACCCAATTGCATTCTCTAAAAGTTAATAGTGGTGAAAGTATATAATTATTTCTAAGAAAAGTGGTAGATATAAAAGGAAAATTATTAGCCTTAGGATAAAATATAGAAGACAAGTTTCTTGCTCAAGTGATTCTAAGAGCACTTCTAGAAAGCTACAAGCACCTTGTCACATATTTACAAATTCTAAGTAAATATACATCATTTTATGAGTTAATCATTTGTGGAGAATTCAATCAAAGATGAAATGAATAACAATACCTAGTCTCAAAAGATAATCCAAAAGTAAATGTTGCTTCATTCTCAAAGAACAAATAAAAATGGAATAATAGATATTGTCAAGTATGCAGAAAAAGGGACATAGTAAAAATTATTGTAGATTCAATCCAATAAATTAGTATCAAGGAAATCAAACAAATTCTAGAAGCCAATAAAATAAGTAATTTCAACCAAGAAAATATCATAATTAATATAGACCACATTAGCAACAATTTCAATGTCAGTACTATCAACCTCAACTGCAATATAGAGAAGAAAATAAAAAAGGACACTTAGCTCAAGAATTTCAAGAAATTCAAGAACTGGAAGAACTTACAAAAGAACATGAAGTTAAAGCACTTTCAGAAAATATAGTATTCTATTAAGGTAGTAATCATTTACTTGACTAGGATACAAACAAGGAGCATAATGAAGAAAGCAGAAAAGAAGAGCATAAGTTTGAAAACCATGACAAAGACTATATTGAAGACTAAATTCTTCAATAACCAAATAATGTAATACAATGGGGTGTTAGCATATATTACATTATTTGGTACATGCTAATGTACCACCTTGGGTACATCTTTATTAGGAGTGTGTTCTATATTAGAGTGTCAGTATTTTCTTTATGTAATGTAATAAATGCACAAATATTATTAGAATATGCAAAGTGTAATAATGTAAATGTGCATAATAGTCCATGTGCACATGAGTCCATAGAGTAGGAAAGTGAAGAGTCTCAAGAAGAGTAAAGGCCAAGAGTACTCCATATGAAGAGTCACATTCTATTATATATGTGTCTATGTGTGTGTGTGTGTGTTTGTCACACAATATAGAGTGAGAGTGTGTGGAAGTATGGTATATTTGAGATCTTTATTTTATAAGATCCAATTTTCATGAGAATTTGTTAATGGGACTTTTATAAATTGTTGCAGAAGTTATTTATGAGTTTTATATGTTTATAATATTGCCATTGACTTATATTTCATAAAAATTTATTTTAGATCTTGTGGTTATTTTGCTTTAAGTATTAAGCATAAAACACTAACACTTTTCAATCCTTAATAGCTCTCTCATTCTATCATCATTGCATCATTTTCCTACAATTCTAGTTGATGTAATAGCTAAAGTGCAGGTAATTCTATGGAGATAGGTAGTCTGGCTTCCTTTTCACATAGAAAATTGTATGGGGAACATCCTAAATCCTTCTTTAAGGTGATGCAATCTACCCATAGATCTCTCTTGAGATGAAGGCACCATTATTGTTGGTTTTCTAAACCAGTTCTTCTTAGGATTATCAATAAGTTCTTGTTTTTAGATTCTACCAAACCATTACCTTGAGGGTAATAATTTGAGAAAGCCTTCAAATAGATGTCGTGTTGCAATGTGAATTGAGTAATTTTGAAACCTATAAATACCTTGGAATTGTATATAATTATTGTGTTGGAGACACCAAACGTAGTTATGATATCCTCTAAAATATCTATGATCACCTTCTCAATAGCCTCTTTTAAATGGACTACTTTGACCCATCTGATGTAATAGCCTGTAGCAATAATAATCCACTTATGCCCTCACTATATGGCAGGTTAATCATTCCTATGAAATCCAATCCTCATTGAGCAAATGGTTCATCTACAGATATGGGTATTAAGGGAATATGTGCATTTATCTTTCTCTCAGTAAATAGTTTACAATTTTTCATAATTTTTAACCCAATGATGGAAATATGAAAAACTTGGTGGGCCAGTAATACCCCACTTTCATGATTTTATTGACAGTTATTTGTGCTAAGAAGTGTTTGTAAAAAAATCCTTGATAAAATTCTTGCAATAGGGACTATGCTTGTTCCCTTTTAATATAATGGCGCAATACTCCATAAAAGTTATTTTGAGAATAATATTCCATGGATTAATGTATAATGAACATTATACAACCAAAAATCTCTTCTTTAGGCTCTATCCAAGTTAAGGTGGTACCTACCTATTCCCATATATTCCACCTAGTCTAATTTTATTTCCTCATTTTTAATTAGACATTATTTGAATCTACTTTTTTATTGTCATTATTTGAGTCAATTTCTAATTTTATCACATCTTCATCTAGTATTTTACAAAGTGCTCTTCCTTTGACTAGCTTTGTAGGCTTGATTTCCACATTGTATTCCAAAATTTTAGTAATCCACCTAGCCCTTTTTCATTGATTTCCCTACACTTGAATGCATGACATAAGTAAGAATCTTATTGTTTGAAATCATATACTTGATATTCTTCAAACCTCTAACCATAGCATATACCCACTTCTCGACAAAGTTGTATTTTTCTTCACACCCCTTCAAGGTTTGACTAAAAAAGCCATTGAGCATTCCTTCTAGTTTTCATCCTTCTATGTCATCATTTTTTTTATGCTAAGCTCTCCCCCATATGCATATACAATAAAATATTTATCGAAATTAGGGTTGACCAACATTGGAGCTTCTCCAATGGCCTGTTTTATTTTTTCAAAATCCTATTTTCCTTCCTCTATACATATGAATGGTTGGTCCTTTTTTTAGCATAAGCATCAGAGGTTTGACAATAGTTGCAAAGTTTGGAATAAATATTCTAACAAAATTTATCTAGCCCAAAAAATATTGTAGCTCATTTTTATGCCTTGGTAATGAAATGTTAGTAATGGCTTTAATTCTATCTAGATCTATGACAATACCATCCTCTGACACTATGTGATCTAATAATTTTTCTTACAATACACAAAAGACACATTTCTTTGTATTGAGGTATATACCAAATTCTTGGCATTATTGAAATATTCTTTCTAGGAGTTCCAAATGATCCTTTTTCCTTTTAGATATTGTAAGATCATCTAAGTAGATCAATATTTTTTTATTTATCAGTTCATGGAAAGCAATATCCATGGCTCTTTGGAATGTTACTCCAACACTAGATAAAGCAAAAAGTATTTTTTGATATGCATAGGTTTCCTATTTTGTAGTAAAAGTTATCTTGTGTTGGTATTTTTCTTTTACCCAAACTTTATTAAAACTAGAAAATCCATCCAATAATGAAAACCTTTCAGAACTTGCAACTATTTGGAGGATCTGTTCCATGTAAGGCAAAGGATAATGGTCTTTTAGAGAAGCCTTTTTCAAATCTCTAAAATCAACACATAATCTAATCTCACCTTTTTTTCTTACTAGTTCTAAATTGTTTATCCATGTGGTGTGTCTCATCAAGTATATAATTTTTATTCAATCATCTTGCATAGTTATTTCCACATGAGAGACTCAATTTTTGGATTGACCAGTCTTTGTTTCTACTTCACAATATTAGCCTTAGGATATAAATAAATTATGTGTTGGATAATTTATTTTTTATATCCTTTATGGTCCTCATAAATCCAAGGCATTGCACCTTAATATTTTTGGCATATTTTAATAAGAGACTCCTTTTTTTGTATAGCCACTTTTTCTATCTTCAATAGCTTTCTTGGAGCTACCTCTATCTCTTGGTAATCTTTCTTATAGGCAATTCCCTTTTTCTCTTTGAACCTATCATTTGGGCTAAAGAGAGATTCCAAGGTGATCAACCCTTTTGATAACTTATTGTATTTCAATTGTATGATGTCAAGAACCTACTATTAAAAATAAGCTCACTTACACAAAATATTGTAAATAAATAGAAATACATCAAATAATAGAATAACACTATGAAGAAAGTAATTGTAGAATTGAAACAATATCACAAAATAACTTAGTATAGAGGGCCTCTTTGAGGGGGCAACCTCCTTTAATATTTCATTAGCTTGCAAAAAGATACATTCGTACATGGCTCCATGTCTTTAATTCATGCAACTTTAACCCTAAGCTCGAGAGTTGGCTTACATGCAAAATGTCACTCGAGTTAGAATCTTCTACCAAAATTCGGTTACATTCTTGATAACAATTACATGAAATGGCCCCACTTTTATATGAGCCTTACTTTCCACATACCATTACAAAAGTATTACAAAATAACATTATAAGGGGGTCCCCACGTTGGAGATGGGTCATTATATAATCAATTAAGAATTACAAAAATGATGTTATGATGGGATCCTAACATGTCCTTCCTCTTCAAAAAAAATTATCATCAAAGTTGGAGTTGGTGGAGAGACTCCCATGTAGCATCTTTCAATTGTAGACCACGCCACTAAACAAGGACCTTCATAATGGCTCAGTTGTGAAGAGTGTGCATCCTATGATCCAACAATTATTCTAGCTCTAGCACGATAAAACCTTCTTCATCCCATTTTGGAAGGACAATTTGAACCTATACCTAATTTCCCACAACCTTCTTGATAGAGGATACATGAAAAATAGGATGGATCTTGGATGTCGATGGCAGAGCTAATTTGTAGGTTGTAGCACCAATCTGCTATAAAATATGATAGGACCCATAGTACTTGGCCATGATTTTTTGGCACTTGTGAAGCTAGAGGGATGACTATTTTTATGGCAACAAGTAAAAGAAGACCATATCACCAACATCAAAGCTACACTCAGAATTTTGTTGATTATCTTGTTGGCACATCCATTTTTGGGTCGCTTCCAAATTCATATTTTATTGATAGAGGACTTTGACATGTTGGCTGAGTGTAGTGTCAACTGCATGGACCTTAGAGCTACCTAAAATGTAGGACGAGGGTGTGAATGTAGGCTAGCCATAAACTACTTAAAAAGGGGTGACCTTTTTTGCCATGTAATAGGGAGTATTATACCAACACTCGATCAAGGGAAGCCACTTCACCTATTGTGTAGGATGATCAAAGGTAAAGCAACAAAGGTATAACTCCAAAAATTTATTGACAATATCAGTTTAGCCATCTATTAGTGTATGGTAAACTAAAATCATTTTGAGTCGAGTTCCCTACAACTTAAACAATTCTTACCAAAAAATACTAGTGAATGTAGGGTCACGATCATACACAATGCCATGAAGGTGAAATATAGAATCAAGAAAAATTTAGGTAATTGTGGAGGTCATGTAAGGATGGGAGAGGGGAAAAAATGAGAATACTTCGAAAGACGATCCACTATAATAAAAATCACTGATTTACCTTTGGACTTAGGTAACCCTTCAATAAAGTCCATGGAAATATTTATCCAAATATATTTGGGAATAGGCAATGGTTGTAGAGTTTCTATAGAATGCACTATTTCACCTTTCATCCATTGACAAGTGTTGCATGCTACCACAAAATTGTGCATGTCCTTCTTTATATCCTTCCAAGAAAAGATACAATTAGTATTTTCATATGTTTTGAGAAACCATGAATGGCCTATAGTAGGGAAAGCTTGCTTTTCCTTCATGAGAAGTTCTCAAAGTGGAGATATGTGAGGAACAACAAGACGTTGGTGGTAGCATAAATATTGTCCATACCAAGTGTATTCCAGACATGAGTTAGGATCTATTTGAAGGGAGGAAACCAAATTTTGCAAGCCTGAGTCCTTAAGAACCTCGTCATGAAGAGAATGTATCCATTGGGGAATGGATGAAGAAATGGCACATAGAATACTGTGAGCCTCAAATTGTCTAAAGAGGGCATCCACCACAATATTCTCCTTGTCCTTTTTATAAGTAATATTATAATCATAGCCCATGAGATTAAAGACCCACTTTTGTTGTTCGAGGGTAGAAACTCATTGCTCTAAGAAATATTTGAGACTTAGATAATTTGTTTTAATGAAGAAATGATACCCAATGAGATAAGGTCACCAATGAGTGACAAAATGCAAAATGAAAAGCATTTCCTTAGCATAAGTTGATTTTCTTAGATTACAAGTGGAAAGCACTTTACTAGTGAAAGCCAAGGGGCACCCTTCCTACATCAACACCACACTAATACCATTGCCAAAAGCATCACTTTCAATTACAAAAGGCTTAGAAAAATTAGGCATTGCTAAGACAAAAGTGGTTTTCATAGTGTGCTTCAACTCTAGGAAAGCGTGTTCAGTTGGACCATTCTAAGTAAAATAATATTTTTTAACATGGACGTTAAGGGAGTGACAATTTTTCCATAATCACAGATAAATTTACAGTAATAGCTTGTAAGCCCCAAAAAACCATGAATATCTTTTAGAGTATGAGGTTTTGGCCACACTTGAATTGCTCGAATCTTCCTAGGATCAACTTTAACACCATCTTTTGTGAAAATGTGTCCCAAATATTCCACTTTTATCAAACCAAAAGAACACTTGGACCACTTAGCATAAATTTGATGTTGTGCAAATAGTTGTAGAATTTGATCCACATGGAAAGGTGCTCTTCCCAAGAGCGATTATAAACTAAAATATCATCAAAGAAAACCAAAATGAATTTACAAAGAAATGGATGAAAAATGTTGTTCATGAGAATTTGAAACATGAAAGGTGCATTGGTCAAGCCAAATGGCATCACCACGAATTCATAATGTTCCTCATGAGTATATAATGTGGTTTTAGAAATATCTTCATCCTTGAACTAGATATGATGGTACCCGAAGCGAAGATATAATTTGGAGAAAAAAATGTCTCATGCAACTCATCTAGTAATTCATCCACCATCAAAATAGAAAATTTATCCTTAATGGTGATCTTATTTTTTTTTTACTTGTGGAAAACATCCCAGAAGGGATGCCACTTTTGGGTAAGACCCAATGAGGCAGGGGTATCCATTCCGCCAAAAATACCCAGGACTAATGGTGATCTTATGGAGCTCACAAAAAATTAGTACATAATTTCCATGATCCATCTTTCTTTTGCACCAACAATATAGAAGAAGAGTAAGGGTTGTTACTTGGGCAAATGACTCCAGCTTCGAACAATTTATGCACTAACTTCTCTATATTTGACTTATGGGCATGAGGGTATCTATATGGCCTAATTTTAGGTGGTACACTACGAGGTACCAATGGAATGGTATGGTCATGGGAGTGATGTGGTGGCAAGTTTGTTGGTTCGATAAAAATTGCATTGTACATTGTTAAAACAAGTTGTAAATCTTTAGGAATTTGGTCCACTTATGTAGTAGGTGGTTGGATTGCAAATATTTACATGATGACCCCATGAGAAGATTTTTTAATAAATTCTCCATACAGTTTGAGCTAATAATTTGAGGCCCTACTTTTAAACTCTAAAGAGTGTAATATTTTCCATTTTGTGAAAATTGCATCCATAATTCTGCAAAATTCCATGCGATCGTGTCCAAAGTACCCAACCATTGAGCGCCTAACACAATATCACATCTTCCGAATTGAAGAGTAAACATATCTTGTTTGAGATCATAATCCCCTATTTTCAATTTAACATTATGAAATTTACCTTTGCAAGGTAAGGTCCCTCTATTTACCACCATAACCTCAAAGGAATTGCATGTGTGTATGTAACAATTGGCTTTCTTGGCAATTTGGGGATCAATAAAGTTGTGTGTGCTATCTGAATAAATAAAGATTGTAAGGCATTGGTCTTTGAAAAAACCCACAACTTTCATGGTATATGAAGTAGTAATCCCTACAAGAGAATGGAAAAAAAAATTATTCCTAGGGTTCTTTATGTACTTCCTCTTTATTTTAAGTTTGTGCTTCGATTGTTTCTACTTCGTCATCACTATGGATATTTCTTATGGGGTCATTCACATCTATCAAGAACAACTTATTTTGGGTACACCTATGCCCTCTAACATATTTTTCATCATAATTATAGAACAACCCTTGGGCTCATCAAGCATCCATTTCCTCTATGGTCAAGCATTTTGAGGGGATAGATTTATTTTTATTATTTCTTGTGAACTTAGGAGAAAATATAGTTTGGTTGATGGAAATTTAGGTATCATCCTTTGCCCTAAAAATTTTGATTCAGCCAATCGTGCTAGGCTTATGGCCTACATCATTGTTTGTGGTTTAAACATCTTAACCTCAGCTTGAAGACCATCCTTTAATCCACTGATGAAACAACTCATAAAAACCCTTCATTCAACCCCTTGGTTCTATTAGCCAATTTTTCAAATTGGGCCTGGTACTCTTGAATTGTAGAAGTTTGTCTCAGCTTGGTTAATGCTCCTTGAAAATCATCATATTTACTAAACCAAAGCGAGTGAGTAGTTGTTATTCAAAAACTTCCCAATAAGGATCAACAATAGTATGTTGGAACCACTGATACCACTGTAAATCTTTCAATTCAATATTGAAAGAAATCATCTTGACCTAGTAATATTTAGGGATATTGTGGAGTTGGAAGAATTGATCAACACAACATAACCACCATCTGCATATTTCCCATTGAACTTAAGAAATTATAATTTAGGCATCGAGGTAGTATCATGGTCAAAATTGATGTGAAAATCTTCCATTTTCTTATGGAATCCTTTTCCTTGCTTTGACTATTTAGTATCATGATACAAAAATCATGTGAGTCAGTTTGAGGCTTAGACTCAACTTTGTGAATATGTTCTTGAATTTTTTATTTGGAGGTAATGTAGTCACTTTTGAAGCATGCAATATCTTTCCATATTTCTTGGTTGTATTAGATAAGGGTATCAAACATTAAGGAGGTGTGATCCATATCTTTTTGGTGTACATGTGTACTAGCAACCATTTTGGTGAGATTTGAACGACTACTAGTGACTTACTAAAAATAAAAGTGTGATTTTAGGGGTTACTAGTTTTAGTAATATAGACACCAAATCCTAACCCTTCAAAAAACCACATTCACATTACACATTCTAAATATGCATAGTAAAATAATATGCCTAAGTCTAAAATTAGGTGTATTTTCCTACATATTAATCTATTTTCTAGACTTTGCAAAATTTGGAAAATCCCCCTAAGATACCTTATCTCTCCACTTGACATGTGTCCTAGGTACCACTATCGCTCTCATGCCACATCTCCCAGATTAAGTGAGATACTTCTAGTGACTCATTCTAACTATCCCTAACACTTGGATACTTGGGCTTTCCACTTGGTAATCCTGGCTTACCACCTATCCCTTCCCCCCTCATCCCCCTCATACTGTAAAGGCTCCATAACTCCATATTCCAAAAGGAGGATTGAAAACATACTGTCACACTACCCAAATATTTCTAGGAGGACATCTGCATTCTTGGAGATTGATTCATCAAAGCTAAGGAGACCAAAATCCTACCCTTCTACCACTCAGTCTCAAATGTAGACCCATGTTTGTACAGTGACAAACGTAGCCCTAAGGGTGCACAAACATAGTTTTGAGGGTGTGCAGTCAAAAATTCGATCCTTAGGGTCTACAAATGCAACCCTACAATTGCTTAGGGGTATATTATCCACTTGCAAGCCCATATCAAATAGGTAATAACACAACAAAGTATTTTGTATCATTGTTTTTTGTTGTCTGCATATATTTCTCACATTTTGCAAGCATTACATAAAAGTTTTTTGTGGTTACTTTCATGCATGTCAAACAGGTGCTACTAACCCCTTTTTTAATTGTAAGCTTATGTATGTAGGTGATAGGTTTTAGGATAGATTTTGATGCAAGGATGTCCCGCAAGGATACCCAAGCACCTCCAACAAACTGATTATAGCAGCATAGATCACCAAAACCCACCATTCTTCTAATATGCAAAAGAGGCTTCCCATATTTTGATCATTGTAATCTGAGAGTAAGCACATTTTTGTAACCCCTGCACATCGAGGACATCATTGTTGTAAAAGAGGAGGTTAAGGCTCTCATACAAATTCAATACAAAATACAAAGTTTATTGTAATAAATTGTTTCAATCTTTATCTGTTTGGGTGCATCTTTATTTCTTACAAAATGACGATCATAGTGGGACCCCCAAAGGGTTCTATTTTGTTTACCTTGATATTTATTACATTTTGATTTGTGTCTATTTATTGTTTGCAAGTTTTTGGAGCTCCACTTCATGAAGTTAGAAATTTTTTTTTGGGAGTTTCAAGGACTGTCGGACTATTTTTGGTCTTGTGCAAATGTAGCCCTTCATTTAAGAACCTGCACAAACACAACCCTATATTTGAGAACCTGCATAAACATAGCCCTACATTTGGGAACCCTATATAAATGTAGCTCTACATTTGAGGAGCTACAATAAGAGTGAAAGGACTTTGGGTAAGTGATTTTGACCTAAATTCTACTTCAAATTTAATTTTAAAGAAAGAAAGAAAAGGAAAACAAAAGAACTCCTTTCTTATTTTGTTTTTGTTTCCATTTCTATATTTATTTTTGTGTTGAGTGCATACTAGGAATTACATTTTGTAGTTAAAAAAAAAGAAAATTAAACTCACATTCTAGGTTGTATCAGCTAAGTCTCGGGTTATAGAAGGGTTTTATATTGCATCATAAAGTTAACTTGCATAAATAGATGCATTTTAGGGCACATTCAAGCATTTTTTCTACTCCAAATTGATTTTGAGATATAGCCAAAATCGTAGACCTGCATTTGTCTAGTCACAAATGTATCTCTGAGGATCTGTAAATGCAAACCTAATTTTTTATAGTCACAAACATAACTCTAAGGGTTTGCAAATGTAGACCTATGTTTATACAATCACAAACACAACTCTAAGGGTCTGCAAGTGCAACCCTACGTTTGGACCTGTGCCTCAGACTCACTTTAGAGCCTTTTGAATCATTTTATCTAAAATTTAACTCAAGATTTCATTTGCTACTATCTAGAGTGTTTTCTCTATTTTGTATCTCTAGTTTTCATTTTATAGGCATGGAATCAGAATTGCATCCTACATTTGCACTTTGAGGTCATAAAAAAATACATGAGCTTGTTGGGGCCATAACTTGAGCTCTAGGTGTCTGTTTGAGCTTCATAATCCACTGTTGGAAATCTCTCGATACGTAGATTGCAAAAAAATAACCAATTTGAGTCTTCGACATTTTTAGACCATTTTTTAGACCCAAAACCTTCATCTAATACCTCAAATTGGCCTATGAACTTTTTGTTTTTTAGCATTGGACCCTATAGTGACTATTTAGGTGTTTAGTACATTATTTTAACATAGGATTTTGCCTTTTCTAATATTTTTGTATGCTCCTTTGTGTCTGGTGTGTTTCTAATTTGCATTTGTAGGTATTGAATCAACATTGCATCCTAATCTTGCATTTTGGTAAAATTAGACTAGATTTGCTTTACAAAATTGCACAAAAAATTTACAAAACCAAAACAGAAACCCCCACACACATGCACAATCAATATTCCACACCATTACATGATAGGTATGAGAAAAACCTCCTGAATGAATTGTAATTCATCACCAACCGTTAATATATCCCTAGAAGAACCATAGTTAGTACGATAGTTTCTTGGACTTCATCACCAAGAAATTGGTTACTCTTGAGGTTAGCTCGAGGTAATCAAGGTTAGACACCCTTCAATTCCTAGGGCTTAATAATTTGCAAAATTATCATTTTTTTTTATGCCCAAGCTCAAACAAGAGGGTGAATTGAAAGCCTATTTGGGCCGATAGCAAGGCACTAGATAGCGCGACCTCTTTCAAGAGGTATTTTGATCCCCTAGGTTACACCTATCACCAAGCCTTCATCTAGGAAGCTTTATTAGTCATTCATGATTCATACTTTCTTAGAGGGGTGGGTTCAAACACACCTTTTTAGATTCATTCCACCATCCACCATTCATAGTTGTTAGGGCTAGGGAACATAAAACACACCAAAACTCAAAAAAAAATTAAAACTTCATTTTTATTTTCCAAAACTTCAAAACTCAAAAACAAATCCTTAAAATTTAAAAAACTTAAAAAAAAAAGAGAACAAAAATCAAAGAAAATAAAAAATAAATTGTAAAAAAAATATATATATATATATTTGTTTGAGTATGTGTTTTTTTACTTTTCATTTTCATCACATTTTCACACAAATACCTTCTCATTCACCATCCCATCTCACCCATAGCTTATGGTATTGACCCGAAGTCAAGACAAAGTTCTAACAAAATCCCAAAGACAAGTAATTATGTCCATGGAGCACTACGCTCATGTTTCTCATACCTTAGCTAATTTTGTAGTTGGGTAATGGGTGTCCATGTGGACCTTTCTATTGGGCCTTTCAATCACCCACCCCATTCATATCAAGATATGTTGTAGAGAGATATCCACACCTCCATTCTAGAAAACCCACGCCCACCCCTAAACTTGGTTTTTCCATACCTACCCTCTCTCACCATTTTATCTCAATCCGTTACCACATTCTATCAGGAACCCACCTATTCACATCTCCAACATACCAACAATCTCTTCATCAACCCCCTTTTCGAATCCACAACCATGACTATGACCCAAAGCCATCCATCATCATCCAATAAAAACATCTCCATACCATACACCAATAACATCATCTACTCCAATCTACTCTTTGAAGCACAATTCAATGCTACTTTGCAAGTGCCAACATCAATTCCACCTACATCAATACATTCTACCAATATCATTCAACATAACATTCCTCACTTAGTCGTGATACCCTTCACCACATACCCACCACCAACATCCAACAATATTACCACCACACATCATGTTAAAACTCCCACACCTCATTCCACCATGGCACCTACATCTGTGATTGATATACACCAAGATTTTCAACATTTACAATAACTACTTTCTTGTAGTAGAGATCAGGGTATCCACCCCATATCACAACATCAAGCACAAGTGGTAGACTTTAATCATCAACCAACATACACCCAATATATAGGCTTTGTACAAGATCCATCAAGGGTATAACAACCACCAACCATCACCATACCCACACATCCACTCCACAACATGTATGCTACCTCATCAGCACAGCATACGATTGTCCCTCCATCTCCCCATCAATAACAGTTCAACAACAACAATCATTTCATAATCAATTTCAACAAAATACCCAACATCATCAAATTCCAACTAACACCACACATCAAATATATACACAATAAATAAACCAGGGCTTTCAATCACCGTTGGAAGACCCTAAATTTCAATTTTTGTAGAACCAAATTGACATCTTGGTCATGCAAACGTCTGGAATGCTATACCAATAACCAATTTTAAGGCTATTGGTTAAGGATACCATTCATTATTCGGTACCATTACCATCGTACCCTACAGATTTCACATTACCAAAGTTTGATGAATTCAAGGGGGATGAGGACCCCCGAGAGAATGTAAGCACATTCATCAATGCTTACTTTAAAATACAAGATAATGATCCTCTGATGCTTCGAATATTCCCTTAAACATTTGGATGAGATGCTCTAGAATGGTACAACCATTTGCTACACCACAATATCTATACTTTTGAGTAATTAGCAGACCAACTCTTAGAGCATTTCTCTTTGAATGTTAGAAAGAAAACCACATTAACTAGCTTGTTCAACTTACGACAATTTGAAGATGAGTCGGTTTATGATTTTGAAAACCATTGGAGGGTAGTCCACCAAATTTCCATTCACCCTCCCCATGGTGGAATTAACAAGAATATTCATAAGGAGTTGTTCAAAACCAATCTCCTTATTATTACAATTACAACAATACAAAACATTCAAAGAAGCCTTCACCCAAGCTACGGTAATTTAAGAGATCAAAATACAAGAGGGTAAAATAAATCTTAACAAAAAATAATGGTAGAACAAAAATCAAAGGGGGAATAATCAAGGTTAGTCAAAATTTGATCAAGTGAAAAAGTGATCTTGAGCCAACCTCAACCATAGACTCAACAACCTCAAGTCCAATTCCAAAAACCCTCACCACAATTACAACTACAATAATAGACATATCAAGCGGTACCACCCCACAATAGTTGCACAATCAAGCTCCAATAGCAAGCAATCTCAAGCATTGACAATACACTCAACCACCCCGTAACTACACCCCATTATCTGAGCCACTATCCTCCATTTTCCAATGATTGTATGACGCTTAAGCAATTACCCTATCACAAATAAAATCAAAATATCCAACTAAAATATGTGGCAAGAACTACAAGGAGTATTAGTATTGCACCTTTCATAGATATAAATGTCATGACATTAATGATTGCTATTAATTCAAAGATATTATACAAGATCTGATTGTAAAGGATATATCAAAATTTATAACCCTTTGGCATAGTAAAACTAGAACCTTGGTATTTATTAGACACCACTCCCTCATCGTGAGGCAACACAACAAACAACTGAGATGTCAAATTCTACAGTTCCCCCCAACTAATTGAACCAGATTCAACAATATCAAGGTTTTATGGGTGTTATCAATATACTTACCCAAGGTCATAGAATTTTGAATTGCACACAAAAATCAAATTAACCAATGCAAGAAATACTTCCTCCTATGGCACCACCAAAAAATGTACCTCTACAACTAGATCACATTCATCCCACACCTCACCATTCATTGTAACACTCATCATCTTCATCAACTTAGGTCCCATATCGTATTTCAATTTCCATTCAATGGGCACAAGTCTCTACATCACAGAGTCAACCATCCAATATTTCATCAACACCTATAGTCATCCATCATCCTTCATCATACACACCTTCAATTTCATAAACATCCCCCATCATCCCATATCAGCTTGAGCCTCTAGATATTAGTTGATTCATTTAGCAAGATCTATCTCTGCCTCCACCACCACCAAGTGTCTCCCAGATAAATCAACCTGTCCACAACACACCTTGGAGATATACACCATTTTCCTTGCAAAAACCACAACCCATTCTTTAGGTCTTCAAATCTACATCCATCCCATCCACAGTGGCATCAGTGCAAGTCACAATTCATCTTACCAATTCAAGCATTAGTAAGTACATTGTTTAGAATGTTGTGGTCACCACATCAATCATTGAGATAGTTAGGTATTACGATCACCCATGTGACCCACCTTTAGTGATCAGTGTGGTGTGTAACATGGGTTCAATGCCTAACCAAATAATTTTTTTATATGGGGGAGTCGATTCTTCATCCGATCCACCTCCTCCCAATGAACCCATACAAAAATTTTGTGTTAGCATCGATTATCTATCCAATCCAACTTTCCCTATGCAATATTTTTGATGGGTTAACTGGTAGGGATATGGTTTAGTATGACATGAACAGGGTATCCATAATATTTTTTAACCTCACTATCGAGAAGCACATGATCGCTATGGCTTAGGATATAGGTCTTAATCCTCCATAACCTCCTTCGAGGAGGCACTTGAATGACTCACCATAGATCCTAAGGAGGATGGCGAAGATAATGAGGATAGCGATGATAGTGAATATGAGTATATAGACCCTAATATTATGCCCATATTATATGAGGCTTTTCTAGAAATGTGTCTGCATATATCTATGATTGATACCATTTCTAAAGATGACTCTAAGGAAGACTATGATGAGGAATTTGATGTACTTTATATCACCTCTAATAGCTCTAAAGAAGAGTCAGCTCCCATTAGGCCTATAAATGATGAATATAATTTTTACCTTTGTATGTTCCCCATCCATCAGCTCATCTTTTGTCTGCTCCTCCCACTAGAGCGATATGAGCCACCCATCAAACCACCACCGCCACCTTGGCCAAACTGATGCAAATTATATATAACAATATTAACCAAATAGTAGCTTAGACATTCACATTACATTTTGAACATCCATTCATGTATAGATAAATCATATGCATTCCATGATAATTTTCTTGTACATTATATTTATGTATATTAGGTTCCCTTGCTCTTCCACAAAATGAGAAAGTATCCAAAAAAAAATCCCCCTTGCTCTTCTCCAAAATGAGAAAGCCCCAAAAGCAATAAAAACCCCCTTACTTTTCTAAAAAATGAGCAAGCCCCAAAAAGCACTTAAAATCCCCTTGCTCTTATCCAAAATGAGCAAGCCCCAAAAGCAATAAAAAACCCCTTTGCTCCTCTTCAAAATGAGCAAAATTAAAAATAAAATCCCAAAAATATCAAAAATCCAATAAAAAGAAGGGAAAGGAGCTTGAATCCCTATCATTATCAGTCTTTTAAAACAATGGGACGGTCTCCATCACCAGTAATGGGCTATAGATGCTAGCCTAGTAGTGGAGTAGTCTTATGCATGGCGACATGTCTATCACATTAGCGACCTTATTTTGTATAGACCTATGTATGCTCTTGAATGAGCTAGCTTATTGGAATAGGTTACAATTGATTAGTCTACTCTCGCTCGTGATTGGAAATAAATATTCACTGCACACACAGTTTGTCCTTGAGAGACTTGACTTCGCTAGGACACCCTTGGCAATTTATGGATTTGGGAGATTAGTAGATGAGTTTTTTTGAGATCAAAAGGATGTTTTGAGTCTTTGAAAAACAACTCTAGATCCTTTATCCCTAAGACAAACAAATTGATAAGTGAGCTTACATTCCATATCACCATTGCATTGTTATATATGTATTATAATCCACATCATCTATCAGCATATAGTCAAACTAGTACTATTATATTGGTGTCCCTGATTAAGCAATAAAGGTAAAGCCTACTAAACAATGGTCCATAACCTCTTCGAATGACAATTAATGCAGTAACACCATTCATTCATTTTTACACACACATTATCACCAATTGCATTCATTCATAATACAATCATTCCATTACATGTATACCAAAATTAAAAAAGGCTCCAAAGGAACCAAACTCCTTTGGTCACATTCAATTCAAAAGGCTCTAAAGTAACCAAAATCCTTTGGTCACATTCAATTCAAAGGCTCCAAAAGAGACACTCCTTTGGTCACTGTCAATCAAAAATGCTCCAAAGGAGACACTCCTTTGGTCACTTTCAATCCAAAAGGCTCCAAAGTAGAGACCCCTTTGGTCAATTCAATTCAAAAGGCTCCAAGGGACCAAACTTTTTTGGTCAATTCAATTCAAAAGGCTCCAAAGGAACCAAAATCCTTTGCTCAATTCAATTTAAAAGTCTCCAAAGGAACCAAACTCCTTTGGTCAATTCAATTCAAAATGCTCCAAAGAAACCAAACTCCTTTGGTCACATTCAATTCAAAGACTCCAAAGGAACCAAACCCCTTTAGTCAATTCAATTTGAAAGGCTCCAAAGAAACCAAAATTCTTTGGTCAATTCAGTTCAAAAGGCTCTAAAGGAACCAAACTCCTTTGGTCAATTCAATCCAAAAGGCTCCAAATGGGACACTCCTTTGATCAATTCAATTCCAAAATATTGAAAGGAACCACACTCCTTTGGTCACTTTCAATTCCAAAAGGATACAAAGGAACCACACCCCTTTGGTTACTTTCAAATCCAAAAGGCTTCAAAGGAACCACACCCCTTTGGTCACTTTTAGTTCAAAAGGCTCTAGAGGCACCAAACCCCTCTGGTCAACACCTAGAATAACTTTTTCTTTCCTGCACTAGCTAACCTAAATTCTCAAGTGAACCTTGTATCTAATGATTTACTCTAGTCACCTGGTGGTTACAACAATTGGTTATCCATACAATTTGGTAGGATGGATAGATCACCATAAGGATGCTTGTTAAAAAAAACCATCAAATAAGCCTCAAAAGTCATCACAAATAATCAATTCAACTCATCCATGCATCCATCACATCATCCCACTTCATCTTATCCCAAATCATATCAATTTGGTAACTCATATTTGGAATGTGATTGAGTTCAAGAAAATTTGCTCAAGGCTATCATCAAACCCTTTTTTGTGGGGTCACAAAGTAGAACCTTTACAAATTATAAATTGGTATGCATCATCCCACTAAGTGGGTCGAACATGTGGTGACTGCAATAGAGGTGTAGAAATGACTTCCACCTCTGAACGATTCTAGTATTACATGCATACCTACAATGACTGGTACATCAACCACATTGAAATTGCTCATCATTATGCCAAAAGCAAAGTTTCAAAAACACATGCTCACTCCAAAATTGGGATAATCAACTCGATATTAATTTTTGACATTTTAATCCACCAAATCAAACCCCTTTCATCATCCACACTTGGTCAATCAGCTCATGGGTGTCATACTTCACCCATTCGCCGCTTGAGAGGGTAAGCCAAAATAAAAATTCTAAAATTCATTCAATATTTACATCGAGATAACCAAAGTCCATTTCTTCATCCAATAAAGCTAGGTGTCTCTTGTTTTTGCATCATATTGTGTTTGGCATAATGAGGTACAAAAATGGGCATCTATAGAAACCAAATCCTAACCCTTCACAAAACCATATTCACATTGCACATTCCAAATCTACATAGTAAAATAATATGCCTAAGTCTAAACTTAGGTGTATTTTTCGACACATTAACCTATTTTCCAAACTTTACAAAATTTGAAAAATATTCTTAGGATACCCTGTCTCTCCAATTGACATGTGTCCTAGCCATCACTACCCCTCCCCTTGCCACATCTCACACACATAACTCCACTTCCACTTACCCTCATGCCACATCTCCCCAATTAAGTGAGACACTTCTAGTGACTCACTCTAACTATCCCTAACACTTGGATTCATGGGATTTCCACATGGAAATACTAGTTTTCCACCTATCCATTCCTCTCGTATCCCCCAAAAGCCTATAAATTCTCCATCACTCCATCATCCAAAAGGAGGACTAAAAACATACCATCATGCTGCAATTCCTACCAGGAGGACATCTACATTCTCAGAGATCGAGTCATTGAAGTCGAGGAGAGCAAAACCTTAACCTTATGACACTTAGTCCTAAATATAAACTTGCATTTGTATAATGACAAATGCAGCCCTGAGGGTGCACAAACATAGTGTTGAGGGTGCACAAACATAGTTATAAGGGTGTGCATCTACAAACGTAGTGCTAAGGGTGTGTAGTAAAAAATACAGCCCTGAGGGTCTGCAAACGTAGCTCTACATTTTCTTAGGGGTATATCAACCACTTCTAGACCTAGATCAAATAGGTAATAACACATCAAGGCATTTTGTATCATTATTTTCTATTGTCTGCATATATTTCTTGTATTCTTCAAGTATTACATTCAATGTTTTCATGGTTCCTATCATGCATATCAAATAGGTGCTACTAACCCCTTTTATGTTTGTAATATTATGTGTGCAGGTGATAGGTTTTTAGATAGTTGTTGAGGTAAGGATGTCCCACAAGGATACCCATGCCCCTCTAGCAAACTAATTGTAGTAGCAAAGATCATCAACATCCACCATTCTTATGATACACAAAAGAGCATTTCCCTCTTTTTCTCAAATATGAGAGCAAACACATTTTTGTACTCCTGCACATCGAGGACATCATTGTTGTAAAAAGAGGAGGCTAAGGCTCTCATACAAATTCAATACAAAATAAAAAATTTATTGCAATTTCTTATTGTAGTCTTTATTTGTTTGGGTGCATCTTTATCAACTCAATCTTCATTTTTGACATTTGCATCCACCAAATCACACCCCTTTCATCATCCACACTTGGTCAATCAGCTCATGGGTGTTATCCTTAACCCATTCACTAGTTGAGGGGGTAACCCAAAATAAAATATTTCCAAAATTCATTCACTATTTACGTCGAGATAACCAAAGCCTGTTTCTTCATCCAATAAAGCTAGGTGTCTCTTATTTTTGGACTGCATTGTGTTTGGTGCAACGCAGTACAAAAAGAGACATATGTAGACACCAAATATTATCCCTTCATAAAAACACATTCACATTGCACATTCTAAATTCACACAATAAAATAATATGCCTAAGTCTAAACTTAGGTGTATTTTCCTGCACATTAATCTATTTTCCAAACTTTGCAAAATTTGGAAAATCCCCCTAGGATACCTTGTCTCTCTACTTGAAATGTGTCCTAGACACCACTACCCATCCCCTTGCCACATCTCACACACATAACTCCACTTCCACATACCCTCATGACATATCTCCCCAGTTAAGTGAGACACTTCTAGTGACTCACTCTAACTATCCCTAACACTTGAAAATCCTGGCTTGCCACCTATCCCTTTCCCCCTCATCCCCCAAAAGCCTATAAAGGCTCCATAACTCCATCACCCAAAATGAGGACTAAAAACATACCGTCACACTGCCCAAATCCCACTAGGAGGACATCTTCATTCTCAAAGATTGAGTCATTGAATCTAAGGAGAGCAAAACCCTAGATTTATGCCACTCAGTCCCAAATGCAGACCTGTATTTATACAGTGACAAACGCAACCCTGAGGGTGCATAAACACATTTTTGAGGATGCACAAATATAGTTCTAATGGTGTGCATCCACAAACATAGTGTTGAGGATGTGCAGTCAAAAATGTGGCCCTAAGGGTATGCAAACACAACACTACATTTTATCAGGGGAATATCAACCACTTTTAGGCCCAGATCAAACATGTAATAACACAGCAAGGTATTTCGTATCATTTTTTTGTCATCTACATATACTTCTTGTATTCTAAAAGCATTACATTCAAGGTTTCTCTCATGCAAATCAAATAGGTGTTACTAACCCATTTTATGTTTGCAAGCTTATGTGTGCAAGTTACAAGTTTCTGGATAGCTTTTGAGGCAAGGACGACCCGCAAGGATACCCAAGCCCCTCCAAAAAACTGATTGTAGCAACAAATATTTTCAAAACCCACCATTCTTATGATATGCAAAAGAGGATTCCCCTCTTTTTCTCATTAATGTAATATGAGAGAAAGCACATATTTGTAACCTTTGCACATTAGGGACATCATCATTGTTGTAAAAAGAGGAGTATAAGGCTCCCATAAAAATTCAATACAAAATACAAAGTATATTATAATTGCTTGTTTCAAACTTTATTTGTTTGGGCGCATCTTTATTACTTACAAGTAATAATTCCAAAAAAGTGTTTGGATGGTATATATCAAAATGATCAACTCGAAAAGATGATCACAATGACCTATATCCCACAACACTAGTTTTGGGCACCCAAACTTTTTTTTTACTATTGTTTTGACAAGTCTATTGATGGGGCTAGTTTTTCCTTCAGAGGTTGGATTCAAAAGTTGGGTATTGTATCAATAGTCTTTATCCTATCTGTTTTAGATACTGACCACTCTTGACACTTTCCTGTCACCTGTATTGCATTATTAACATTGTTCATCCACTGAATCTGAGATTCTCTATACTATACAATTATTGACACTATACGTTTGATTTATATCACTAACCATCCTATAATTGCTGACTATTATAAATGAATGTTATTGTTACTATCGACCCGACTGTTATTACCACTGACCTGACTGTTACTGCCATTGACCCTAATGTTACTAAAATATTTTTTGACTATCATAGACACTTGTAGATTCTGCCTTAACTATTTGATGCATGCAAAAAAAAATCATGATAGGGAAAGTCTCTTCTGTATGCTTAATTTTATGGGAAAATTTTGTAGGTTTAGTAGAATAGGAAGGCTTTGTTTTTACAAATTGAACCTTTTGACAAAACCAGGGTTAGGCAAAGGTGTATGTAATACCCATAGGCCCTCTGTTATACCACAAAAACAAACAATAGTGCTTGAACCAATATTTTAGGTCATTACCCAAGGAGGATTCCACACATACCCTTGAGCACACTATCTGCCTCTTTGACAATATAAGAGGGTAATCTTATAGGATGCTTTTTCCCATGTACTATGGATAATACAAGGTCAAAAATATTCCTAACGGATATAATTTTTGTTTAACCCTATATGGTCTCCCTAAATACCCAAATATATATGGGAGCTCAATTTCATGTGCGGGTGCTATTTGAGGCCTAGGTATTGGATCCCAATTGTCCCTCACTTTAATATATGCTTTATGGGATATCTAGATTAGCCAATAATGATAGCTCCTCTGTGATATTTTATAACCCCCAGAATAGGGTTTCTAACCTACTCAACTACTATATAAAAAAATAAGGAAAATATTTGTCATTTTTTTAATAAAGGATAAACAAAAAACGGAATACATTGGAAAATTATACCTTACATGTGAAATCAATGGGCAAGAATTGTCATAGTTGCAACATAACTTGGCTCTAGAAAGCACTCTGATACCACTTGTTACAAACCTACTATTAAAAATAAGCTCACCACACAAAATACTATAAATAAATATAAATTCATCAAATAGCATAATAACACTATGCAAAAATTAATTGTATAATTGAAACAATCTCACAAAATAACTCAGTATTATGGCCCCTTTCGAGGGGGCAAACTCCTTCAATATTTCATTAGCTTGCAAAAAGATACATTCATACATCGCTCCAAATATTTTAAAGCAAAACTTCATGCAACCCTAACCCTAAGCTCAAGAGTTGAGTTACATGCAAAATGCCACTAGAGCTAGAATCTTCTACCAAAATTCAGTTATATTCTTGATAACAATTACATAAAATAGCCCCATTTGTCTAAGCACATTAATTGCCACATGCCATTACAAAAGTATTACAAAATAATATTATAAGGGGGTCCCCATGTTGGACGGGGGTCATTACATAATCAATTGAGAATTAAAAA
The DNA here is from genome assembly GCA_028583015.1 of Wollemia nobilis. Lineage (NCBI taxonomy): Eukaryota > Viridiplantae > Streptophyta > Pinopsida > Araucariales > Araucariaceae > Wollemia > Wollemia nobilis. The sequence continues at coordinate 9,171,812 of JAQPPZ010001822.1, read as the reverse complement.
AATAATGTTAGGATGGGGTCCTAACAAATGATCTAGTCTTCATATGTTTCTTCAATTTCTAGAGTGATTTCTTTAGCATACTCGTTTGCTTGTTGCAAGAATCAAATTATGTGTTCATAAATTTTGAATACTTTCCAATTCACTTCATTATCAAGGATAATAAGCCTTATTATTACTTTTATTAATTGATGATTTTGGAGTAAATCATTGACTGGGTCGAATTGTGATCTAACCTCTACCATTTTGTTAGCATCTAGATTTTGATCGCTTGGGATGAATTTAATATCAACAACATCGAATATTCAATAAAATCCTAAATCGTATTCTATAGGATTTCATTAGCCTATTTTTGCTAGGCACTGTATTCTTACTTATTTTATGATCAATTCATAATTACCAAATATTTGTAGCATCTTGATTATTTTTTTTCTACCATTTAAATACTAAGGGCTAAAGCTTCATATTCAACCATATTGTTTGAATAGATGAACTATAATCAATATATCTATAAGAATTTTGATCCTTATGGTGATATTAGACACACACTAGCACAAACCCCTTTTCTTCTTCTAGTGTCATAAAATAATAACCTCCATAACCTAGTAGGTTTCTCTTCCTATTTTGATATTTGAGGTATAGTCATGCCTTCCTACTAAATCATGTATATCCCTATACCAGTTTGTCTATATGTTTCATCAGGTTCTAAAGTGTACCTATTTATAGCCTCTCACTTCATCAGATGATATTAATTGTTAGGAATAATTTTCTCAGTAGACATCTTCTTTTTAAATTGAACCTACTCTATGGGATTATGTCATTCATCATTTAGTCTAATTGGTAGAATTGATTCTACATGCTGGGCATGCAAGGGTTATGTAGGTATTTTCATCTTGACACCATTTTGATCACTCAGTAGCATGTGTGTTCAATCCAAGGATAGGTATGCATTTATCTTGGTCACAAAATCTCCTGATAGATAAATTTTGGAGGTGGTTGGAAGCTCTATTACTACTAAGTCCTAGTACATGGTCATGCTTGATAATACTTACAACACTAGTGGAAGGATTTTCACCATCCTAACAATGTGAACAGAGGTTCTGTCTAACTACACCACACCTTGATCATTAGTAACTACTACTTTTGTTTTGATTGAGATACTTACTCGAGAATCAACCATATAGTAATGGATAACCTTATCATCAAGGACCAAATTCAGGAGTGGTCTTGTATTTTCTTTGATCATTTTTGAGGGGGTTACTTTCAAGACTGTGGATGCTTTGTTTTTATCTAAAATTTTCTTCTTCCTTTAGTGATTCTCCCAAATGCTTTATATGTTCTGGCATAGATATTAATTCCCAAAGATGTATAGCCATGATATATTTTTAAGATGCTCTACTATATCAAATTACTTGAGAGAGTGCACCTTTTGGATGGGATGCTAAGTCCATAGTGGTCAAATTTTTAATTTTTGATAATAAGGAAAAGGTTGTTTGTATTGGTGTGAATTTATGTTGTTTGGGTCATTTTTCTTGGATATATTGGCATTTTTGGGCTCTTTGTTGTTTTTTGACTAGAGATTATTCTTGGATCTAGTGTATTCTTTTGCATATTTTGACACCTTTCTTCAATTGTTTTTCTTTTGGTATTAGCTATATAGCAATTATGTGGAAAGTTTCTTACTATTTTCTTTTCATTAGATATCACAGACATCTTCACTTCATTCTAATATATTAATATTTATTCAAGGAAATTCCACTTGTATGAGGTTGATGGTTGCTTTTATTTTTTGTTGCAATGTTGTTGGATAAAAGGGTTGGGATTGCTTTGACATTCCTTTGAGAATTTTTTTTAGCAATTTCTCAATTGTATTAGATTCAAAATGATCATCAAGGTGGGAAATCAAAACAAGAAATGAGTTGGATATGATGGACATGGGCGGTGTTCGTTAAGAGGATGTGGCTTGGCTAATCTAAATATGTTGATGTTGCATGGTTAAGAGGATGTTGCCTGGCTACTCTAAAGAGGCTTCTTTTGGATCTTTGTTCTCAAGCAAAGTTTCCAAGTGAGTTTTGAGTGCTTCAACAAGCAAAAATAGGTAGGGACCCTCACCAAATTCTAAGCCTAAATTATTCTCGATTGTGGGACCAAATATGTGTCAATGGAGTCCCATTGGGTGTGCCATTAAAGTATTACCATCTCTAATTGTCTCAAGTAGTTGGTTAGGGTTTTTTGGGTCCAAATAATTAAGGATATCATGCCTTGCATGGAGCAACACAACATGGTCAATCTTGAGAGCACAAGGTTTGTCTCTATCGAGGGCCTAAAGGGAAAAGGGAAAAGGGAAAAGGGTCAGAAGGAATTTAATAAAATAAAGAAAGTGAAAATGAAAAAGCCTAATCTAACAAATGTGATGCACCAAAGATCAAATAAGATTTAGTTGCATAACAACAATACACTCATACATGTGAATCACAATGAAAAACACTCAATGAACACTTCCTCCTCTTGACATAATAAAGCATAGATAGACACACATGAACAAAAGAAATAAGACAAGGATAACCAAACAATTGGAACCAAATATCCATGGCATCTAATATGCATATATGAATATAAAAATTACAAGTTATGCTGAAAGTGAGGGTTCAAAAACATATTCATAAACAAACTCGGGTTCGGGTGTTGTTATATAGATAAAATGAAGGAGAAATTATACAACTCTCTGATCCTTTATAATGTCAAACTAACTTCTATTTATAGATACTAAACAGGGAGAGTTTCCCTCCAAAATTTGTAGGAAATATTGACAACTTCAACTACTCCTACAAATGTGAATGAAGGTAACCTCTGCAATTATTATTGTCAGATGCAAGACTATAGCCACCATGCTCATTTTTAATACTTGTCTTGGAATGCTAAGCTAAGATGACATTGGTAGGTGATGCTTAACTTTCTTAATAATAGCATATCCATCTATCTCACCTACTTTCTCTAGGAATTCACATAGCATTACTTTTTCTTCAACCAAATCTAATTTTTATTGGGAGTTGATGGTTCTTTGTGCCAAGATTTGAACTCTGGTATGCTCTTAGTCTTTTCAAATTTCTTATGCAAGACATTTTCTATTTATCATAACTTTCTCTTGTTAGTCTGCATAGGGCCTTTTTAAGACCTCCAAGATTAGATTGAATCTCTCATCAAAAATATTTTGGCAAAAGGTTTCTTTTTTATCTTCCATTGGACCTTTTTGGTGGTCCACTCCTTGAAAATTCCCTTTTCATATACTTCACATTTTTTGAACTTTTCCACTTCTATTTCTTCATATCTTATCAAAATATTTGACTGCCGAGAGTTGCTCTTTCTTCATGTTGATTGGTCCTTTCTTTTACTTTCTACCTTTAAGGAAAATTTACACATGAAAGCTCAATTTTTTTGCATTTCTCCTCTGCTTAGGACTTCTACAAAATTGTGATTGCCTCTAATTAGAATTTTTATGCTTTTCATCATCTTGCCTTTATCTTATCTTTTGTTTAAGGCCAAAATTGCATTATAGTGAGAAATCACTATAGGATGAATAAGGTAGTATTTAAGTTTGATATTCTTACATCCATATATGCTTATTCTAAACATAAAATATAGTTAATATTTTTCTTATTCAATCAAATATTTAATATTGATTACTAGAAAACTTACGTATAGTAAGCTTAAAATATAAAATATAGTTAAATACATAGACAATTGTTGTCAATTTATTTTCATAACCATTGGATCTAATATTTAATATATTTAGTTAAACATGTATACAACATAGACACTAGTGATAATTCATGGCATATAAGATCAATCTCAATGCTATTAATATTTGAAGAGATTTTGTCCTTAGGAGGACAATGCAACGATTCAATATTTGGCTCTTCTTCGAGAGGTCTAAGGATCAAACTACAGCATGGGCGAGCATATGAGGGGATGTGTGTATATGGCTATGTGTTTGGTCCCTATTGATAAGCTCAGCTCTCCCCATTATGACATGTCATGGTGGGATGGGGATGCCCAACCCTGAGCGTCGATCATAAGGGTTTCTCACACTAACCAAATCTAATTATTTATTAATTTGAAGAGGTTAACTTCCTATATTAAATTTTGTCTCTACTAGTTAGGTTGCATGGTAATTACTCCATATCATGATGTTTTAAACTTATTATTGTAATATTGATTATAATTTAATAATTCTTCAATAATTAGTTTATTTTAATATTAAATGGTGTTAATTCAATTAATTAATTTTTTAAATTTTAATTTAAGTTTAAGATTCAAATCTTGCCAAATAATACATACACAATTGTGGAGTTAATATAATATTATAAGATACATGAATATACTATATTGATTTCAATGTAAAAGATTCATCACATGTAATATATTTCTTATGTGACATGTATAAATAATTTAGTTTTTTCTTAAATTGGTTATATAAGAAACACCCATATCTTATTATAACCACTTAGAGGTAGTTAAGCAACCTCCTCCTTGAAAGTTGATGAATTTAATTATTTTAGGCTATTTCATTTAACAAAAATAATATAACTTTATTTTAATTGATAATTAGTTGAGTTTATGTCATTTAATAAAAGTGTTATAACATTTTTTTTTTGTAATTGGTTATATAGAATGGAAATGACTTTATTTGTACTACATCATCACCACATAGTGGTAGTAGACTAGCTTGTTTAGTTTTACAATGTAAGAGATAGATCTCTTAGTGAATTGTTTGTCATTTTTTTTCGTTTTCTCAGGTCCTTTTGGCATTGGTTTAGTTTCTTGCATGGGCTTTGGGGTGTGCTTCCATATCATTTTTTTTTTGTGAATTTGTACTCTTATTACTTTTTGTATAATATTAAATCATTTTTTTATGGTATTGATAAAAAAAAAAGGTTGAAGGGCCCCGACCCTTTACATGAAGCTCAAAATATGTACAAGAAAATAATAAGAAAAGATAAAACAAATGCAAGATAGCCCTATCTTAGTAAAATAAACAAACCTAGGCTAAACCTGTTGATGGAGAAGCTGAAATAATATCCCTCTTGTTATCCTTATATTTGACATGGCTTATGCAATGCTCAATGCTTTACATAGCTGATAAAGAATTTGCTAACAACAATGTAATTTAGTGTGCTCAAATCGTTCATTACATGATCCTAATAAGTATTCTTCTTTGCATTGCCCTCTTTATCTACTAGTTTCATTATCAATTCTTATAATATCTTCCAATTCCATGGGGACGTATGACCAGACCTTAAAATTATTAGATTTAACTGCCATATTCACCATTTTATCAGTAACTTTGTTTCCCTCTATATAAATATGTTTAACTTGACTTTCTTCTAGGTTTTCCAAAATATTCATCGCATTTGTAATTATTTGGAAAATGCTAGAATTATTTAACTCCTCTTTTTTAAGGGAAGTTATAATATTCTTGGAATCCCCCTCAAGAACAATTCTCCTAAAACCCAAATTCACTGCAATTTACAGGCCTGTAAGCATCACCCTTGATTCAGCTTGGTGATTTGTGGTAATTCCTAGATCCTCAACATATGCATCCACTACCTGACATTTTTCATTCCTAATGAGGCTCTCACCACCAACATGACCCGGGTCACCTTTTGCAACCCCATCAAAGTTATTATTTATCCAATTGTTGTGAGGACGTTCCCATCTCGTATCTAGTCTCACCTTATTGATTTTTTTTTATATTTAATATATCTTGAATTCAAGGGTCTTTCCAAAATTCAATTTTTTTCCCCCTGCCTACTCTTCATTTTGAACCTTGCCATAAAACTTTACTGCTATTTATTATATTTTACCATAAAATAAACCCATGTGGAGGATTAGAACAACTGATGAAGTGTTTTTTTCCCTCCAAGTATTTATTTTGGATAATGCTACCCCATTTCCTTGATGCTCCAATGCAAAGCCTCCAACCATGTTTATCTAGAAGGGCTTTATTTATATCTCTCAACTTCCTCAATCCAAGACCCCCATTCTATAAAGACTGGCAGCAAGTATCCCAGGCTACCAGATGTATACGTTTTTTACATTCAATGCCATCCCATAAGAATTTTTTTTGTAGTCTTTCTAAAGTCTCTTCCACTTTCCTTGACATCCTTAGGAAATACATGAAATAAATAGGGAGGCTATGAAGTGTGTATTTTATGAGTTGTACTTTCCCTGCATAGGACAACAAAGACCCCTTCCAACCTTGAAATTTCCTATTAAATTTATCGATAATCGGATTCCAAAGTTCATATTTCATTTTACCTATAAACAAAGGTAAACCAAGATAGGTGATACAAAAATTTTCCTCCTTAAATCCCAACACTTTAATTATTTGATCTCTTACACTTTCCTCTGTGTTTAAAAACATAATCCTGCTTTTTTCATAATTTATTTTTTGGCCTGTAGCTTTTTCAAAATAATCAAGGATTTTTTTAAACTCCAAAGCTTCTCCCTTTGTAGCTTCCCCAAGCAAGAAAGTATCATACACAAACTATTGATGGGATAAAGATTCACCAATGGATGAATGTTTTAGACCTTTGATATTACCATCCTTTCTCTTTATTTCCAAAGTTCTTCCCAAGGCATCTGCCATAATGATAAAGAGAATGGAAACAACGAATCTCCATGCATGATTCCTCTAGTAGAAGGAAACAACCTAGAATATTATCCATTGATTAGGATTGAAAATTGGGGGTTAGAAATATACATACCAACCCATGCCCTCCATTTTTCACTGAAACCCATTCGCTCCATTATTTTATCTAATAAAGACCAAGAAACCCTATCATTGGTTTTGTTCATGTCCAGCTTAAGGAACATGCATGACCCTTTCCTCATTTGAAGAGAGTGTACTGTTTCATAAATGACAATGATACTTTCAATAATCTGCTTGCCTACCACATAACCTCCTTGATCTTCATTAATGAATGAGGGGATGATTTTTTCAACCAATTGGCCAACACTTTAGTAAATATTTTATAAATTGTATTACATAGGCTAATTGATCTAAATTCCTACAATTTATCCACACCATATTTATTAGGAATCATAGAAATGAAGGTATTATTCCACTCTTTCAACAACTTACCAGATACTTGGGCTTCTTGGATTGCATTGACTACATCTTCTCCAACACTATTCCAATAATGTTGAAAAAAACCTGGTGGGAAACCATCTGGTCCCGAAGCCTTGGATGCTCCTATAGAGAACACAACTCTTTTAATTTCCTCCTTAGATATTACCTTGCATAGATATTAATTCATGTTATCATTAACTCCTTTGGAAACATTGTTAATGATGCTTTCTATTTCCATGTTGTACTTCATTTTTTCTTTGCTAAGAAGATTCTGAAAGAAAGTAATGGCCATATTTTTAATATCATTGAAATCCTCATACTTTCTTCCATATTCCCCCATAAGGTAGCATATTTTATTGTCGTTCCTATATCTCATAGTCGAAACATGGAAGAATTTTGTGTTTCTATCACCTTCCTTGAGCCACAGTACTCTGGATTTTTGTTTCTAATGAATTTTCTCTTGGGCAATGGTATTATGATACTCCATGAGGAGTTGTTTTTCCCTTTCATGCCACTCTGGTTTTCTAACTTCCCTCTCCATTTTTTCCTCCATATCTTGGATATCCTTTTTAAGTTGTTTTCTTAAATTGATGTTACCAAAAACCTCTTTATTCCAAATTTTAATTTTATACTTGATGTTATTTAATTTATGGGTAACTCTGTACATAGTTGATCCTTGAACCTCATCCTACCACAAAAATTTAATTTTATTTGTAATTTCTGGGTGCATATTCCACATGATCTCATACCGAAAGGGTGATCCTCCCTGCTTCTCCTCCTTTTCCATATCCAACAAAAGGGGATTGTGATCTGATTCTATTCTGGGCATACATGTAAGTCTATGAATATTATTTATACTTAGCCAATTTTTAGAAATAAGAACTCTATCCATATGCCTTTGAATGTGATTATATCTCATCCTTCTATTTGTCCACGTAAACTTACCTTTACACATATCCAGATCAATCAGCTTATTATTCTGAGTAAAATTATTGAAATCTTTCATACCTTGAGTGATGTTAATCCTCCCTCCACTTTTGTCCTCTATTCTTAAGAATGTATTAAAGTCACCCAAAACCATCCCATGCAAATTAAGGAAAAGACTCCTCTTAAAAGATAGCTTCTTCTATAGTTGGAATCTCTCACAATCATCATTTTGAGCATAAACCCCTAACATTACCCAACATAAGTTAGTTTTTTTGTTCTTCAATTTCACCATGCAGAATATCTCTTCTTGATATATTAAAGTGCCCTCAAAATTAATTCTATTCCAAAATATGCAAATACCTCCAGCAGTACTTTGTGTTGGGCTTATGATCCATTCAACATTCGACAAGACCTCATTCTGAATAATGTCAAATTTTTTGTGTCAAATTTAGATTCTTGAAGACAAATAATATTAGGTTTTACTTTCACGAGTAGATTTGTAACAATTCTTCTTTTCCCAAGGGAATTTAGCCCCCACACATTCCAAGAAAGGATTTTCATTTTTTGGTTTTTTTTTATGGGCTTTTACCCTTAACTATTCATTCTTCATTTTGATCTAATTCTTGTCCCATGTTCTTTGGTACTTTTTGTTTTTCTTGTTTGGGGGTCTTACTTGCTTTATTTTCTCATAATTGCCTGTATTTTTTGCATTTTTTGTATGTCTTCCAGGAGGATCATTCTCTCCCATTTGGTTACATCCTGTTGAAGATTCTTCCGTTGTTGATTGAGCTATTTTACCCAACTCTAGTCTTTTGTTGAATCTTGTTTGCATACCCTCCTTAAACTGCTTTGAGTTTTCTATTATGCTTATATCCTTTTGTTCCTCAGATTGTTTAGTTTTGTTCTTTGAATTTAAAACTTGATCTAATCCTTTCCATCCCTCTATTTATTTCTTAATAAACCCCCAAACTCCTTCAATATTATCCTTCTCATGTTCTAAGTCCATTTGAGTGGATGGGGTATCCTCTTCCATTTTAGCATCATCTACTACTATTTCTTCTTCAAATTCCAAATTACTGTATGCATTCTCTGTGTTGATCGCAATCATATTCAGTTTCTCATTATGTTCTTCATCTGCTTACTAGTTTAGCTCTTTACATTTACTTGCATACTCCATTGTCTTATTAGGATTTTGTCATTCTTCCTTGTGCTGTATAGAACATCCATTACTAATTTCACTTTCTGCATATTCATTTAGCTCCTAGTAAATTTCTTGATATTATTCCTTTTCTTATGTCCTTTCTTGCGTGCTAGAAGTTTCATTTTCCATGCTTGTAGTCCTCTGGTTTATTTGATTCTCCCTTTATTGCCACTTTTTAGTAAATTTGGTTTGTCTTTGTGGATGACATTTCCCCTCCACATGTCCAAACACTTTGCATTTCTTATAGTATACCAAAAAATTCCATATTCAATTTTTTATCTCCATTACCCAAGCATCGATTTGATACTCACTTTTTCCACTTTGTCTTGTTCTAACTCCACGTTAAGACATACTCTTGCATATAATATTATGGTTTTTTTATGGGTGGGTGGATCCATGGTTATAAACTATCCAATTTGTGTTTCCAGGCCCTTAATAATTTGATCATCCAATATTCTATAGGTATATCTAGGAACCAAATCTAGATGGGAACTAAAAAAATTCTTCCCTCAAAGCCCTGATGCCAATTTTTTAGGAAAAATAGTATTTTCCCAAAGAAAAATGGACCTCATGAAAATGTTACCACCAGATCCTCCTCAATATTGAACCAGATTAAGAATTATACCTTTGATATACCAATAACATTTATCGAACCCTTTGTTTGAAGTTTAAAATGAAGCCATCTCCTAAGCACATCTAAATCTAGTCTAGGCCCTAGAAATTTGCATACCATGCTAAAATCATTATCCCTTAATATTTTTTATTAGGGAGTCAACAATACATACCTTTCCATTTTCATGAGATATCTTTGTGCCAACTCCTTCTTTAACCACTTCCTTTCTTCCTTTGATAATCGATGCCCAAGAATACTTCTTGTAGAACATTTTTTGCATCTGTCATTCCTTTTTCTACACATCAATCATCATTCCTTAGATCCCTAAATCTCCTATTTGGATCCTTAATTTTACCATTTTACCTTAATGGGGGAGTTTTTTATCAATCAAAGCATCCATCCAAATCCCTCGATGTTCACAGCTTGGGCATCCATTCAAAACCCTCGATGTTCACAGCACGACATCCGAAGATTAAGTCACTTCAACAAAAAAATAGAAATCAATTATGTTTTATTATAATAAATTTAATTAACCTATTTTATTATTAATAAGTGAATATAAGGAATTGGTGTCTACCTTTGTAGTGCAAGTGGAGAAGGTAAGCATGTCCCCGTCAAATTGGTGGTCCACGGTTCGAACCTCTATGATGCAAAGGAGGACACAAAAAAATCTCTCGTGGATTCCTTCTATATAGTGGTATACCCAGCTGGGACGATATTGTCGGCCACCTAAGAGTCGCTCTCGAGGTTTCTTTATAACCTAAAATTTTAGGCCAAGATCCTCTCAGGGAGGCCCCTGAAAGAGATTTGTGATCTATTTTTTTGAAGGGAATTCAAAGAAAAGAGGTAATGTTCAGGTCAAATTACAGTATTCCAATGCACAGAGAAATGGGTTTTCTTATGAGGATCTTTTTAGATAGGGGAATGGTGCGTCAAGAAACCAGATGGTGGGAGGACGTGAACCATGCAATATCTAATGCCAAGTACTTCATTTACATTGCAGGTAAAAGAAATTTTTCAATCTATTTTCTAGCAGTTGCTTTTTTTTCTGTCTTAAATTATGGGAGTCTTAAGTGTCTGGACTATGCCCAAAAGTTTATTTGAACTTGTGAATAATGATAAGAAGTTCTAGAACCAATATCAAGAAGGACTAGTAATGACACTTATAGGGCACTAGAGTAAGCCTATAAGCAATGCTGCATCCAAATATTTTGCCAATTGAAATTTTGTTGAAACTTAGGGTAGGATCCAGTTAGGCATTTTAGAAGGCAATGATTTCAAAAGCATAGAGATGTTGTTTACATTAATGTTGGATTCCAGTTGCTCAAAATGAGTTTTACTGTAACTCCTGGGTATACAGGTAGAAGTGAAGGTAATTTTTTTAGATCACATCCAAGCCTCATGGGCATATGAGGACCCTTGTGGTAGTAAGGAAACATTTTCCATTTACCTAATTTATATTTGGTGAATTCCGTCTCTTTGTGTTTTGACCCTTTGTCCAAGCTTTTGGTAAATTAGGGTATTGCCAATCCATGTAAACTTGAGGTTAGAGGATCTATGACCTCTTCCTGCTTTGTAGAGGGGGAGAGAGGATACATGTTTAATAAAATCCACTTGTTCACCATGGCTTTATATTTTTTTCATTTATGAGTTCATTGTGAACTCCTACAATATTCTTGTATGTTGTTTCTCATAAACACAAACATGGAGTTCATGTCCAATATTTTGTTATACTTATTCCTTATCCTAGGGTCTTATGATTTTTTTAAGGTCACATTCAAGCCAATGCATCTTCTCGACATATGAGATCCTCTTGTGTAAGCAAGAGAAAGTTTTCATATTATCTTATTAGTTCAATAATGTACTTCCATAGGCATTGACCTTTTGATCAAGACCACAATAAATCATGAGTCTTTCCAACCTGTTTAATCCTGAGGTACTAAACCCAAGTTGAATATTCATTAACAATAAGTAGTGATTCCAAATATTATTGTTTGGGCACAGGTCCATATCTACAAGGTCAAATCACTGCCTTCCCTTCCCTCAAATATAGGTAAAAATCTATCAGTAGAAAAAATGACTTAGAAGCAATTCTAGCAATCACAATGCCAATAATGCATCTCATAATGAAAATTTCTTGAAAAATTAATTAATAAATATTATAGAAGCACAATCCATTAAGATTAGATCTGAATCAAGAGAATGGGATCAACAAGTAGATTATGAAAATATTGCATTGAAATGAAAATCAAACGGTTAATAAGAAAAAACAAGGGAAAGTTGAAGGTTCTTGAAGCTGATTGAGGAGGGACGTTTTTCACAGGACTGCCCAAACTATCGAACTTGTTTTGGCCATATTTCACTCATCCGGACTCGGATTGAGCTAAAATTTTGAGGGTAGATGCCTGAAAAACCCTAGAACGTCTCCACCAATTTTTAGATCATTTGGAGCAACACAGATCCTAGCGCATCCCTATGTGTGAACGAGATTTTTGGCAAGCGGTTGTGCGAGGGTTTCATCTGGGTTGAGTGCAAGCAGCTCCAGAGGTTGGTTTTTAGGGCCTTCGGGCCCTAGCGGCCAATATTTTTGTGGTTTATACTCAATATTTTAGCAGGATATGTTGCAAGGGATCCAAGATGGGTTAGAAATCTATCTTTCAATAGATCATGTTGTGAACTTGAGTGACAACGGCTTCCAATTTGCTGCACAAAATAAAAGTGAAAACCATACCTTTCCACGGCGTCTAGGGCAAGGATTAAAGAGATCACGAAATAAGTTTCAAGCAGCTGATCAAAAAATGGCTCAGATCTCAAGTGAATCTGGTGCTAAGGTGCACCCACAAAATAAATCTATTGTGAAAACCCTTGTCAAGGGTAAGAATTTCGAAGACTCAGCCCCAAAAATGAATTTTAGGGATGCCCTCCATGGTGGACAGCCTCAGCCCAATGCTAATATTAATCTTAGGGCTTCCCATAAACCTCTAAGAATGCCTAAGATTGATCCCAGGAAAATGGAGTCAGGATGTCTTAAAGCAGCTGATGGAACTCCTATTGTTAAGCTTGATATGGGTAACATTCAGACTGGCATTGAAGATCTGGAAAAAAGAGGACTAATTTGTCGGTTCGTGGGTTTTCGTCCGAGCCTATCTACTTTCAAAGTTTGGGCTACAAAAAGCTAGAAAACTAAAGGTGAGTTACAAATCTCTATTTATCCAAATGGTTATTTTCTTGTTTTATTTGCTAATAATGAAGATAGAGAGAAAAATTTTCAAGGGGGTCCCTGGTTTTTTGGAAGGGCAGGGCTTTTCATGAAGCCCTGGCATACTAAATTTAAAGTCGAAGAAGAGATGCCTTCTACAGCTCCCATGTGGGTTAGACTCTTTGGCCTCCCTATTGAATTTTGGAATCCTACTATTTTTTCTTCAATTGGAAACTCTTTAGGAACTTTTATGATGATTGTTGATTGTACTCAAAATTTTGAACATATTATTTATGCTCGAATTTGTGTTTTAATGGATTTTGACAAACCCCTACCTAAAAATATCACATTACAATTTGGGGAAGACACTTGGGAGCAAGTAGTGGACTATGAGAACATTCCTTTTCATTGTAGAATTTGCCATGAATATGGTCATTTGGCTAGTGCTTGCCCAAATAAAATTCCTGATCAAAAGAAAGAAGATATAAACTCAACAGGTTTCCAAATGCCTAAGAAGAAGAACACTAAAAAAAACCAGTTATGAAGGATCAATCAAAGTCATCTGCTAATATGTTTGAAATCCTTTCCACAAATGATGTCCCAAGTGAGGAAGAGGAAATAATGGAAACATAAATCTTAGAAACACAATTTAAATATGAAGGGAAGAACTCAGAGACAAACCAACAAATCAAAGGTTTTCAACAAGAAAAAAAGGGAGAAAATTTACACAAGAAAAACAATCTTTTAAATGTCAAAACTTCAAATAATACAGGTCCCAATATAGACTCTGTTGAACCCTCTAGTAAAATTTTGGTTGTGTACGAGCATTCTTCAAGGTTAGAAGCCATCTCGGATTCAATTGGAGTAAGTCAAGAAACAGGGAAAAAAATTGAAGATGGATTCTAATCAAAAGGCAGGTCGCAAGACCAATCAATATCATATGGTAAAAGAAGGTGAAAAGCTTGTAGAGGAAGGTAAGATTAATGCCCTTCCCAACTTTTTTAGCCCTGGTATTAATGAAGATCATCACTTGGAATATTAGAGGACTCAAAGGGAGTCTTTCAAAACAAAATGAAATTAGAAGAATGATTCAGATAAATCATCCACATCTTGTTTTCCTTCAAGAAACGAAGATGTCAATGGAGGATATGGACTCAATTGCTAGTAAAATTTGGCCAGCTGGAAAAGTGGTTTCCCTCAGTTCCCAAGGGACTTCTGGTGGCATTGCTTGTCTTTGGGACCCAAAAGAGGTAGTTATTCACCATATGGTTGGCATTTGGGGTCTTTTGGCTATAGCTATTCAAAGTAGACATTCCAACCAAATTATGCTCTGCATTACTGTTTATGCTCCGACTGCTTTGGAGGAAAAAAGAAGATAGTGGAAGGATATAACTCATATTATCTCTCATTTTCCTGAAGCTTGGATCTTGATCGGAGGAGATTTCAATACCATCCTCTCTCTGGATGAGAAAATGGGGGGAAATAGAAATTTGGACAAAAGCACTGACCTCATGAGCGAATATATTGCAAACCTCCATCTTGTGGACATCCAACCAGATAATGGCCTTATGACTTGGTCTAACAGAAGGCAAGGCTTAGCTTGTATAATGGAGAGATTGGATAGGTTTTTGCTCTCTAAAAATTTCTTAATCCATGGTCACATTCCTAAAGTGAAGACTCTTAACAATGCTGGTTCGGATCACTGGCCGAGTCATGGTGGAAATGTGGAAAACCAATGTGAGTTTCTCTCCTTTTCATTTTCAATTAATGTGGCTCAGAGACAGTTCCTTTAGACCTCGTGTGCAACAATGGTGGAAGGAAGGTAAGCCTAGGTATGGGACTAAGATGTTCTGTTTTGCCAAAAGACTACAATACATTAAATCCAAAATCAAGACTTGGAACTGGAAGGAGTTTGGGGATGTTCATAAAAAAAACATGAAGTTATTGCTCAACTTGAAAATTTGAATAAGAAAATCCGTTTAGATGGCCTCACAGAGAATAGAAGTGCAGATGAAATTAAACTCACAACTCAGTTAGAGGAATGGGAAAAAAGAGAACTCTTATGGAAGCAAAAATCTAGAATTCAATGGCTCAAAGAAGGAGATCGAAACACAAATTTCTTCCACAAATCTCTTCTAGCTCGAAGATCTCACAACTTTATTTCTTCCCTGAAATCAGATTCTGGAGATGTTGTCTATACTTGGGATGGCATGAACTCTATTGTTGTCGATTACTTTTCCAATATTTTTGTTGCTACTCCTCTTGACTAAGCTTCTCAACAAAATGTTCTTCAAGCAATCCCTTCTCTTATCACTTCTGAGGAGAACTCTATTTTGACTGCTCCTGTTACTATCAATGAGCTTCAACAGGTAGTTTTTAAAATGCAAAAAGGGAAAACCCTAGGTCCTGATGGTTTTCCCATTGAGTTCTACCAAGAGTTCTGGGATATCCTTCATGTTGATTTATTAGAGGTGGTGGAAGAAGCTAGGAAATCCAAAGAAATTTTGAAGGTTATCAATAAAACTTATATTACTCTTGTTCCAAAAGCTCAAGAGGTTGATCATATCTCAACTTTTAGACCTATTGCTTTATGTAATGTTCTTCTCAAAATCATTACTAAGATCATGGCAGAAAGGTTGAAGCCTCTTTTGCATAAGATTATTTCCCCTGAACAAGGGGGTTATGTGGAAGGGCATCAAATAGTAGATGAGATAGTTCTTGCTCAGGAAGCCATCCATTCCATGGATATGCAAAAATCTCCTTCCATGTTCATTCGGTTAGACTTATCCAAAGCTTATGACAGAGTGGATTGGCACTTCCTTATCAAAGTTTTGAGGCAATTTGGTTTCTCTAAGGATTGGATGGATTGGATTATGGGATGTATCTCTTCGATTTCCTACTTAGTTCTTATCAATGGCAGGCCTTCTCAGTCGTTCCCAGCTTCCAGAGGTATTAGGCAAGGTGACCCGCTATCCCCTTATTTATTCATCATTCTTGTTGAATGCTTGGGTAGGACTATAACCAAAAAGAGGGAAAACAAAACCCTTGAGGGAGTTACCATTGCTCATGGAGCTAGACCTATCTCTCATCTTCAATTTTTTGATGACTCTACTCTTTTAGGTAAAGCTACAGTTAAGGAAGCTTCTAATATTAAGCAAATCATTAGCTATTTTTCTAAGGCTACTTGGACAGTTGATCAATGAAGACAAATCTAAAGTTATTTTCTTTCACTGCTCTACCAGACGAGGAATCCATGGTCTTGGATAAATTAAGATATAAGAAGACCTCCCTTCCGATCACTTATTTAGGTATTCCCATCAATATTCAAAGGCAAAAAAAATATTGGAATTGGTTGTTGGACAAAGTCAAGAAGAAAATTGGAAAGTGGACCAACAGGTGGCTTTCTTCTAGGGGTAGAATCACCTTGGTAAAATCAGTCCTTCAAGCTATTCCTATTTATGTTTCTTCCATGTTGAATATCCCAAAGTTTGTTCTTCGAGAACTAGATCAAATCAGTCATCGATTCCTCTGGAGTGGTACTAAGGAGAAAAGAAAATGGGCCTTGGTGAAATGGGACACTTTATGTCTTCCTAAGAATGAAGGGGGTTAGGATTCTGGTCTTCTATTAATAACAACAAAGCTTTAGCTGCTAAATTATATTGGAGGATGTTGCATAACCCCAATGCTCTTTGGGCCAATAATCTCCATGCTAAATATGTTGAGAACAAAAGTCTTGAAGACCTTGTTCGCTATCAACTTCCTACCAAAGGTTCTCCCATTTTAGCAGTTCTTAAGACTGGTGAGGATTTGATAAAGAAAAATTTATTTTGGATCATTCATAATGGTCAATAAGTAAATTTTTGGATAGATTCTTGGGATGGTCACAAGCCTTTGATAACTCAGTTTCTCGATTGGAGGCCTTGGATGGAGGAGCTTCACCGAGCTAACTGGATAAAGGTGGCTAATTACTATCGGTACCATCTCGGTAATTCAAAGGTTGGTAGATATTGGATCCCTATTGAGGACTGGCCTATTCAAATCCCAGAAAGGCAAAGACAAGATATCCAAGGCATCCTTCATATGAGATCTCTCTCTTGGTCCCATGAAAAATATTGTTTTGGATGGAACAACACTACTAAGGGTGAGTATTCAGTTGCTCAAGGTTATTTGACCTTATGCCATAATAATCCCAACCAATATTCTGACATATTTTCTCAGTTGTGGGCTCAAAAGCTCTGGCCTAAGGTGAGGTTCTTTACTTGGATTTTATTGCATCGTAGGGTGCTTACTGGTGAGCAACTTATGAAGCATGGTTTTCATGGCCCTTTTAGATGTGAAATGTGTGGAGAGAATGTAGAAACTCTCAACCATATTTTTATTGAGTGTACTTTAGCCTCTGAGCTATGGAGGAGAATGGCCACTTTACTTGGCTTACAATGGTCCAATTTTTTTACTTTTGAACAACTTTGGAGGGATTGGCCTAAACAAGAGGGTGTTGATCATTTTATTAGGTAGTTAGTTTGGATGGGTTCTACCATTCTTCTTTGGAATATCTGGAATGAAAGGAACAACCAAATTTTTAATCAAGATAGGAAGGATATTCACTATATTTGGCAAAAGACCATAGCCAACTTAGTTGAATCAGTCCATCAACTCCTTAATCACCCCCAAAACTCCCACCAAAGATGGGATCAAGTGATGCAAATATTGAAGATTAAATCTTCTAAGGGCAACCAACTTAAAGGGAATGTGAGTATTTGTAATATGGATAGGACAAGAAATTGGCAACCTCCTCCTAAGGATTTTGGAAAAGTCAATACTGATGGAGCCTCTAGAGGGAACCCTGGAAAAGCTAGTGCGGGAGGAATTGGTAGACTTTCAGATGGCTCCCTGGTTTTTACTTTTGCTGAGAATTTGGGTATTCTTTCCAATAACCTTGTTGAGGGGTATGGTATCCTCGAGAGGCCTTCAAGAGGCTACTAAGGTTGGATGGGAAAAGGTGTTAGTTGAGTCTGACTCTCAACTCATGATTAATATTTTGAAGACTCTTAAGAATCATAAGGTTGATTGGAGAATAAAAAGAATTATTGAGAAGATTCAATTAATCCAGATGGGATTTTTGAAAGTTGATTACAATCATGTGGTCAGAGATCAAAACAAGAGTGTTGATGCTTTAGCTAATTGGGCTTTGGACAAAGGTGATCTTACTTGTTATGGCCACCCTCCTAGATGGTGGGCTTCACAAATAAGGGAAGCTCTTCTTTCTATCATTTCTTTGGATGGCTCCAGTTCTGAAGGTACCTAGTTTCTTCTTGCTTTATTTTTGCTTCTCTTTGGTTCGGTCAGGGTATTTTAGTTCCCTAGCTCAAACTATTCTTTCTTTTGTTTCCTCTGTTGATTCTTGCCTTAAAAGTCTTTTGGTCTAGAAAGGTCATTGTTATGTTCAATTTTTTTTTCTTTTTTTGTTTAGTTTTTTGAGGTGTGTGTGTTTTTTGTTTTGTTTTGTTTTTGTGTTCTTTGTGTTGTTTTTTGTTGTTCTTGTGTTTTTGTTGTTTTGTGTTTTTTTTGTTTTTTGTTATTGTTCTTGTGTTTTTGTTGTTCTTGTTCTTGTGTTTATGTATGTTTGTGTTAATTCATGTTTTTGTGTGTGAGTGTTTTCTATGTTTTTTGTTTTTGTTTATTGTCTGTTGTTGGTTGTTTTTTATTTTTATTTTTTAATTTTTTAGGTTTTGGTTGTTTTTGTTTTTCATGTTTTTGTTGGTTATGTCTTTGTAGTGTTCTGTTGTTTTTGTCATGTTTGTGTTTTGTTATGTTGTTCTTGTGTTTTTTCTATGTGGTTCGTGTTGTGTTTTTTTTATCTTATTGTGTGTGTGTTTGGTTGTGCTTTATCTTTTTGACACACTCAAGGAGCATGTTTTTTATTTTATTTTATTATTTTTATTTTTATTTATTTATTTATTTTAAATCTTATTGTGTGTTTGTTTGCTCCTTGAGTATGTCAAAGGTGGTAGGCCAGGTTCGAGTCCTGGGCGATTTTGGTGGAATGGATACCCTTGCCTCCTTGGGTCTTACCCAAAAGTGGCATCCCTTTTGGGATGTTTTCCACAAAAAAAAAAAAAATCTAGAATACTAGTTAATAAAAATACTATAAATGAATTACCCTATTAAAAGGGAGTGCAAGCTAAGAGGGAGTACAAGCCATGATTTAGTTATGGTATAAGAGTGACGAGTTCATCGAGAGTGCATGAATGCTTTAAACTCTTACCACAACCTTACCACAAATGCATGAAATATTATTTCCAAAAAATTGTTGAAGTGAAGGAACGTTGAAAAAAAGAAAATACAATGGCTATTGCAAGCCAAGAGGGATTGCAACCTAAAAGTGAGCCTAATTAGCTAATATATGATGGGAAGTCAAGATGCCCTAGTTGGAAGTATGGATATCGAATTTGGAGATAAGCAGAAGAGCAAATATATGGTAAGTTTGATCCAAGTAGCAAATGTTACACCAGAAGTACCCATCAAGGATGAGATCATTGAGCATGATATAATGGTTCTTAAAAGTAGAGGGTTACATGTAAGTTCCAAATATCATGGCTAGGGTTTTTGGAGATTCAAAATTGGATCAAGTGGAAGTGGGGATTAAATTCAAATTAGTCTGTGACTTTTCTTCCTAAAGGTTTTTTCTTCATTATCTTTTCTAGTTCATATACTAGGGATAAAATAATGGTTGGTGGCCCATGGTTTAGGGGAAGAGATGCACTTTATTTGAGACCATGGAATGAAATTTTTTATTGAGATAGAAACTATTAAGAAGCTTCCAGTATGGGTTAGGCTTTTTGGACTTCCATATCAACTTATAAATAAGGATGTTTTGAAGAATATTAGAAATACCCTAGGGGAATTCATCAAGGAAGGGCCACTAACTAAGGAGTGAAAGCATGCTATATATACTCAAATATGTGTTTTATGGATATATCAAAACCTTTGCCACAATCCATTAAGATTAAATCTGAATCAAGAGAATGAGATCAACAAGTAGATTATGAAAATATTGCATTTCTTTGCCACAATTGTTATGAGATTGGACACATGGCAATATTTTACAAAGTGAAAACTATAAAGAAAGATACAAAAATTCTAGCGATGAGATAAACTTCAAGACAAAGCAAGGAAATCATACAATAATAGAAGCTAGATCAGATCAAGGATATTCCACTTCGAAAGAAGAGGTAAATAAATCCTATCTACAATATCATTTACCAAGTTTAGAAGGAATTAAAGGTGCAAAAGATGTGGAGAAAAATCCTAAAACAAAGACAACAAAAGAGGTCAAGTTTTCATTTTCCTCAAGTAGTATAAAATCCTTTCCAAATATTTCCCTATTCCTTTCTCTACTTTTTAGAGAAACATTTGTATTTCTACTTTTACTTCTTTCATTATGCTATTTAGAAAAATAATATTGTGATCTTCCTTTCTAGACAAATATTTTTCATTTTTATAATATTTGCTACCTAATTCTGTCGACTATGATTTTTTATGAAATATTTTTTTAATATAAAGGTTTGTTCTAAGACATTAAACTAATATTTTTTAAGTTAATTTAGTTGGATTAAGATTGAATTTTTTTGCTTGATAAAAAAAGTTAGTTACAATCATACTATTTTTAGTAGCTGACAAGCGCAGGATTCAAATCATAGGGGTTGCATCCACCAAATCTATTCTACCTCATTTGTTTTATAGCTGAGCATGATTCAAATCTAAGGGGTTACATTCACCAAATCTATTCCATCTCATTTTTTTTATAGCTGAGCGTGAAATGGACCACTAGGTACTCAATATTTGTATCGATGATAAATCATAGGGGCTGCATCCACCAAATATATTAAAACATAGGGGTTGCATCCACCAAATATATTCTACCTCATTTTTTTTATAGCTGAGCGTGATTCAAATCATAGGGGCTACATTCACCAAATCTATTCCATCTCATTTTTTTATAACTGGGAGTGAAATGGACCACTAGGTACTTAAGATTTGTATCGACGACAAATCATAGGGGTTGCATCCACCAAATCTATTCCACCTCATTTATTTTATAACTAAGTGTGAAATGAACCACTAGGTACTCAAGATTCGTATCATCGTTGTCAGTTTGATGCATACTCAAAGGATTTAGAATAGACTACAACCTTTGCAAGCTAGCAACGTGCCCCCTAGGTTTGAATCTAGGTCTCTTCTTGGTAAGTACTTGGCCAATCAAGCACTACCAATCCACCTAGCCCTTGGGGCCCAAAAAATACTTATTACTTCATAATATTATGGATAGACCTAAGATTAGTAGACGAAAATGTGTGTTATTAAGAGGTTAAGGATTCAAGTATATTAACACTAGACAATATCTTTTGTGATTTTCAATGTTTGTAAAAAAATTAGAACTTTGAGTCTCTTTAAAATTAGACAATATTTACCTTTGAGGGCTAGGTGGATTGGTAAGTACTTTTTTGGCAAAGCACTTACCAAGAAGACACCCAGGTTCAAACCTCGGGGGTAGCCTATTTACAAAGCTAGTAGTCTGATCTGAATCCTCTGAGTGTGTACCAGATCAACGATGATGATATGAATCCCGAGTGACTGGTGATACCCTTCACACCGGGTCAACAATAACGAGGTAGAATACGTTTTTTGGGAGCAACCCCTATGGTTTGAACCCTTCACTAGTCATTTACTAAAAATAGTGGGGTTGTGACCAACTCTCCTATGTAACCAAAAAAAAACTTTAGACAATATTGTAGTGGTAAGGACTTTGGCCTCTCTTTAAGAGGTTTAAGGTTCAAACCCCACTTAGTACAAGGGGACCGGGACCCCTCATAAAAACCTATGTAAATTTATTGAAAAAAACACAAGAGAATTTTTATAGTGGTTACATGTTTAGTCAAATCCTTGAACATTAGATATTATTCTTCGAAGTCAATATCACATTTATATATATATTTATTTATTTATTTATTTGTATATATGTGGATTAACATTTTAAGATGAATTAAAAGCATGGATTTACTTTTGATGGGATAAAATTTTGAACTTGTAAAGACAAATATTACATATCCATGACACTTGATTCCATAACCATAGCATTTATCAAATCTAATATAATATTATCGTTTAGAACTATTATAATAAATAATAAAATCATAATAATTTAAATCATGGTTGCAACAATACCATTTATTAGATAGACTTCATGAAATACATAAATTACAAATATATTGACTCTATGTAATGGGTACTATAAATATTATCAAAAGGTAAATTTAATTTGACATAATTTGAATCATTTATAATTACCTAA
Organism: Wollemia nobilis; assembly: GCA_028583015.1. NCBI lineage: Eukaryota > Viridiplantae > Streptophyta > Pinopsida > Araucariales > Araucariaceae > Wollemia > Wollemia nobilis. Next base: position 9,149,391 of record JAQPPZ010001822.1, on the reverse strand, counting down.
AAGTAGTGAAAACAAGACTTAAATGTGACAAATAATTCGTAAGCTCATTAGCTCATAGGATGACAACCGATGACAACTTTGTAAATGTTTCATGAAAATTTGGTGACACGAAAAATTTGAGCAAATAAGCAAATTTTTTGATATGTTAGTCCATTACCACCTTCCACAATTCATCAAAATACAATAGTCTAATATGTTTCATCATACTTTCCCATTTCTATGTATCTTACTTATTTATTTCTTTGATTTTCCATTAGTATACGGTCATAATTTCACCTTGATGAGTTTTTATCCGTAGTAATAGGCATAAAATGTAAATACTACACCCTATTCAAATATCATTTACATCAAATAAAGAACTAATATCATTTCAAATATCATTTACATAAAATAAAGAACTATTATCATTTCTTTAGTTATCATTGGATTGATAAATCTAATATTCCTAACTATTGATAAAATGTTGTTTGCATTATTTAAAGGAATTAATAAATTTTGAAAAAAAAATAAATTAAATTAATCGACATCAAAAACTCTATACAAAACTAATAGTTTAAAATATTGTTTCCATTTTACTGAACATAATTCTTAAATAAAATGAAGGTTGTAATAGTGTCCATTATAAATTTACTCATTGCAATAAAGATTACTCATTGCAATAAATATTAGAAAATATTAAAGAGTATTTTGATCTCTTTGACAAACAATTGTAGTTAAACATAATTTGTAAATATATTACATAAACCAGGATGAACACCTGTACATTATTAAGTTACTCATTACAATAAAAAATTGAAAATTTTGAAGAATATTTCAATCACCTCTAGAAACAAATGAGAGTCCAACATCATTTGTAAATGGATTACATATGAATACTTAACCTAAACAAAATATAGATTCTTAACTCTCACTCCAAATATTTAATAGTATTTCATTTAATCTTTTTATTCTTACATAAAGGTATGGTCTTAAACTTCTCTAAGAATATACCTCCTTGGACTCTTTAAGTTGGTTTCTAAGATACAAGTGCAATTTTTATATTATTTTTAACTAGTTATATGGAATTGAAACAAGGCCGACCCATACATTGTGACCATATAGTGGTATTACAAGAGCTTGGAAATTATGCATCTATCACTTTGTAAACTTAGATATCCTCTTTAAAAATCTAGGAATTTAACCCATTGAGCTCATGTCATTTTATAAGATACAAGCAGACTATTTTTGGCTGGATAAGAAGGGGTTGTACTCAGATCCCCTACTCTTGATAAATTACAACTCTCTTCTTTAGAGACTTAGAGTTTACAAATAGATACACTTCTCATCTCAATTGAGATGCTATAGCTAGAAACCTATATCATTTCATATAAAATGTTAGAATTCTAGTTTTTCATTTTCTGGATCTTTTCAATTTTTTGTATGAATACAAATATTCCATAATTTAGCATCCTTCTTGACATTTTCCTATAGCAACCTTCAAAATACCAAAACTTCATCTCTACTATCTATGTCTTGCATCTTAGTAAAGTAATATTTCTAAAACATCATACTATCATAGTTTACTTTACCAAATCCGGATTGCTAGTTTCCTTCTTGAGACACAAGTGCAACCACAAAAATTATAATTAATTGTCTATATGAAAACACATTATTGTTACAAAATAAAGTAGATATTACCGATGGAAAATATTATAGTAAATTTGAATCATTAATTGATTCAAGCATACAACATTTTCTTGACAACTTCAATTAAACTTACTACTTCCTCTAACCATGGAAAGGAGAATTTAACTTCATGATCATCAATCAAAACTCCTCTATTGGATAGCTTAATGTATATGTAAACCTAATTTCTTCAAACTCTTTAGCAAAATCTTGAATTTCCACAATTAGCACTTGTATGTTCCATGGAACGTTTGCTTTCCTCAAAATTGCATTTATTACTATGAGAGAATCACCTTCCATCCATACTTTATTCCATTTCATTTGTTTGCATATTTTTAACCCTTCTAAAGCCGCCCAAGCTTTAGCTTCGTTATTTTTCTTAAATTCACTATTGAAAGTGTAATGAGATAAAAAATTTCCTCTATTATTTCTAAGTATTTCTCCTTCTGTTGGTCCTAGATTTCCTTTAGATGCTTCATAAAAATTCAATTTAATGCACTCCACATCTGGTGGTTTCCACTTTATATTATTTGCCTTCTTTTTTCTTCTCTTGTACCCAACATTATAATTTCATTTAATGACTTGACTCCATCTATCAAGGCTATTTGCTTCCATATTAGAAATTGGGTGAGTTGAAAGGGTTGTTTTAGACTCCTCTATGGCCAAACATATCTTCCTTTTCATTACCTCTAAACTGCTTTCCTTTCCTTTAAATATTCTTCTATTTCTTTTTATCTATACAGTTCAGAGTATTGTATATTTTGATATATCTCATATTGTCTATAAATCCTCACTTTTATAAGTGCTCTTCCATTGCTTTAACCAATCTTCAATTCTACTATTCATCACCATGCATTTATCAAACATATTAAGAATCCATTGCCATAGATTCCAAACTATTGAACAATGTTCCAAGAGATGGTCTATACTCTCCTCCTCATTTTTACAAAGAACACATTGAGAGGGGCCATGAAAACCTCTTTTCATAAGGTTATCCTAGGATAAAATTCTTCTATGACCTACTAGCCAAACAAACATTTTGACTTTAGGAATGCTTGGGCTATCCCAAATATCTCTCCATATTCTAGTGATATTATTATTTTGTTGGTGTTGTACATTATATCCACTTCTTGTTGTGTATTCTCCTGAGCTATTCAACTCCCAAATCAATTTATCCTTGGATCCCCTCGAAATAATCATAGTTGTTATCTTTCTACTCAATTGCCTCCTAGCATCAATGTCTTGTATACTTGTAAAAAATGTTCTTTCCATTTGTATCTTCCTTCCCGATCCTTGTACAAAATGTTTGAAATCCTATCATCATATTTGTCTTGAAGCAATCACATCCAAGGTTTCAAAATTGGATCTAAATTGAGTGGTTTTTTATAACACCAAGTATCCATCCAAATATAAATGTTTTCTCTAGTTCCCTCTACCCATATTAAACCTTTAATCATAAGATCAATAGATTTTTTAAAACCATTCCAAAGAAATATACAAGTAGATATTGACACCTTGATCACAATTTTATTTGTCATGTATGTGAATGTAAACAAAGAAAATGATAAAATTATTAATGGTTGAATAAGGCAATATTTAAATTTGACATTTTTACATCCATATATGCTTATTTTAGACATAAAATATAGTTAATTGCTTGTGTATTCAATCAAATATTTAATATTGATCATTAAAAAACTTAAACATGAAAGGATTTAAACTTTATTATACTAAGCTTAAATATAAAATATAATTAAATACCTAAATAAATGTTTTCAATCCATTTTCATAACCATTAGATCTAATCTTTAATATTTTTAGTTTAACATTTAGAAGTATAGACAAATTCACTTGTGATAATACAAAGCATATAACATGAAGATCAATGCCAATAATATTTTAAGAGGTTATTCTAACTTCTTATATTAAATTTTATCTTTTATCGTTGAGGGTGCATGGTAACTACTCCCTACCATCATGTTTTAAATTTAATAGTGTAATAATTTTTATAATTTATCTTTTTAATAATTTGTTTTAATATCGAATGGTATTAATTTAATCAGCTTTTAACTAGATTTTAAGATTTGAGTCTTGACAAGTGACACATATACAATTGTTAATTAGATATTGATTAGTTAAGGATGATAATAGCAAGATTAGTATTTCTAGTCTTTTTAGTAATTGATCTTAGCTGGTCTATTTAGCTAGTAGTCCTTTTCTTTGTTCTTGATTAATTTTTCTTAATTAATACATATATTTACTTTTTTAAAAATACTATATAATTATAATATAATATAAATAAAACTCATTTCAATCTCATATAACATATTAATTAAAGAAATAATGATAATATTATGTTTTAATACAACATTATATGATTATACCCCATTGATTTCATTGTAAAATATGTATGACATGTGATATATTTTTCAAGTGAAACCAACTCCTCTACAGGCTTATACTATCATCATAATATGTAGAATAATCTAACATATATCGTAGAACTAGATGGGCTAAAATAATTCTTGTTAAGTCATTCATATGATTAAAGTTAAAATGTAAAATGGATTCCTTCTTATCATGATTCCATGGAATTAGTGATGTTATATGGTAAGTCACTAAAATATGGAATTTGAGATGTTATATGGTAAGTCACTTTAAGGTGAAATAAATCATTCTTGAATTTGATCTTTGATGTAATATGGCAATTCATTGACAAATTATCTATATATTTATAAATATGATGTTATACATGTATATGAGGACATAAATTTATAAGGAATACTATCAAATGTCAAGGGAACTTAAATCCTTAACCTCTAAGTGTTTCCTCCATCACAGTTTATATAAATTAAACTATAAATAATTTTAATAATTCGATTGCAATAACATAACTATTAATTAGATATTTTTAATATCTACTAAATGTTAACTCAAACCTTAATTTAATCCCATATCTTATCTTTATTTTCATAAAAATAATTGAACTTTTAATATCTATTAACTTAGTTACATGTCAAGTTGCAAGCTTACTACAATGGTAAAGGCTTTGGCCTCTATTTGAGAGGTCTAAGTTTCAAACCCCACTTAGTATGAGGGGATCAAGATCCCTCATAAAAACCTATGTAAATTTATTGATGAATAGTTGCAAGCTTACTGTAGTGGTAAGGGGTTTGGCCTCTCTTTGAGAGGTCCAAGGTTCAAACCCCACAAAATATGAGGGAACCAGGAACCCTCATAAAAACCTGTGTAAACTCATTAAAATTTTGATCAAGTGGCATTAGCTCAATCCGTTAGAGTCCTCAACATTTCAAGGAGGAGACCCAGGTTCGAATCTTGCCAAATAATATATGGATAATACCCAAGCTTTGTTATAACACCACTATGTGGTGATGATGTAATACAAGTGGGGCCCATTTCAATCCCATATAACCCATTGAAAAAACTTATTTGCATGTGACACGTATAAATGATTTAGGTTTTTCTTAAATTATTTATATGAAACTAAAATACATGTATTATATTATAACATATAGGTATTTTAACATTCTCCTTGAAAGTTGAAGAATTTTATTAGTTTAGACTATGCCATTAACAAAAATAATGTAATTTTATTTTAACTGATAATGTATTACCCTATTAGAAAGGAGTGTAAGTCAGGAGGGAGTGCAAGCTAAGAGGGAATGCGAGCCAAGATTCATATATGGTAGAAGAGCGACGGGTTCATCCAGAGTGCATCAATGCTTCAAACCCTTACCATGAATGCATGGAATATTATTTCCAAAAAAATTTTGAAGTGAAGGAACATTGAAAAAAACAACTATTGCAAACCAAGAGGAAGTGCAAGTGTGCAAGGTAGGAGAGATTGCAAATTGGGAGTGAGTACAAGCCGATAGTAAGTCCAATTAGCTAATATAGAAGGAAAGTCATATTTGAAAGCCTTGATAGGAAGTCAAGATGCCCTAGTTGGAATTATGAAGGTCAAAGTTGGAGATTAACAGAAGAGCGAATATATGGTAAGTTCGATCCAGGTAGCAAATGTTACACCAAAATTAATTATCAAGGATGAGATGATTGAGCATGATATAATGGTTCTTAAAATTAGAGGGTTAACATGTAAGTTTCAAATATCATGGCCAAGGTTTTTGGAGATTCAATATTGGATCAAGGGAAGTGGGAATTAAAATCAAATTACTCTATGATGTTTCTTCCCAAAGGGTTTTTTCTTATCATATTTTCTAGTTCAGAAACTAGAGATAAAATAATGGTTTGTGGCCCATGGTTTAGGGGAAGAGATGCACTTTATTTGAGACAATGGAATGAAAAAAAAAATTTGAGATAGAAACTATCTAGAAGCTTCCATTATGGTTAGGCTTTTTGGACTTCTATATTAGCTTATAAATAAGGATGTTTTGAAAAATATTATAAATACCCTAAGGGAATTTATCAAGGAAGGACTAACTACTAAGGGGTAAAATCATGTTATATATACTTGAATATGTGTTGCTATGGTATATCAAAACCTTTGCCACAATCCATTAAGATTAAATATGAATCAAGAAAATGGGGTCAACAAGTAGATTATGAAAATAATGCATTTTGTTACCACAATTATTATGAGATTGGATAAATGGCACTAGTTTACAAAATGAAAATTATGAAGAAAGAGATAAAAAATTCTAGTGATGAGATAAACTTCAAGACGAAGCAAGGAAATAATACAGTAATAGAAGCTAGATCAAATCAAGGATATTCCATTTTGAAAGAAGAGGCAAAAAATCCTATATACAATATCATTTAGCAAGTTTAGAAGGGATTAAAGGTGCAAAAGAATATGTGGAGAGAAATCCTAAAACAAATTTGATAAAAGAGATCAAGTTTATTCCAATTAAATCATCTTCATTTTCCTCAAGTAGTATAAAATCCTCTCCAGGTAATAAAAGTGAAAGGGACGAAGATGTTATCCCTTGCATTTTAAGGTTTTAAGAGCAGCATAATAAAGAAATAAGGATGGAGGAAACCCATAACAATTTAGATTTTTTAGGGCAGAATAAGAAGGTAATTGCTACAAAAGAGCATCCTTGCACTTTAGGGTTTTTAGGGCAACATAAAGAAGATTGTACTTTTGATATTATTCCTTGCACTTCAAATCCTTTAGAACAAGGCAAACCTAAAGATGATAAGTCTTACTATGAGTAGTGTGAGAAGATTGAAGAGATTGATGAAGATGAAAGTATTACTAGGAATGAAAAAAGAGAGGAATACCCAAGAAGCAAAAACAAAGAGAAAAAGAAACCTAGAGGGATATTGATATGGAAAAACAAAAGCAAACATTACAAGTGCTAACAAGAAGTGGGACTAAAACCACAAATAAAAACCATAATGAAAATAGTATTTTGGAATATTAGGGGAATGAATAAGAACCCTAGAAAAAGGTATTAAGAAATTGTGAGGTTGTTATAGACAAGATATTTATAGATATAAAAGTTGGGAACAAATATTTTAGCCATTTGTGATGTTGAATTTCATCTTGATAGAATTTAAACTTTGAAAGGCATTTGATATAAAAGGAGTTGATTATGAAAACTTAACAATTTAAGTAAGATGGAAAATATCTTTGATAGAAAGGCAAATGAAGAATATATTTGATAGAAATGCAGAGTTGGATATACTTTAATTAACTTGTTAGAAATGTAATGAAAGCAATGTAATGTTTTGTTTTTGTAATGGGAGTTACCCCCAATAGAAGCCACACATAGCTTATTAAAAAAATGCAATACTAAAACTTATTTTGTAATTAATTATATGAAATTGAGACAACCCCATTCATATTACACTAGCTTGACTATTATACGTGTATCGCTTGCCAATATTTTAACTTGGGTCTTCTCCTACAAAGTTGAGAAATTGAACTTGTTGAGATAATACCATTTTATTAAAAAATTAAAACATTTTCCAATGAATTAATGGGTCTCACTTGTATTACATCATATGACATAGTGGTATTACCATTACTTGGTAATTAGGCATGTATTATTGGGAAGATTATAACCTTGTTTTCCTCTTTAAAAGTTAAAGAATTTACCAGTTTAACAAATGTTATTTAATAAAAATAAAATAAATTTTACATTAATAATAAATTTAATTTTAAAAAAATCCCTTTAGAAATTGCAGAGCGATATGATACGTAAGCGAGAGCGCGACGGAGGAGCTTGAATTGTTGTTGGATCCCATGGTTGATTTTGTAGTCCCTGTGGCTGTGAAGGTTTCTCCTCCTATGAGGAGAGATGGACCTTTTAGGATTGTTTCCAAGAGTGTTGTAGAGGAGCTGGAGTTGCTTCTAGATTTTGAGCTTGGTGTTTTTCCTGTTCATGCCAATGGGTTTTCCTTGTTTTTGGTCGTCCTTGTCTCCTTTTCTCAGGTGATGCCTAGTGTGTTAGTTGGTGATGCTTTTACCTCATGCTTTGTGGGTAGTGGTGTTACAAGTAGTTCTTGCCTTGGATTGGGGTTTTGTGAATCCCCTGTTCCAGTTTTATTGGGGAACTGATGGATGGGTGGTGGTATGCTTCGTGCCCATACTTCTTTGGAGGGCAAAGCTTAGTTTTTTTGGTGGAGACTATTTTCTCCCTCTAGAGGGTTCCCTTTTCTTCTACTTGCCTGTGGGGTTGGAGCCTAAAGGAGTCGAGGTTTCTTTTTACTGGATGCCTGTGGGGTTTCGACCCACAGGATTTTAGGTTCTAGTTTTTTTGATAGTTTCTTGGACAGGTTTCCCTGTGTTCTAGTGAGTTCATGGTAGATTTGTTTAGAAGACTTTCAGAGACCATCAATGTTGGTTTTTGTATTCGCTCTTGCTCCAATTTGGTGGGGCTTCTTCCTAGTCTAGCTAGGTATTTTCATTGCTGGGACTCGTGTGGCTTACAAGTTTAGTTTGAGTGGAGCTACCATGGCATATATATGTAGATTGGTCCTCTTTGGTAGTGGATTTGTTTGAAAGATTTGAAATTTTTTTTTTTGGGCCTTTCTCTCCTCTGGGTCTTGAGACTCCGAGTCTAGATCTGAGTGTTTTTTGGGTTTTCTCCCCTATTTCTAGTTTGGTGGCCTTGGTTCGGTGGTGGTTTTGGTCATCAAAACTAGTTCTTATGGTGGTTTATTGGGATCCCCTGAAGTGGCTTCTGGTTGTTGTTGTTTCTCCCTGAGTCTGGATCTGGTTTTCTCCTTTTGACCCCTTTCCTACTAGTTTTTTTGTTGTGTAGGATCAGTTTCCTTAGTTGTTTAGTTTGAGCGAGCTTGGATGTTTAAATTTTAAATTTTATTTTTGTTTCTCATGTTCCTTTATTGGTTGGTATCGCAGATGGGCGGTATTGTTATTTAATTTTGTTGATGGTGGTTCAGTTACCATTGGCACTTTTGACTGTTGATGGGACCTACCGACGTGTGGTTAGATTTATGGCATAGATTTTTCTTTGGTAGGAGCTTTAGTTTGGTTGGACCAGCCAATCAATGTGTGGTTTTTCTTTTGGTGGCTATGCGGTGTGCTCCTCCTTAGAGCTATTGTTCAAGGTTGTGGGACATCTTTCAAAACCCTCCTTAGTTTGTGGTGCGTTGTGCTCCTCCTCGGAGGAGCTGTAAAAGGTTTTGGGTGGCTTTTCAAAACCCTATTTCTTTTAATATTACCAAAAAAATATATTAATATTTATTTTTTTAATCTCAATATTTATGTAACATTTTTTAAAATATGCTTGATAAAAAAAATTGTATATGAATATTTTAGATTTTAAAAAAACTTATAAAATACCCAGATGTTGTAGGTGAGTTGGAGATGAGAGGGTAATCCTCCAAGGAAGGTCCCAATTTCAAATCTTCGCCCTACCAAAAAGTTGAATTGGGTACCCAAAATCCAATTGATAATGTTGGTGTGAGCAGGGCCAGGCACGACTCCCAAGTGACTTTGATGGTGTATAACCCCCTGGTCGTGGTCTCTCAGACTAAGGCGGCCTTGCAAGGGGTTTTTTGCTTAAAAAAACTTATAAAATTTCATCCTTCAACTTTAAATTAAAAAAAAAAATAGAGAATATACTCTTTAAAAATTATTTATTTCTTTAAAAATAATCTCAATTTAAATTTTAGATATATTATTAAAATTCTACACAATAAAAATATAATATAATTTTTTATATATTTGTAAAGTTTTTATATATGAATCAAGACCAAATATTGTCATTGAGTAGAGTATAGTAGAAGGAATGGTCTAATGTAGAGTGTATCTTGACCTAATCTGTAAATTTATGGGTATTTATCCTACCTTGAACTTCTTGCATTTATGGGTTCGACAAAACTGGGAGCCTCTTGGTGAGTATTCCTTGTGGTTTATTAGTAATAGATATTTTATTGCTAGCTCCTTCTCATTAGCCAATAGAAATAAGGCATTTGAATCAAAAAATATGAACCATGACTTGACAAGACTATTTGTCCAACCCTAGAGAGAGATTTGATTCTTGAATTGAAATCATTGTTGTCTTAGTTTGGGTCTGATTGTATGCATTTCTAATGGAATTATAGAGTGAGCAGGTATTAGAAACCATTGGTAACCTCCTTGTAAGGTATATGGGGGTCTCTAGAGACACAATAGAAGGAAATACAATAATTAATGCTAGATTATGTGCTGAAATGGATCTTAGCCAACCTCTTTTTGTAAAGGTAGAACTCAAACTTGCAAGACTATGTTGGATTTAGCAATTGGATTATAAAGCATTGCCCTTTAGGTGCAGAGTTTACCACAAATATGGGCATTTGGCCTGATCGTACCCAAACATTACAATCAAAAAAATGGAGGCTCCTTTGGAAACATCAGATCCTCCTAAGGAGAGTAAGTCTACAGTCATTAAAGGAGTAGCTAGTACTTCTCAAGAAGAATCAAAGGGAGATGGTTTTAAACAACCCAAAATGAGGAGGCAAAAGAAAAATATGGCAAGGATAAAACCCATTCTAAACCTTTAAAAAGGTATGAGATATTCAAGATACTAGTGGAATAGGAAGAACTTAAGGAAGGAGTGCATGGGAATAATGAAAATAGTAGCACTCATGTTCAAGTCCTTCCTTCAATATTAATAGAGTATAATGAGTTACCACAACCAAATATGGTAGGGGTATTAATAGTGCATAACCAAAAGCAACCAATAATAAGTGAGTTACCACATCTAGAGATGGTAAGAGCATTGATAGTACATAACTAGGAGAAACCAATAGTAAATGATGTTATCATGGGTATCGAAGAAAGGAATAGAGAGAATCCAACTCTGGGGATCATCAAGTGGAGAAGAGATCGCAAAATAATTATTGTCAAGGAGTGGGTATAAAATCAAACAAGGAATTAATAGCATCCCAAGGAGACAAACTAGTCATTGAGGGAGCGACGAGGACAATAGACTCTTACTGGTCTCAAGGGAATCAATGATTGTACAATCATATAATATTAAGGGTTTAAATAGCATAATCCATCAATCTGTTGTATGAAGACTCTTAGAGAAAATTAAAATAGATTTTTCCTTATCTAGGAGACTAAAATGTCATTGGATTTTATGTATAATGCAGTAAATAGACATTGGAGGGGTGTTGGTTTTAAGGAAGTGGTTGTTGAAGGGGCCTAAAGGGGTATAGTTACCTTTTGGAACTCTCTTGAATGGATGGCTATAGATCATACAACTTGGAGGGATTTCCTTGTTAGAATATTTAGCATATATTATATTACATTAATTAAGCATTATAGGAGTGGTCCGTAGTTTTCTTTATTCAGTTTATGAACCACCCAGCTTGGAAACTGCCTCAACGGAGTTTATGTAAATCTTATATATTTTCCAGAAATATGAAGAGAAATCTAATGATTCAGTTTCTAATATGGCATCAGAGCAATCATTATTTTTTTTGATAATGTGCAAGGATAAGATGGTACACAGCCATTCCAATGCACTCTGAAAAAAATTGATCCACGGCTAATTTTTTGTTGTTGCAGTAGATATACAAATTTCATTTGTCATTGCATTTGTCATTTTTTTTATATAGTGGCAGCCCTTCCATGCTATCTACTATCTCCTACAATATTCAGTGCCTTGTACCTGTGTAAATCCAACCGTGTCGAACAATCACATTCTGTTTGTTTGCGGTATATACGGATCTCGGCCCACGAGTTGAAGCGTAACCAGAAAGAGGTGCCATCGGCCACGGTGTGGTTGAGCACGCAGCCTACGAGAAAAAAAAACAAAATGTCACTCAGCTTCGTCACCAAGGGGATGGCCGCCAAGGGTGAAACCACCACGTCGTAGGGTTTCTTGACCACGTCTGCTGGCAAGTCACTTTCAAACACGACCGCTCACAAAGTCCAAGATACATCAAGCACTGGATTTTATGATTTGGCTCGACAAACACGTCAGAAGGACATCACATCACAGGGATAATCAAGCCATACGCGCGCGTTGTGCTCCACTGTGTCTGGTGTTGGCCACCTGGGAATATTTGCAATCAAACGGAGGAGAAATCTGTTGGACGAGAGGTCCAGAAGTTGCAGCGGAAGCGAACCACGGAGGAGAAATTTGTTGGACGAGAGGTCCAGAAGTCACAGCGGAAGCGAACCGCGGAGGAGAAATTTGTTGGACGAGAGGTCCAGACGTCGCATCGAAAGTGAACCGCACCGAGATTGTGCAGATCTTCAATGGTTTTTTGTCATACCTGTCAAGCCAGTGCCGAGATTGTGCGGGAATCCGCCAAAGACGGTTTTTTGTCATACCTGTCAAGCCAGTGCCGAGATTGTGCGGGAATCCGCCAAAGTACGTGGAGGTCAAGAATTGCTGCCAAGATGACGCCCGAGGAGGGCATTTTGATGCCCCACCGATCCTGTTGACGCCTCGAGGGCCCGGTGATGCCCAAGGAGGGCATTTTGATGCCCCGAGGGTCTTGTTGACGCCTCGTCGGGCATTTTGACGCCCCAAGAAGTTTTGGTGACACATTTGTTTTTGTTGTCATTGCTTTTCAGACATGTAAATTGCTTTTTTTTCTTTCAAAAGCAATTGTTCAAAGGCATTATACTCTATTTTGCCCTCACTTCTTACAAGATAGAGGGGGGAATTCAAATTTTTCAAACCCTCAGAAAAAGACTTAGATAGCAACTCAAAGGTGCATTTTTTATTTTACTCGACACCTTCTTTTGTCAAATTTGGGTGCATTTTCGGTTGAACCCGACACCTATGTGAGAAGCATTTTGTGAGCATGCTTGTTTGATTATTGCATTTTTTTTTTGCAATTAAAAATCATCTACATCAAAGCATCCACTACTTCTCTCAGCACATGTTGCACAGGTTCTCCAAAAGCAGTTATCTCTTTGCACAGGGATCTTCATTGATCATCTACTTGATGTTCTCTCACCAACACTAATTTTCTCCTAGTTTTGTTTTTTGACTTAATTACCTCCAACTGATTATTCTTCTTCCGAAGATTCTCGAGCGAGGTGTCATTAACATCTCTTTGAGTGAATTTTTTACCCCCATTGCTATTGTGTTTAGGCGTAAATCCTGACGAAAGTCTTGGACTCCAAAGTGTTTAGGGGAAGTTACGCCCCACGCATGCGGATTCCTGTCTTTCTAAGGTAGGTGCCATCAACAAAGCAATCCTTTTCAGTATCGCCTATGTTCCACGTACTGTTCTAATCTTCATAATACCTATAGTCTCCCTCACGTAAGGGCGGGTATTGTTTTGATTCAGTTCAGGTATAACTGGCCTGGCAACGGTATATCGAAAAGGGGACCATTTGGTGCTATAAGGAACCCTAAACAATGGCTACAGTGCACAAGTATCTTTCAGATGCCCAATTGCTCAAAGGCACCAATTTTGTGCCATGGAAGCATAAAATGAAAGTCATTCTTCAAGTCAAAAAATTATGGGATGTCGTCAGTGGCACTACCTCTCGTCCCACCACAGCAGGGACAGATCAAGATACATTTGATGATCAGGACAGGAAAGGCCTTATGTTTTTGTTACTTGCCATAACAGATGAGGTTCAACCTCATATTTGTGATGCCACGACCAGTAAAGAATAATTCCACTATCCTTCACCTACAAACCCAACTTCACAATCTCAATATGAATTCCGGGGAAACTGTTGAATTGTTTCTCTGCAAAGTGGCCGAATTGAAAGCTAAACTCAATACTATGGGAAAACCCATAGATGATGATCTTTTGACATCTATTATTTTGAGGGCACTCCCACCATCTTACAAAAGTTTTATCACTTCACTCAATGTTTCTGGTAGAAAATTAACTTTTGTTGAATTGGTTAATTTGCTTCAAACTGAAGAAGCCAATCAAGTACAGAAATATGAGGAACCTGCCACTGCTCTTTCCACCCATCAAAAGGGTCACAAGCAAGGACAGTTGTAGAAGGGAGGGTCTTCTTCCAAAGGCAAAGGCAAGCCCAATCTCCAGCGAGATAAATATTGCAAGATCTATGATATGAACAATCATGATACCAACAGGTGTTGGTTCAAAAACAAACAACAGAATGATCCCTCACAAAATAAGAAAGGCAAGGGGAAGCAAAAATATCCCCAACATCGCAAACAACAAAAGGGTCATGTTGCTTATGCAGATTCCCATTCGGATGATTCTAATTCATCTTCAGATAATGACTTCGAAAGAGCACACAAGGTGCTCATGACCCATACTGCCTCCTCCAAATCAAATGTTGTATGGTATATTGATTCTGGAGCAAGCAAACATATGACTCGGGAACAAGTCCTAGTTTCAAACCTTTCACGCAAGAGAAGGCAAACCTGTCACTATTGCAGCATAATCAGGTCTATCAAGTACAAGGTGAAGGGGATGTTACAATCACACTCCCTGATGGTGATCGTGCCATAGAGAAAGTTCTCTATGTTCCTGGCCTTGCCAACAATCTATTATCTGTTCCACAGATGCTAGATAGAAATATGGATGTTGTTTTTCAAGTTGAAAAAGGAAAAAAGAGATGTTTCATCAGTCACCAAGGTCACAACATTGCCACTGGCTCCTACAAACATGGGTTATTCATCTTGGATACAGTTTCTACATCCCATACTGCCCTCATTGCCACTACAACAGAAGCTACTTCCTTATGGCATAAAAGATATGGGCACCTCAGTTCTGGGTATTTACTCGAATTAAGCAAATATGACATGGTCAAAGGGCTTCCTCCGCTTTCATCCGTTCTTCCAGTGTGCTCAGATTGTCTAGCAGGGAAACAACATCGAGTTCCATTTGAGACAAGTTCTTCTCGCTCTAAGAAACCCTTGGAGTTAATCCACGCAGATCTGTGCGGTCCTTTCCCAACCAGTCATGGTGGAAAGAGGTATTTTCAGCTATTTGTTGATGACTACTCCCGCAAAATATGGGTCTTCTTCCTTGCACTCAAGTCAGAAGCTCTTCTCTACTTTCGTCAGTTCAAGAGACAAGTTGAGAAGGAAACAAGTTGTTCCATCAAAACCCTCCGCTCAGATCGAGGGGGGGAATACACTTCCAAGGAATTTTCAGCATTTTTGGAAAAACATGGGATCAAGAGACAACTCACTACAGAGATATACACCGTAGCAAAATGGAGTTGCAGAAAGAAAAAATCGCTCCATAGTAGAAATGAGTCGATGTATGTTAAAAGGAGCAAACTTAGAAAAACAATACTGGGTAGAAGTAGTAAACACAACATCTTACCTACTAAATAGAGCACCTACAAGGGCTCTACAAGGAAAAACTCCACAAGAAGCCTGGAGTGGTAAGAAACCCTCAATTTCTCATCTAAAAGTTTTTGGATGCCAAGCTTTTATGCATATTCCTAAACATAAAAGAAGGAAACTAGATGAGAAAACTCAA
Organism: Wollemia nobilis; assembly: GCA_028583015.1. Lineage (NCBI taxonomy): Eukaryota > Viridiplantae > Streptophyta > Pinopsida > Araucariales > Araucariaceae > Wollemia > Wollemia nobilis. The sequence continues at coordinate 9,133,839 of JAQPPZ010001822.1, read as the reverse complement.
AAATGTATATTTCTTGGTTATGATGAGTATTCAAAAGGATATCGGTTGATTGATCCTATAACCAAGAAAACACACATCAATAGAGATGTAGTATTTGATGAAACTTTCACATCAAATAACACACTTGTATACCTTAAGGAAGATGAACCTAAGAAAGAAGCAACACCTCCTCAGAAGAAGGTTCCTAAATGGTATACTAGTACATTGCAAGATTCAAAATTGACATCACTTCCAGATCTAACTCTAGATCGACCCGCTACTCGCAGTATGACTCAACACAAAAGAGCAGATGATGCAACATCAGTAACAGATGTTGATGACCTTTGTCAACATTTTGATGATTTATCTGTGAATGTAGAAGAAGATGAGGATATAGATATGGAAGATGAAAAAGTCTATCTGACAATACTAGATGAAAAAGAACCCACATCAGTCTCAGATGCACTCAGTAAAGATCAATGGAAAACTACTATGGATGCAGAACATACATCTCTAATGAAAAATCAAACTTGGAAGTTAGTGAATTTGCCTTCGGAAAGAAACCCATTGGTTGCAAATGGGTATTCAAGATCAAATATAAGGCAAATGGTGCAATAGATAAATATAAAGCCCGACTTGTTGCAAAGGGCTATGCACAAAAAGAAGGCATAGACTATGAAGAGACATTTGCTCCTACTGCTAAAATGACCACTATTCGAGTTCTGTGTGCAATGGCAGCTCAATTTGGTTGGCAGCTACATCAGATGGATGTAAAGAGTGCTTTCTTAAATGGTGACCTACAAGAAGAAGTCTATATGACTCAACCTAAAGGTTTTGTAGTTCAAGGGCAAGACCAAAAAGTCTATAAGCTGATCAAATCTCTATATGGACTTAAACAAGCTCCTCGAGCTTGGTATATCAAAATTGATAGTCACCTAGTGCAACATGGATTTAGAAGAAGTCCTGCAGATCCTAATCTATATATCAAGAACAATGGTTCTAAAATAGTAATTCTAGTACTATATGTGGATGATCTGATCATAACAGGCAGTTCAAAGAGTATGATCAAAACAGTAAAGAAAGATCTCAATACCTCTTTTGAAATGACAGATCTTGGACTTCTCCACTATTGTCTTGGTCTAGAAGTAACTCAATACAAGCATTGCATACAAGTTACTCAAAAGAAATATGCCAAGACTCTAATTGATAAGTATCGGATGACTGACTGCAAGCCCAAAGCCACACCAATGGAAGCAGGACTTAAGTTATCCCAATTCGATGAATCTCCTAAAATAGATAGTACTCTCTATCGTCACTGATTGGGAGTCTCATCTATCTCACAAACACCAGGCCAGATCTTAGTTTTGTTGTGGGTTATATTTCACGATTCATGCAAGATCCTAAAGTTAGCCACTGGAAAGCAGCAAAAAGAGTTCTTCACTATGTCCGTGGTACGACATATATCGGCCTGGAATACAAAAAGAACAACAAGTTCTATCTTCAAGGGTATACGGACTCTGATTATGCTGGATCCATAGATGACCGAAAATCAACTGCAGGTTATGTTTTTCACCTTGGATCTGGTCCTGTCTCTTGGCATAGCAAGAAGCAACATGTTGTTGCTATCTCTTCTACTGAGGCAGAATATCGAGCAGCTAGTGGAGCAGTCTGCGAGATCATATGGTTACGTCGCATCCTCACAAATATGGGCCTTCCAAAGAAACTTCCTTTACATTTATTTTGTGACAATCAAGGTGTTCTGAATCTTGTCAAGAATCCTATATTTCATGATCGCACCAAACACATTGACACTAGGTGTCATTTCATTCGAGATGAGGTTCCAAAGCATCATATCCAACTCCACTACATTCCCACAAATGAGCAAATAGCGGACATCTTCACCAAAGCGCTTGCTCGAGTCAAATTTGAATTGTTCCGCAATGCTATGTGTAGTCAACATTAATGTAATAAGGGGGGATGTTAGAATATTTAGCATATATTATATTACATTAATTAAGCATTATAGGAGTGGTTCGTAGTTTTCTTTATTCAGTTTATGAACCACCCAGCTTGGAAACTGCCTCAACGGAGTTTATGTAAATCTTATATATTTTCCAAAAATATGAAGAGCAATCTAATGATTCAGTTTCTAATATTCCTAACATCCCATTTTAGGAAAAATATGACAATTGTACAAGTTTTAATCACAAATTTCTATGGGGGTTAAAACCTAGATGGATAGATTCAACAATGGAAAGCAGTGCATAATATGAGAGTCTCAAGGGAGGAGATAGACTATATTGTTGCTAGGGATTTTAATGCTAAACTATCATTTAGATATTAGGAAGGGGGAACTTTTGTTTTAGACTTAGGGGATTGTCTCATGATTTCTCAAGTCCATGCATTTGGTGGATATTAAATATCCTAGAACTAGCTATACTTGGATTGATAAGAGGAGGGAGCCACATAAGAGGAAGGTGAAGTTATATCATTTTATCATTTTTGAAAAGGCATTTGTGAAATGAAATCTAAAATTTAATATTTTAGAGAGTCCAATCTCATATCACTTCCTCGTTCTGTTAGAGAGGGGGTAAGAATGGGGTAGCAAAAACCATTTAGATTTTAAAAATTCTGGTTATAAAAGGAGAAACTTTGGAAAACAAATTGGCAATATTGGGAAGAAGGACATCTTGAATACGGGACAACAATATTTAGCTTCCATAAGCAAATTCACTATGTCAAGGATCAACTCAAATAATGGAGGTGATCTAACAAATTAGACTTATAGATCCAAAGAGCTTCATTTATGGTTAGATGATATGAAGTGCAAATACTCTTCAAGGAAGGAAAAATTATGAAGTAACTCAAAGAAGAGGATGATGAGTTGTGTAAAGCGATAAAGGACATTGACAACCAAGAAGAGATCTATTGGAAACAAAGAGCAAGAACTACTTGGTTACTAGAAGGGGATAAAAACATTAATTTTTCTATTGGGTTGTTTGTGCTAGGAGATAGATGAACAAGATGGAAGCTCTTCAAGATGAGAATAGTCTCTCCTTTAATACAATCCCAAGTATGCATTCCCATTCAATGAATTATTTTGCTAAATTGTTTAAGATCTGGTGTAGGACAAAGAGGCTCAAAAATAAATTCTTGTTGTCATTCCTTGTATCATATCTGAAGAACAAAACCAAACTCTTCTTAAACCCATTGATAGAGAGGAGCTAAAAAAGGTAGTATTATGAGTATAGGAAAAACATAAGTCCATACAACTTCCTAGTCGAGTTCTTTAGACCTTAAAGGACATCTTGGAGGAGGATGTAATGGCTATCATAAAGGAGTCTAGGGGTAGTAAAAGAATACTGAAAACATTAAATTAGACATCCATTGCCTTAATCCCAAATGGGGAGAAGGGGTGCATATTTTAGATTACAGACCTATCACCTTATGTAATTTCATATACAAAGTAATCACAAAGGTAATGGATTAGTGGCTAAAACATTTCCTAAACAACATTATCTCCTCATAACAAGGGGTTTTATAAAGGGCAAGCAAATATTGGATGGTGTAATTCTAGATTAGGAGGTAATCCACTCAATGCAAAAAATTGGCAATAGAGGAATATTCATAAAATAGGATATGTCAAAGGTTTATGGTAGGGTGGAGTGAAGATTTTTGTCAAGGATGATGGAAACCTTCGATTTCTCTTAGGATTGGATAGAGTGGGTCATGAGTTGTGTCTCTACTTTGATATACTCAATGTTAATCAATGGTATTCCCTTACAACCATTTAGAGCCACTAGAGGCCTTTTCCAGGGATATCCTTGTTCCCCTTATCTTTTTCTCATATTGGCTAAAGGCTTGGTTAGACTTATCTTAAAGAGAATACAATAGGTTTTTTCTCACATGTATCAAGGTGGGTGAGGAAGTGTTGATTCACCTATATTTTATGGATGACACAAGATTGATGGGATTGGCAAACCTCAGGGAAGAAAGAATGATCAAAGATACTCTTAATGTTTATCTTAGGGCCACAAACCAAGTCATAAACAATAAGAAATCCAAAGTGGTCTTCTTAAATTTATTGAAGGTTTCATGACATAATTCTAGATATCTTGTGATTCACAAGGACTTCTCTCCTAGTGGTCTATTTGGGGGTCCCTCTGCATAAAAAATTGAAGATAGTTTTCTAGAGGAATATTTTGGACCATATCAAAGAAAGAATTAACCTTTGGTCTTATAAATGGTTAACCTTTGGGTATAGCCCATGCCAATGTACACATTTTCTATCATGGTTGTCCCACGTGCCATATGGATAGAGTTGGACAAGATGGCCAAAAACATTTTATGGGAAGTAGAAAAAGGATATAGAAAATGGGTATTAATAGATTGGGAAAAGTAATCCAACCCAAGGCAAAGGGAGGCTTGGGCTTGAGGATATCAGAGCTAAATAATAAAGCTTTAGATGGAAATATTTATTGGAGGTAGATCTCCTCGCCAACTTCTTTTTTCAGCAGAGTTCTAACTAGTAAATATTTGGAACAGGTGAACCCAAATGAGGTGAGTCTTTTTCCTTTGGATGGTATTAGATCTCTAGTGTGGCAAGCACTAAATATAGGATCCTACTATCGACGCCAATTGTTAGTCTTACAATGACACTGAGAGGGGGGGTGAATCAATGTAGCTCTTTAAACTTGAATTTACAGTTCTTAATACAGCAGCAATTAACACTTATTACAAGATACAACAAGAATAACAAAAGAGCATCACACAACACAAGATTTAATGAGGTTCACCAATGTGGCTACTCCTCAAAAATGACTGCTTGGACTACCATCCAAATCCAGCCTTTGCAAAGCAACAACTTTACAATCACTTTACCAGCACCCACTGGAAGGAGCACCAACCCCTTATTTATCTGCACCAACAGAAAGGAGCACCAACCCCTGATTTACCAACACCTACTGGAAGGAGCACCAACCCCTGATGCCAAGCTGCAACCTGGACTTGAATTATGAATCTAGAAGATTAACAGAAAGATACCTTCGCTTTTACAAGACCCCAACTAGTCTGCTTCACCTTTGCGATCTCTGTGCACTCTGCTCTCTCTACGAAATCACTTCACACAATCTGTTGCATCATAGTCGAACGATCGTCTTCTCCCTTTTGTGCACTCTACTTCCTTTGCGAATTTTGCACTTAGCACGATTCGACACGACTTGCACTCTGCGCTCTATGACCGAACTTCGCACACATCGACATCCTTAATTCTTCAAACAACCTTCCTTTTATAACAACATTTTCATGATCAAAACCCTAGTCTTAGTCGGCTATAAACCCTGATCTTAGTCGATTGCAAACCCTAATCTTAGTCGACTGCAAACCCTAATCTTAGTCGGTTGTCATAGGTCTTCGTCGGCTTCAACTCAACCGCGAAAAAGCAACATGTCACGATATCGTGACACTTTTGCTTACTCTCTCTTTCTCCTTGCTTTGGTCCCCAAAAATACAACATGTCGCGATATCGCGACACTTTTGTTCTCTCTCTCTTTCTCCTTGCTTTGGACCGCGAAAATACAACATGTCGCGATATCGCGACACTTTCGCCTCCTTGCTTCTCTTCTTGGCTTGTACCCGCAAAAACTCAGCATGTCATGATATCGCGACACTTTCACCATCGTACTTCTTTTCTTGGCTTGTACCCACAAAAACACAACATGTCACGATATCACGACACTTTCGCCTCCTTGCCTCTTTTCTTGGCTTGTACCCATAAAAATGTAGCATGTCACGAAATCACGACACTTTCGCCTCCTTGCCTCTTTTCTTGGCTTGTACCTGAAAACATAGCATGTCACGAAATCGTGACACTTTCGCCTCCATACTCTTCCTCTTTACTTTTGTCACGATATCGTGACACTTCTGCCTTCTTACTTTCTCTCTCCTTATTTAGTCATGAAAATGCGACATGTCATGATATCGCGACACTTTCTCTCCTTTGCTTTTTCTCTTGCCTTCGGGTCGTAAAAACGTGACATGTCGCGATATCGCGACACTTTCTTTCCTTTGCTCTTTCTCTTGCAATATGTCATGAAATCGCGACACTTTTTCTACTTGCCTTTCTCTCTTCCAACATGTCATGAAATCATGACACTTTTTCTTCTGTACTATCTCTCTTGCAATATGTCATGAAATCGCGACACTTTTTCTACTTGCCTTTCTCTCTTCCAACATGTCATGAAATCGTGACACTTTTTCTTCCGTACTATCTCCCTTGCAATATGTCATGAAATCGTGACACTTTTTCTACTTGCCTTTCTCTCTTCCAACATGTCATGAAATCATGACACTTTTTCTTCCGTACTATCTCTCTTGCAATATGTCACGAAATCGTGACACTTTTTCTACTTGCCTTTCTCTCTTCCAACATGTCGTGAAATCGTGACACTTTTTCTTTCGTACTATCTTCCTTGCAATATGTCATGAAATCGTGACACTTTTTCTACTTGCCTTTCTTTCTTCCAACATGTCACGAAATCGCGATAGTTTTGCTTGCTTGCGCTTTCTCTCCGAACATGTCATGAAATCATGACAGTTTTGCTTGCTTGCACTTTCTCTCCGAACATGTCACGAAATCGTGATAGTTTTGCTTTCTTCTCAACATGTCGCGATATCGTGACAGTTTTTCTTTCTTGCTCAACATGTCGCGATATCGCGACAGTTTTCTTCCTTGTGATTTTCTTTTGATTTTTAGCATATGGGCCACTTTGGTCTTCTTGAAAAAACATTGTACATACTCTGAGTAACCTTTGAACTTCTATCTTCTACATCTGAAAGGCTTTTGAACTTCCTGCCCACTGCATCAATAGATCTATCTGACTGTGTTGACAACAATGACAATACTCTGCTACACCTTGCTCAACAATCTCCCCCTTTGGAATTGTTGGCAACACATGTGCAATTTCTTGTAACTCTTCTCCCCCTTTGACAATAATACCAAAGGGCTGTTGTAGACTCCCCCTGAGTCCATGCACAACATTCTCAGGCACACTCTATTGCATTTAGCAAAGATCATGAACATGAGCAAATAGATAATCAAATACTAAAATGCTCCCCCTAAGAATGTGATCCCTGTAGCTAGTCAATTTTTGGGAAGTGTGACCACTCCCAATTTATTGCGAAGGTACTCAAAAACTTCCTTGGGCAATGGTTTTGTGAAGATATCTGCTACTTGCTCTGTAGTTGGAACAAAATCCAACTTAACCTCACCTTCTGCAACTTTCTCCTTCAAAAAGTGATACCTGATAGCGATGTGCTTTGTGCGTGAATGCATAACTGGATTCTTGGAGATGTTAATGGCACTGGTGTTATCACACTTAACTGATATCGGCTCACTGAAGCTAATACCAAGATCTTTCAGGGTTTGTTTCATCCATAATACCTGTGTACAACATGTTGTTGCTGTAATATATTCTGCCTCTCTGTCGATAGAGAAACCGACTCTTGTTTCTTACCGTGCCATGCGACCAATCTGTCTCCAAGATAGAAAGCACCTCCACTTGTACTCTTTCTGTCATCTACACATCCTGCCCAATCTGCATCTGAATACGAAATAAGGGTGAAGTCTTTACCTTTCGGATACCATAACCCATATTCCATAGTACCCTTGAGATATCGAAGAATCCTTTTTACTGCTGTCACATGAGTCTCCTTGGGATTAGCCTGAAATCGTGCTACCATGCATACTGCCTGTAAAATATCTGGTCTGGTAGCTGTCAGGTACAGTAAGCTTCCAATCATAGATCTGTACATGGTTTGATCAATAGGTGGAGATTTGTCATCCTTGCTCAACTTGCAGCCTGTCGTCATGGGAGTGCTAACTGGCTTACAGTCCTCCATTGTGAACTTTTTTAACATCTCTTTTACATATTTAACTTGAGAAATAAATATGCCCTTCTTACTTTGATTAACTTGCAACCCGAGGAAATACGACAGTTCTCCAATCATTGACATTTCAAATTCTTTCTGCATCTTATTTGCTAAATCCTTGCATGACTCATCTTTGTTGCTGCCAAATATGATATCATCTACGTATACAACAAGAACAATAAGATGCCCATTTTCTATTTTGACATACAAATTACTATCCACCATACCTTTCTTAAACCTTTGTTGAGTGAGATAGTTGTCTAGCCTTGCATACCATGCTCGGGGTGCTTGTTTTAAGCCATATAATGCTTTCTTCAACTTGCAAACAAAGTTGGGATCATCACCAAGTTGGAAACCATCTGGTTGCTCAATGTAAACCTCTTCTTCAAGTTTCCCATTCAAAAACGCTGATTTCACATCCATTTGATAAACTTTGAAATTCTTGTAGACTGCTAAAGCCAGAAACATTCTAATTGCCTCTAGTCTAGCTACTGGTGCAAAAGTTTCCTCAAAATCAATGCCTTCAACTTGTGCATAACCCTTACAAACTAATCTTGCTTTATTTCTGACTACCTGTCCGTCTTCATTCAATTTGTTTCGAAAAATCCATTTAGTCTCGATTATATTTTTATTTGCAGGTCTAGGTACTAGCTCCCAAGTGTCGTTTTTCTCGATCTGATCTAATTCTTCATTTATTGCCTTCATCCAGCTTTCATATTTGCTTGCATCATCAACATTTTTGGGCTCAATGTTGGATAGTAGAGAGTAGTTACTTACTGCTCTTCTTCTTGTCTGAACACCAACTTTGGGGTCTCCAATGATTTGCTCTCTAGGATGATTTCTCTGCCAATTGCCTATTTTGAATTTCTTATTTTCTTCCATTTTTGAATCACAACTTAAATCATCTGAGTCAATTTCTTGTATCTTCTCCATTTTGTTTTCCTCATCTCCTTCAATAACCTCTTCATAAATTGGGTAGTTCGTTTCATAGCTAATTACTCATTCTCTACCTTCATCAAATTTAACATCGGCACTGTCCACAATTTTCTTTAGCCTTTTGTTGTAGCATTTGTAAGCTTTGCTTTTTGATGAATATCCGACAAAAATACCTTCATCCGCTCTATCTTCAAACTTACCAAGATTATCTTCAGTTCTTTTGATGTAGCACTTGTTGCCAAAAACTTTGAGGTATTTTGTTGTTGCCCTTTTTTCGAACCACAACTCATAAGGAGTTTTGCTTTCATGTGTTCTCAGCATGTACCTATTTTGGATATACACTACAGTGTGGACTACTTTCCAAAATCTGTCTGCTACTCTGCTTTCAGCCAGCATAGTCCGTGCCATTTCCTGCACTGTCCTGTTCTTTCTTTCTACCACTCCATTCTGTTGAGGTGTCTTGGCTGCTGAAAACTGTCTCTTAATACCGAATTTCTCACAGTACTCTATAAACTCCTCTGAAATGAATTCTCCTCCTCTATCTGATCTTAGACATTTGATCCTCTTTCCTGTTTCATTCTCAACTTGGTTTTTGAAAATCTTGAACATATCAAAGGCTTCTGATTTATGTTTCAAGAAAAATATCCATGTCATTCTAGAATAATCATCAATGCACAACATAAAATATTTGTCACCATTTATGCTTTGTGTTCTCATGGGACCACATAAATCAGTGTGTATTAGTTCCAAAGGTTTGCTTGTGTAGTACTCTTTGGTTTTGAATGTGACTCTAGTTTGCTTCCCCTTTTGGCATGAAGCACAAATGTTGTTTGCAGGTTTGTTGATGGTTGGAATATCTCTCACTGCCCTTTTTGAGGTGATTTTTACTAGATTATCAAAACTGATATGACCGAGTCTCTTGTGCCACAACCAATTTTCTTCTTCCTATCCAATAAAACAAGTTCCTTTTGAAGTCTCTGAGAGCGTGTACAGGTTACCAGATGTCCTTGATCCTGTTGCTATCAATTTTCCACTGTTTGTTTTTCTGACTTCACAACCCTGCTTCATAAAAACTACTTCATGACCTTTATCACAAATCTAACTTACACTCAATAAGTTATGTTTCAACCCATCCACAAATAGGACTTCTTCTGACTTAATCCTTCCATCACTGATTTTAACTGAGCCTTTGCCGACTATCTTGGCTCCATCATTATTTCCAAATTTTACTGAACCTCCTTCATATTTTTGTAACTTCTCAAATTTTTGTTTGTCACCTGTCATATGACTGGAGCATCCACTATCAAGTATCCATGGTACATATTTATTCTGTGCTTTGAATGCAGTTTGTACGATTAAGGATTCCTTTTCTTCCTTCAGTCGCTCTTTTCCTTTCCACACTATTTTGATAGTAGTTTTGGGCTCTTGTTTTGCCTTTCCCTTATCAGTAGTTTGAGCATGTTTTTCGGGAAGCTTTCTATTTTGTCTCATCCTGTATGGTTGAAATTTTCTTCCCTAAAACTGATTTGATGTAAATGTATTTCTACAGTTTCTTGCAATGTGCCCAAAATTATGATAGTTATAACATTCTACTGTATAATTCATCAGAGGAGAAAAAACATTTCTACTGGTGAAATTCCTTGGTCTTACATTATATTTGCAGTCTGAGATTTTATGTCCATAGCCATTGCATTTAAAATAGAAACCAGAGAAGGGATAATTGAACCTGGGTGATGGTCTTTGCCATGTTGTCGTAGGAGCCATAGGTCTTCTTCTTCTTTGATGTGTGACATTGGTGAATCCATCATTGTCAATTCTCCTTTCGTGCCTGGCATTAATGCTTTCTCTTGCATGAGACATTTTTCCTTGATCAACCTGTCTCTTATCTTCATTCTTTATGGATTCTGCATTTCTGGCCTTTGATCCACTTGATGATTCTCCTTCGATGAAACCCAGACCAAATTTGATGCCTGCAGGTCTTTGGTCATTTATGATCTTATCCAGCTTCATAGAACTTTCTTCACGTTTGTGATAACAACTAATTTTCTTATTCATCTCTTCTAGCTGCATTCTTAAACCAACAATCTCTTCTTCTAGCTTGTTGTAATAATCTATTTTCATTGTTATTTGCACTTCGAGATCTTCGAAGATTTTCTTAGATTCTTCTATCTGTACTTTCAAGTTGGTTATGATTCCATTTGCATCCTCAAGCTTTCTTGAAAGTTTCTTATTCTTTTTCTTTTCTATCTTCCACTCTTCAAGTGCGGAGATCAACTCACCTTCTAGATCTACTTCAGCCTCAAGGTTTTCACCACAAACTTTAGAGGTCACTCCTTCCTTTTCTGATTTAATTTCTTCAAATGCCATGAAAAGAGCTTCATATTTTTCTTCTTCAGACTCTTCATCGGAGTTGTTCTCTGATGAACTGACATTCTTGGAGATGAAACTTTTCTTCTTGAAGTTGCCTTTTCTAAAATTCATTTTCATCTTCCAGTCACTTCTTTCTTGGTGCGATCCTTCATCATTTTTGTTCTTCTCTTTAAGTGGACATTTAGTCGCAAAATGCCCAATGCCTCCACAGTTGAAACATTTAAATGGTAGCTTCCCTCTGTATTTTCCTTTTCCCTTTTTCAGTTTTCTAACAAAGTTTGCTTCCATTTCATCTGATGTCTCTTCTTCCTCGGACTCTTGTTTTGTGTTTTTATTTTTAAGGGCTTTAAAAGCCGCTTCTCTGTCTGTGGGTTTAGATCTTCCTATCCTCATCTCATATGCAGTCAAAGAACCATACATCTCATCTATACTGAAATAATTTAGATTTTTAGCTTCTTCTATCACGAAACTTTGGAATCAAACCTTTGAGGAAGAGATCTTAGTACCTTTTTCATGATGGTAGAGTCTCCAATATCCTCGCCGAGCCCTCTGATCGCATTAATGATTCCATTAACTCTCAGCATGTATGCCTCAATGTTTTCATCGTCGTTCATTTTCAATGCTTCGAACTGAGCTCGATGTGTCTGTAATTTGGCCTCCTTGATCTTATCATCTCCTTCATGAATACTCCTCAGTTTGTCCCATATCTCTTTTGCAGTATCACAGCTCATGATCTTTACTAGTTCACTGTCTGCTAATCCACACATGATAGCATTCTTTGCTTTTGAGTTACTCTCAAATAGTTTCTTTTCGTCAGCCTCTTTTGGAGGAGTGATGGGTATTGTGTATCCACTAACTATTGAATCCCAGATGTCATATCCCAAAGCATAGAGATATGTCTGCATCCTGATTCTCTAGAATGCGTAATTAGATCCATCAAACAATGGTGCTTTGTTTGATGAGAAACCTTCACCACCTGCCATTGTGTTAGTTCCAAGATCACCCTAGCCGATTAGGCTTGTACAGGAACTTAGCTCTGATACCAATTGTTAGTCTTACAATGACACTGAGAGGGGGGTGAATCAGTGTAGCTCTTTAAACTTGAATTTATAGTTCTTAATACAACAATAATTAACACTTATTACAAGATACAACAAGAATAACAAAAGAGCATCACACAACACAAGATTTAACGAGGTTCACCAATGTGGCTACTCCTCAAAAATGACTGCTTGGACTACCATCCAAATCTAGCCTTTGCAAAGCAACAACTTTACAATCACTTTACCAGCACCCACTAGAAGGAGCACCAACCCCTTATTTATCTGCACCAATAGAAAGGAGCACCAACCCCTGATTTACCAGCACCTACTGGAAGGAGCACCAACCCCTGATGCCAAGCTGCAACCTAGACTTGAATTATGAATCTAGAAGATTAATAGAAAGATACCTTCACTTTTACAAGACCCCGACTAGTCTGCTTCACCTTTGTGATCTCTGCGCACTCTGCTCTCTCTACGAAATCACTTCGCACAATCTGTTGCATCACAGTCGAACGATCATCTTCTCCCTTTTGTGCACTCTGCTTCCTTTGCGAATTTTGCACTTAGCATGATTCGACACGACTTGCACTCTGTGCTCTATGACCGAACTTCGCACACATCGACATCCTTAATTCTTCAAACAACCTTCCTTTTATAACAACATTTTCATGATCAAAACCCTAATCTTAGTCGGCTGTAAACCCTGATCTTAGTCGACTGCAAACCCTAATCTTAGTCGGCTACAAACCCTAATCTTAGTCGGCTGTCATAGGTCTTCGTCAGCTTCAACTCAACCACGAAAAAGCAACATGTCGCGATATCATGACACTTTTGCTTACTCTCTTTCTCCTTGCTTTGGTCCCCGAAAATACAACATGTCACGATATCGTGACACTTTTGTTCTCTCTCTCTTTCTCCTTGCTTGGACCATGAAAATACAACATGTCACGATATCACGACACTTTCGCCTCCTTGCTTCTCTTCTTGGCTTGTACCCATGAAAACTCAGCATGTCGCGATATCGCGACACTTTCTTCCGTACTTCTTTTCTTGGCTTGTACCCATAAAAACACAACATGTCGCGATATCATGACACTTTCGCCTCCTTGCCTCTTTTCTTGGCTTGTACCTATGAAAACGTAGCATGTCATGAAATCGTGACACTTTTGCCTCCTTGCCTCTTTTCTTGGCTTGTACCAAAAAAACATAGCATGTCACGAAATCGTGACACTTTCGCCTCCGTACTCTTCCTCTTTACTTTTGTCGTGATATCGTGACACTTCTGCCTTCTTACTTTCTCTCTCCTTATTTAGTCATGAAAATGCGACATGTCGCGATATCGCGACACTTTCTCTCCTTTGCTTTTTCTCTTGCCTTTGGGTCGTGAAAATGTGACATGTCATGATATCACGACACTTTCTTTCCTTTGCTCTTTCTCTTGCAATATGTCATGAAATCGTGACACTTTTTCTACTTGCCTTTCTCTCTTCCAATATGTCATGAAATCATGACACTTTTTCTTCCGTACTATCTCTCTTGCAATATGTCACGAAATCGTGACACTTTTTCTACTTGCCTTTCTCTCTTCCAACATGTCATGAAATCGTGACACTTTTTCTTTCGTACTATCTCTCTTGCAATATGTCACAAAATCGTGACACTTTTTCTACTTGCCTTTCTCTCTTCCAACATGTCATGAAATCATGACACTTTTTCTTTCGTACTATCTCTCTTGCAATATGTCACGAAATCGTGACACTTTTTCTACTTGCCTTTCTCTCTTCCAACATGTCATGAAATCATGACACTTTTTCTTCCATACTATCTTCCTTGCAATATGTCATGAAATCGTGACACTTTTTCTACTTGCCTTTCTTTCTTCCAACATGTCGCGAAATCGCGACAGTTTTGCTTGCTTGCGCTTTCTCTCCGAACATGTCACGAAATCATGACAGTTTTGCTTGCTTGCACTTTCTCTCTGAACATGTCACGAAATCGCGATAGTTTTGCTTTCTTCTCAACATGTCGCGATATCGCGACAGTTTTTCTTTCTTGCTCAACATGTCGCGATATCGCGACAGTTTTCTTCCTTGTGATTTTCTTTTGATTTTTAGCATATGGGCCACTTTGGTCTTCTTGAAAAAACACTGTACATACTTTGAGTAACCTTTGAACTTCTGTCTTCTGCATCTGAAAGGCTTTTGAACTTCCTGCCCACTACATCAACAGATCTATCTGACTGTGTTGACAACAATGACAATACTCCTGTTGCACCTTGCTCAACAATGTAGTGAAATATGGATTATTTTGGAAAGTAGGAAGAGAGGATAAAGCACAATTTTGGACAAATTCATGTGATCAATACCCACCTATCAATGTTGAATTCCTAGAACTACAACCAATAAAAATAGCCATGGAAAGTAGGGGTTGGATCAACATTGAAAGTTATTTCAACACCAGCTAGTTGGGGTATTATACGTTTAAATAGTTTAGAAAGTTAGACGAGTGGCCAACTCTAATCCCTCCAAAATTGGTACCTATCATGACTAAAATCTTAACAAAAATATTTCTCATACGTATGGATAAGGAGGATGAATTATCTTAGGGATATGAGAGCCTTGGAGTCTACATGGTGAAGGATAGATATGAAAATATCTTTTCGAAACCTTCTCCTCATGCTTATCACGTTGAGGATTGGAAAAATATTTGGTATTCCAAGGGTTGGTCAAAGGTAATCTTATTTGCCTAGCAATTCACACATAATGAAATTCTTACCTTTGATAATTTAAGACATAGGGGAATTATTGGCCCATCTTGATGTGTTTTATGCTATAAAAGTTAGGAAACATCTGACCACCTATTTTTTGAGTGCCCATTCATGCACTAGATTTGGTAGAGATGGTGTTTAGCTTATTAAATCTAATTCAATGGTGATTGAAACCGAAATATGGAAGAGGGGTGAATTTAAGTCTAAAGCTCTTTGTATTAGGTGGAAGCTTAGATTAATCTTTATTTGGTGGTATTTATGGTTGGAGAGAAATGGAAAAATCTTTAGAGAAATATTTTCATCCTTGGATGGTGTTTGGCAGGTCATTTAAAGTAAAGTTGTAAAAATTGTGGTAATATATGCTAAAGCATAAACTTCAGCTAATATAGGAACAATGGAGAAAGAAGTTACAGTGTAGGAGGGGTAGGATAGAGCCAGTTGGAAAACACCCCTAGAAGTTTGGATTAAAATGAATACTTATGGAGCTACAAAAGGCAATCCGAGTAGAGCTAGAATTAGAGTGGTTTGTAGGAATCATGTTGGGATAGTTCTCTATTGGGAACTACAAGGCCTAGGTAAGGCCATGAATAATGAAGCAAAAGCCTTAGCTATCAAATATGCTTTTATTTGAGTAGTAAGACAAGGTCATAGAAGGGTAATCATATAATTATATTCTTAAATATTTGTAGGAGCTCGAGATTGCATGAGGAAGTTTGATTTGGATACGTGGAGGTTGAGGATTATTGTCACCCAAATTAAGTAGTTGTGGAGATAATTTGATGATGTGATCTCAATTTGTATGGGTAGAGCTCTAAATATAGTTCCAGAATTCCTAGATAAGATAGGTACCAAGAAGAAGGTAGGGGTTCAATAAATAGTGGCATGGTAACTGAGGATGAGAGGATTGGGCAAGTTAGTGAGCAAATTTGGCATTTGGCTAATTTGAACAGCCAATGCAGACATGGTTTAGGATATTTGGCTCCAATGTAGATCTCATTTTAATACTATAACAAAAAAATAGTTAGTTCTTAGAATCTTGGACTTTAAAATTATAAAAAAAATTAAAAGGAGACAATTGGTCTTGTTGGCTAAGATTGAGAGGAGTCTAATCCCAACTTGTAAATAATCTTGTTTTAGTATAATTTTTTTTTAATTCTTAAACCTTAAAAATTACTTAATTCTATATAATATATAGTATCAACTTATTTCATAAAAAAATACTTAATTCTATATAATACATAGTATCAACTTATTTCATTAAAAATAAATATGGAAACCTAAATACAACTTTTTGTTTTAAAAAAATAAACTTATTTCCTTCAAAATCATTCTCAATTTAAAATCTAACATACCATCACCATATTCCAAACTATACATCTATTCCAACCTCAATATTATTTTTTTAATCACTCAATATATTGACATTGTCGTTGCAAACTCAAAAATATTACAAATGATTTTACTTTTAAACTTTTATTATTATTATTATTATGTAAAAAGTATTATATTAAAGAATAAAATACATTTTTACAAACAAACAAAAAAAGTGGATAAGCCACGCCATCAACCAAAATAAACATCCCATAAAAATAGAGCAATACCCTAAGCAAACAATTTGCAATTATTCAACACCCCCTTACAAAATGAAACCAACCCCTAAAAGGGTGAATACACAACATAATTAAGCATAAAAAAATAAACTAGAAACCCTAAACTGTAGAACTGTAACTCTAGCCACCAAGTAGACTTATTGCTCATCGTGCATCTATCCAACGCAAAATTGTTGGTACTTTTAGGCCAAATGGGTGAAACTATTTTTAGGTAGCTCGTCTTCATCTTCTTTCCCTAGTCAAGGACTATGAGAACATCGAAACCACACAAGAAGGGAGGGAACTTTAGAGTTTGCTTCCTCTAGAGGAACTACCAATTTCATCGATGGCTCTACATCTAATGATATATCCTCATCATCGATAATATACTCCAACATACTATAGTTGTTGCCCAACTGAATATTGGTCATATTTTAGAAATGGAAAATTGACCCACTAAGGTGAGCAATTTTCCCTAGATCCCTTGTTTTCTCCTTGGAAAATTAGGTTCATATTTGAGCCTATTTTTCCCCTTCCAAATATTATCCATTCCTTCTAAACCCTATACTATTCAATTGGGCTTGAAAAGAGCTTTCCAATGGCATATGATATGACCCATTTTGACCCTGTTTGACCCTCCACAATGTGTTAAAACCACACTAGGGTCTAGTTGGTGCAAGGTCGCACCCCGTTTTTATGGAGCACGATTTTGCATTTTAGGATTTTCTCTTAAGAAAACCCTAATTTTCAAAGTTGATATTTTTAGGATCGACTGTGCTTCATTTTACCCATCCATTTCTTCTTTCAAATCCACTATATAAGGAGGGTTTGAAATTCATTTCTCCCAACCAAGTATTAATGCAATCAAGTTTCCAATCAAGTTTTTATCAAGCAAGTTCTCACAAAACAATAATAACATTTATTATTTCAAGCTCTATTTTCTTGAGGTCTTCTTTCATAAGTAAGCTAACCTCAAAGTATGAATTTTAGATTTTATCTTCTGTTGCATTGATTTGGATTGTTGTGTGGTTTGGTAGATTCGTGGTGTAGTTCGAAAGGAAAGAGAGTACCTGTTTGGATACCTCGATATCTTATGTCTGCTTCTGCATTGTCCATTAGGTTATGCGCACTTTGTTTCTACATTTATTTATGTTTTGCATCTTTATTTTATTTTTTGTCTTTGAAGCGAAATCGCTCCCTGTTCCAACGAGGTGTGACTTCACTAACCCTAATTTAGGGTTTTCGCTCACTGAAGCGAAATCGTGCCCCGTTTTGACGGAGCACGACTTTTCCTATAGTGTTATCATGTCTATCATCTATGAGGCATTATTTTTCCAATGACTAGACTAGGGGCATCTGTTAGATTTCGATTGCATGAGTATTTTCTAAATTGCATTTAGGGCATGAAAGCATAATTTATTTTATGCTTCTCTATTGTTGCATTGTTGTTTTATGATTAATTTTACAAAGGTCAACTTTTGCTTTTGTTTCCAAAGGTCATATAAAAGGACCTAGGGGGCTTGACTGTTGCGCCACCAAGCATTATTGTACAACGACCTAAGCATGCCCCCTAACACTAATCATATTTTCAAGTGTTTGTTAAGTTATCTTGCAGGAATAGGAATTATTGATAGCATTGGATAAAAGGATAAAAGCAAGGATCAACCATCGGATAAGCTAAGTATTTTGATTAATCTTTAGGCTGTTCACTGAGTGCTTTATATTTCTATTGTAAACCCTAGATCTAATTTAAAAGGAAATATATGTAATTAATTTTTAGGCATCGAAATTTAACAACATATAGTGTGCACTTAGGGTTAATTTTGTTTGTGCATTTTTTCTTGAATCCTTGTTTAAATATTTTTTATTTAAAACCCTAGGTTAGAACTGCATTCAAAGGAAGAATCATTATAAGGCCTGGCTCTTGTATTTCTATATTCTGTATTTCTACATTATCCTTTATCTTTTATAATATAGATCTAGAAAGGCCAAACTTAGGTGATTTCTTGAAAACTGAATACATCAAACATCCCAAAATCCTGAGGACTTGGGGCGAGTCCTTAAACCATTCCTGGTGAACCCTTCCCCCTAGCACCGAGTGTAGATAACAACATACTTATGCGGTTCACCCCATAAGGCTTTCTATCTTTGTGGATCCAACCTTTTTGGGAATTGTACATGGTAGGGCATTTTTCTCCCTCTACATCTTTGGTGAACCCAATGTGAACACCTCCTTTTCTTTTATAACTTTTATCAAGATTATTAATTATGTGTGTTAGATCATAAAATATTAAAAATATAATTTCTTATGCTTTGTCTTCATTGGTTTTAGTTCTTTCCTTTTGCCCTAATATTTTTCTCTTCTCCTAATGGCTTTCAACCTTAGGAGTGAGCAAAGGCCTTTGAGGTTTGATGATATTTTCCAAGAGAATGATCAAATTGATAGAGAAAATCATAATCTAGAAGAAGAGGAAATTGACGAGATTGATAATAGCATTTATCCTACTAAGGGGCCCAATGGGAACCTTACCTTTACATAATTTGATCATGTTTTGGGTTTCATGAAATGCCATAAGGATGCTTTACTTAAGGCTATGGAATAGGAACCTCAATTCGAAAGAGGTGAGCCTCCTCTTCCTCCTCCAGTCATCTCTCCTAGTCTTGTTCATGATAACCCTTTGTTTTAATATTTAAATCATCGTAATCATGCCCATAAACCAACCTATGCCACTACTGTAACCACCAATGTTGTAAGAAGTCCACAAGTTCATCCAACCAGTAGTGTCACTCAAAATTATTTTCAATTTCCTTCTCAATCTGCTAATATCAACACTTTTACCTTTGTTCCATAAAATGTTAGTTATCCTCTCTAGCAAGGTATCACATATCACAATAGTATAAATATCTCCAACTTAAGTCAAGTGTCTTTTCAACAACCTACCTATACCCCTACCTTAGGGAATCTGGGGGTATTGCACAATAGTAATCCAGAAGTTCATAATTTAGCAAATATGGTAAAACAATTGGTTTCAAAAGTGGAGATGATTCGGCCTTCTATTTTTACTTACAGTTATAAAGAGATTTGCAATCAACCCCTAGACCTTATGGTTGTTGTTAGGCCTTATCCTAAGCATTTTTCCATGCTGGTTTTTCCTATATATAAGGGTACAAAAGAGCTTATTGAGCATCTAAGAAGATTTAGAACAGCTTGTCATGATCTCATCTATGATGATATATTATTACTAAAGATATTTCCTAACAGTATTACTGGCATTGCATTAGAATGGTATTATTGTATGCCCAACTATTCTTTAAAGAGCTTTGAGAAGACTGCAGAGATGTTTGTTCATCAATTTAGTGTTTAGTGCTTACATTGAAAAGGAAGTGACAATGAGAGACCTATATGACTTAAAGTAAAGTAAAGAAGAAAGTTTTTCAGAATTCTTAGCTCATTGGAGAAGTTTAGTTGGTCGATTAATATATCTTGTGTCTCAGAATATGCTTGATATATTCATTAGTAACTTACAAGAACATATATCTTATGCATTAGAAACTACAATCATCACATATTTTGATCAAGCAATTAAGTTAGCAAGAAAAGTAGAACAATTTCTTATCAAAATAGGACAACTTAAGGTGAAAGAAGATAAAACCATTTAGTCATGGTATAATAAGACATCCTAAAGCAAATTCTGGAAGCCAACGCAATTGAGTTACCTCCTGTAATGTAACCATATACTACAGCTAGTTGGTACAAGGCAGGACAACATTATGCATATCATAGAGTAGAATAAAATTGAAAAAATTCTTGTAAGAAGTTGAAACATGTGGTTTAAAATTTAATTAATGTAGGACGTCTTAATGTAAGAAATTCTCAATATTCAAATAGTCAACAAAATTCCACCACCAACCAGAATATACCTACGCAAGGACAACAAGAAGCTAATCAAGTATCTTATAAAAATGTACCATAGTATTGTGATAATAATATGGTTGGTATGATAACAACTACTTCAGAATATCCAGTGCAGAATAGATAGATCCAACGATCTCAACAGGAGATGAGTTTTTCAGCAAATATTTCCCTCTTAGAACTTTTGCAAAATTATCCTACTCATAGAGAAGCCTTAATAAATTTTCTAAAACAGCAATCCATCCCTCTAGATATTTTCCCTAATGATATGGCCAATGTTGTAAGCTTTCTTGGGACACATCACATCACATTCTCTGATGACGATATTTCTTCCTCAGACCTATGTAGGGATTATTCTCTCTACATTATTGCATTTATTGGGGAAACCTTTATCAAAAGGGTTATGATTGATAATGGTTCTTCCCTCAATTTATGCACATATCAATTTATCCAAAAGTTTAGATTAAAATAGGAAGATTTAACTAAGTCCAATGCAATCATCAAAACATTCAACAACGAGTACCAAGAAGCTTGTGGCACCATTTCACTTCCCCTCAAAGTTGGACCTAAAACTTTAGATACATTGTTCTATGTGGTACCTTGCCTTGCATATTTTAATCTGCTTCTTGGATGTCCTTGGATGCATGCAATGAATACCATCCCTTCTACTCTTCATCAATATTTGAAATTCAAATTTAAATAACAAGTTATTACCATTCTGGGTGACCCTCAACCGTTCAAATATTGTTCAATGGTTGAACAAGCTCTGTTTGGTCTCAATGCTTGTCCTTCAGTTTCATCATCTATTTCTCCAAGTTCCTCATCTCAAAAATTTGAGCAATTCAATAATCTAAAAGTGAGTGAAGAACCTCTAATCAAAGTCTCATCATGGAATTAAGACAATCATTTTCTTCAAGAATCTCTTTTGTATATATCTCATCAAGGTTTGGAGTAGAGTAATGAGGATGAGGATCTCCCTTATCCCTCTAACATCTTGTTTTGTAATATGATAAATTATATATGTTCTAATGGTAAATATTTTGCTTCTCATAGAGATCTTGCAAAGTTAGGGATTGCTCCTCCCTATATTAAAAATAATGGTTTTGTTCAAGAATGTATTAATTATCATGCTATGGCTACCAAAGAAAAAGCTATGAAGGAGCCTCTCCATGATTATAATCATCGATATGGCTTACCTTCTAGATTTTTATTTGATGAAGCAATTCCTTGAATGCCTATTATTTTTGTTAAGATAGGTGGCACAATTAGAATATGTGTTGACTATCGTTTTGATTGTTTGTTTGACATAAAATAAAATAAAATCCATCATTAATTAGGTATACATTTGCATTCTCATTCCATCATACCCGTTTGCTTTCCCATAGTACATGATTTCTTGTCATACTTTGTATGGTTTCCTGACATTCTATTTTCTTGCACTTTTGCTTGTCATAATTGCATTGTTGCTTTCTCATGACTGCTTGTTCATATAGCTTTTGGGTATTCACGACAATGACAGGTGATGATACCTAGTTAGGTCATAGCTCACATGCATTGCACTTTCACTAGTGTTCTAATGCCTAGTGAAGACCCAACCTAAGGCCCATGTATTTTCATCCCTTCTTCTCTTCTTTGCTTCTCTTGATCTTTCTTCTCTTCTTTCTTCTTCTTGTATTCCTTGACTTTGAAAGTTTTACAATGATCATCATTTCTCCTCCAAGTCAAGGAACGCAATCCTCTTTTGGCATGTCCTCGTATTTTTCCATGATTCTTATTTCTCCTTTGTCTTTTTTCATATAATGATATACATTCTTCTCTTCTTTGATTACACATTTCCTCCCTCTTGACTTTTCACTAGTTAAAACTTCAAGCTAGGGGTACACATGCATAGTTCGTTGCTCCTTATTTTCTTCCTCTTATTTCTTCTAGCACATGCACACACTCACATTGTGTTATGCTCATATGACTTGGTCTATATTTTTTTACACCCCTATCAGGTAGTACTTGCTAATACATCATTCACATTAGTAATAGCATATTCCCCTATCAGGTTACACTTCTTTTAACTCAGTAGACTCAACACCCCATTATAGGATAAGCTTCGTGGCCATTTCAATAGGCCTTGGTATACATCCTAGTGGGTAATCATTCAACAACAATCACTAACGATCAATCATCCATAGTGGGTTATGCTCCATCATTTGATCATTTGAGCAATCACTCATAGCGGGTTACACTCCATATTTTGGCCATTTGTCCATATCAATGATTACTACACCCATAACGGGTTTTCACTCCATATATGAACCTTCTCTTTGGGCATAACACCCTTCATTCAAGGTTCTTGATCAAATTCTCTTGATTTCTATGGTTGACCTTTGGATTCTTCTTATTCTTCTTCTTCTTCTTCTTCTTCTTCTTCTTCTTATCTTCTATTCCCTTCTTCTTTCTTTCCATTTCTTCTATTCATCCATGCATTTCATACTAGCTACAGTAGATGCATGTTGTACCTAGGGCTCTTTGCTTTGTTGTTTGTTTGCTTGCTTTGTTCTCCATGTTTCTATGTTTTGATTTTTCCTTTTTTACCTTTTTCAATTTTCTTAAGGAATGTTCATTCCTTTCGAAACTCGAGGGGGTACCCTAGCCATAGAGGCACTAATGGTAGTAATGTCTCACACTTTTGCCTAAACTTGGCCACCCCTTTTCTGTATTTGTTGTGTTCTTGTCCATAGTATTTTACATCTTTATTTTATGCATTTACTTAGCCTTAAATACATCAAAGGAAGGGTAAAATATAAACACAAAAAATTGACCCACTAAGGTGAGCAATTTTCCCTAGATCCCTTGTTTTCTCCTTGGAAAATTAGGGTTATATTTGAGCCTATTTTTCCCTTCCAAGTATTATATATTCATTCTAAATCCTATACCATTGGATCAAGATCAAAAAGAGCTTTCCAACGGTATATGATATGACCCGTTTTGACTCTGTTTGGCCCTCCAAAATGCATTAAAACCGCACAAGGTTTTAGCTGGTGCAAGGTCGCACCCCGTTTTTATGGAGCGCAATTTTACATTTTAGGGTTTTCTCTTAAGAAAACCCTAATTTTCAAGGTTGATCTTTGTAGGTTCGGTTGTGCTTCATTTTTCTCGCCCATTTCTTCTTTTAAATCCACTATATAAGGAGGGTTTGAAATTCATTTCTCCCAACCAAGTATTAATGCAATCAAGTTTCCAATCAAGTTTTTATCAAGCAAGTTTTCTCACAAAGCAATAATAACATTTATTATTTCAAGCTCTATTTTCTTGAGGTCTTCTTTCACAAGCAAGCTAACCCTGAAGTGTGAATTTTGAATTTGATCTTCTACTACATTTATTTGGATTGTTGTGTGGTTTGGTGGATTTGTGGTGTAGTTCGAAAGGAAAGAGAGTGCCCATTTGGATACCTCAATATCCTTTGCCTGCTTCTACGTTGTCCATCAGGTTGTGCATACTCTATTTCTACATTTTTATACGTTCTATATCTTTATTTTATATTTTGTCTCTGAAGTGAAATTGTGCCTTGTTCCGACGAGGCATGACTTAACTAACCCTAATTTAGGGTTTTCACTCACAGAAGTGAAATCGTGCCTCTTTTGATGGAGAGCAACTTTACCTGTAGTGTTATCATGCCCGCCATCTATGAGGCATGATTTTGTTCAGGACTGAACTGGGGGCATCTATCAGATTTTGATTGCATGAATATTTTCTAAATTGTATTTAGGGCATGATAGCATAATTTGTTTTTTGCTTCTCTGTTGTTGCATTGTTGTTTTTATAGAAATTTGCACAAAAATAATTGATCCATGTTATTGAATGGTTTATATAAACATTACAATGTAGTTGAGGTAGTTACCCAACTACCAACTAACTTGGAGAGCACCTATGAGCGCTATTTTGTTACCATGCCCAAAAATGTAATATCAACATTAACCTAAATGCTAACATCCCCCTTATTACATTATTGGAAAATACATAGAGTATTGCGAAACAATTCAAATTTGACATGTGCAAGTGCCTTGGTGAAAATGTCTACAACTTGCTCATCAATGGGAATGTATTGAAGTTGTATGTGGTGCTTTAGAACTTCATCTCGAATGAAATAACATCGAGTATCAATGTGTTTGGTATGTTCATGAAAATTTAGATTTTTGACAAGATTCAAAACACCTTGATTGTCACAAAATAAATGAAGAGGAAGATTCTTTGGAAGGCCTGTGTTTGTAAGTATGTGCCTTAACCACATTATCTTGTAGACTGCTTCAATGGTTGTGCAATATTCTGCCTCTATAGAAGATAAAGCAACCACATGCTGCTTCTTACTTTACCATGAGACAGGTCCAGATCCAAGATGGAAAAAATATCTAGAAGTTGATTTTTGATCATCAATGGATCCGGCATAATCTGAGTCCGTGTATCCTTGTAAGAAAAACTTGTTATTTTTCTTATACTCTAGAACATAGTCTGTACTACCACAGACATAATGAAGAACTCTCTTTGTTGCTTTCCAATGACTCGCCTTAGGTTCTTGCATGAACCTTGAAAGATAGCTCACAACAAAACTAAGATCTGGCCTGGTATTTATCAGATATAAGAAACTTCCAATCAGTTATCGATAGAGAGTACCATCTACCTGAGGTGAATCATCATATCGTGACAACTTAAGTCCTTGCTCCATTGGAGTGGCTTTAGACTTATAGTTAGTCATCTGATATTTTTTGGCTAATGTCTTGGCATATTTCTTTTATGTTACTCTGATATGATGCTTTTTCTTAGTCACTTCCAAACCAAGAAAATAGTGAAGAAGTTCTAGATCTGTCATTTCAAAATATTATTTCAAATCATCTTTCACTGCATCAATCATTTTCTCTAAACTCCCTGTTATGATCATATCATCCACATATAATACCAAAATTACTATATCAGAACCATTATTCTTAATATAGATATTTGCATTTGAAGGACTTCTTTTAAATGCATGTTGCACTAGGTGACTACCTATCTTGATGTACAAAGCTTGAGGAGCTTGTTTGAGCCCATATAAGGATTTGATCAATTTTCAAACTTTCTATTCTTGCCCTTCAATGATGAATCCTTCTAGTTGGGTCATGTACACTTCTTCTTGTAAGTCACCATTCAAGAAGGCACTTTTAACAACCATCTTATGCAAATTCCACCCAAACTGAGCTACTGAAGAACACAAGCTTATACTGAGAGGGGGGGTGAACAGTATAAGACCTCTTTTTACTTTCTCTATTTAACTTCAACTTCGCAAAGCAATGAACCAATAGCAATATCAAAGCAATGCATAAAGCAACACACAATGAGACACCAATTTTAACGTGGTTCACCCAACATGGGCTACATCCACAAAAATTTTCTCTAAAAAGCTTTCTCAAAGTTCTTTGGGAATCCTTCCCAATTACAATGTTTATGAGCCTCAGCCCAAAGGAGAAACCTTCCCCTACTCAAGTATTTATGAGCCTCTTGCCCAAAGGAGAATCCTTCCCCTCCTCATGAATTTATGAGCCTCCTGCCCAAAGGAGAATCCTTCCCCTCCTCACGAATTTATGAGCCTCCTGCCCAAAGGAGAATCCTTCCCCTCCTCATGAATTTATGAGCCTCCTGCCCAAAGGAGAATCCTTCCCCTCAGCTCTGGAAATGATACTTTAGAAGATCACCTGCCTCTTATTCCACTAGCACGTGGAACTCCTTTCCATAGAAGACCTCCTGTCCTCAATGCTCAGCCTCAAGAGACCTCTGTCCTCACTGATCACCTCCACAACAACTCATCAACCTATACTAAACACAATCAATCGGTCCAAACACAAGTCTTCCTCACTCTGTCGGATCTTTCCCAAGCTCAACTCATAAATCTTGAACAAATCAATCTCCGCTGCACACAAGCCTTCTCAAAGACTTGTCAAAACTGTCCTCAGGTTCTTCTCAAAGAACCACTTCAACTCTATCCTCAAGTCCTCTGCTAGGACCTATCCAAATCAGCTCACAAGTCCTCCCTAGAACTTGTCCAAATCAGCTCACAAGTCCTCACTAGAACCTGTCCAAATCAGCTCACAAGTCCTCACTAGAACCTGTCCAAATCAGCTCACAAGTCCTCACTAGAACCTGTCCAAATCAGCTCACAAGTCCTCACTAGAACCTGTCCAAATCAGCTCACAAGTCCTCACTAGAACCTGTCCAAATCAGCTCACAAGTCCTCATCAAGAAAAACTTGCTTAGCATGAACCCACAAAGAGAATTGTTAGAGACCCAATGTGATTCATCAACCTCATAGAAGCATAAAGAGAATTGTTAGAGACTCAATATGTTCTATACTTAACTCCCAATCTCAATCTCAAATCTCATAGAAACATAAAGAGAATTGTTAGAGACTCAATATGTTCTATACTTAACTCCCAATCTCAATCTCAACTCAATCTCAAAAGAATAAGATAGATGTAGTATGCTTTTCTCAAGAACATGAAACACAACCCAACAATTGCCAACCATGCAATATCTCATATAACAATGATACTCATGTTCTTTCCACAACCAATATCTTTTCTCAACCAATTAGGGCTTTAACAACAATGCTTATAGACAAGGTTTAACCAACATCATTCAACTCAACATTAACCTTGAAGCATTCAACCAATCACTACATGAAAAGGAAACTAGTAGACATCCTTTTCCCTCCAAAGGTATTTGAACAAAATAGCCACCAACATAAATCACCAATGCAAAGAATAACTTGCTCAAATCAATCTCAATGGAGTAAGCCCAAATCATGTATCAAGTAAAGCATTAACTTGATCAAAACAACCTCTATGGAAGCAACTCAACCATCAATCTCAAAACAGCCAACTAAGGGTTTCACCATCTCAATGCAAGTAGCAAGACTTACTAACATAAACCCTAGTGCAAAAATGCTTCCTCTTCCTCAACCAGAATTATGCATTCACCCAAAAAACTCATCAATGATTTTAATGCATAAACAATCTTCAATATCCAGAAAATGGGATTTACACCAACAAGAATACCTAGTAGACAACCTTTTCACTCCAAACTCAATTTCAGAAAATACACCATCAACAATATACATGGAAGAAGTTGCCCATACCTTTGTTTGAGGAAGAAGAGAATAGTTCTTCAACCCGTTACCAACACCACCCTCAACTTTGCCACCAAGTTAGGGTTAGATCATAAAAGTAACCACAAAAATATTTATTCCATAAAACACCTTATGACTCCAATCCTTAGAAGTCAACTACCAAAAATATAAAGCATACAAACAATATATCCTTTTACACCTTATTTCTCCAAATTAATTAAACCATGCTCAAGGAATAATAGCTTCTAAGCAAATCTCACTCAACAATCAAGCCAAAAATCTCAACCACACACTATCAACCTTATATCTCCAAAGAAGCATTTAACCTCAAAAATAATTTTAAATAAATCTGCCCAACCACTTCTTCTTTAACAAAATGCAGATTTTATTTAAAAAACCTTACCAAAAAAAATGCTTCCAAAAATCGTGGGTCAACAGTGCCTCCAAAAAAATCGGAGCGCAAAAACTCTTCTCACACTCCACGGCGGGAGTCGAACGCTTGACCTCCCTTCAAGCGCCTTCGTAGAACAGTCATTGCCACTAGGCCAACGACGCTAGCTTGAAGGCTAGCAAGAGTCTCCTTCTCCTTAACCCTTTGGCGGTGGATAAACGTGGCGAAAAAATGATAGCCGTAGCTTTTACTTCCCAACTTTTGCGCAATTCGAATTTCTTTCACACCATTGCTTTGGACTATAGGTTATGGCTTATATAGCCAAACTTCCATGCTATGCACGACGTCGGCGGGAGGATAATTCAAACTTTTTGAATTAATATTATTTTGGCGCCTTCAAAACAACTTTAGGGTTTATGAAACCCTTTTGATTATTTAAAAAATAATCAAAGGTATTTTAGACCTTAGACCTTAGGTGGAGAACCCATTAAATTATTAAAATAATTTAATCACTAAATCAAATAAATAATTAATTAAAAAACCTTAAAAAGGTTTTATTAATTAAGTTATTTAATTAATAAGTGTCTCCAGCCTTTGCATTAAGCCGAGAGTGGTTTTGAGAAAAACCCTTAATGCATCCACCTGGTTTTAATAAAAACCCTTAAACTTGCCATGGTTTTGATAAAAACCTTTTCATCTGCCACATGGAATCTCTTTGAAATCTTCTAGAAAATATTCTTTGGAATCTTCAACCTTTGAAGCCAATAAATCCTCTTGACATTAATGCCAGTTCCTTTTGACATCAATGACAACTCATAGACAAGAAGCTAGGATCTCAAACCCAAAATTGCCAACAATCTCCCCCTTTGTCATTGATGGCAAACCATGCTTCTCAACAACACTGAAACTCAAAACTGTTGTATAGAAATCAGCTCCCCCGACTTGAGGCTCTCCCCCTTACTCATATCTCTCCCCCTTTGTCATCAATGGCAAAGGGTCACCTTTGGGGCTTGGGACTAAGAATGAGCCTCTTAGCTTAGTCCCTCCCCCACCTCCTGTTGAGGTGATTAATTTTGGGGTGGGAGTAAAACTCCCATTAGGCACTGATCTTCATCAGTGTCTATAGTTGCCTTACCATGTCTTCTCTTGTTCTCCTTGTCCATATTCATGTTCCTGTTCATGTCACTGTTGTTGTTCTTGTTATCATTCCTGTTCTTATCCATGTCTTGATTCTTGTGCCTGTTCATACCCATGTTCCTGTTCTTGTACCTTGGAATTTCAGCTCTACACTTGTCTAGCTATGTGACCTTCATTGTTGCACTTATAACAACTAACAATGTTATTTCTTTGAGGCATACCTGATCTTTGACTCCATCTGTTCTGACCAACCCTGTTCTTGTTATTAGCCTTGCAATAAACAACCTTGTGCCCAAACTGTTTACAAGAGTAGCAATACCCTTGAAAGAAATTACCACCTCTGAATCTGTCATTTACCTTCCTCACTTGAGTCATGCAATGTGAAGCCATGTGACCAAACTTGTGACAAGCAAAACATCTTCCATTAAAATTTCCTTGATTTGACCTCTTAGGTCCTGTAAACTTTCTCCCCTTTTTCTGATTCCTGTTTTCTGATTCTGTGCATCTATCACTCAAGGACTCTTTTTCTGAAGTACTTTCCTCATCAGAACTCTCTTCCTTTCGAAATCTCTTACTAGATTCCCTAGCAGAGTCTCCAACCTATTCCATGTGTTTCTTACCAAAACCAAGACCTGTTTTATCTGTTGTCCTTCTTTGATCTTTGATGATTGACTTTACCTTTTTGGTGCTATCTTCAAACCTGTAAAGCTTCTCCTTGTACTCTTTAGTTTCCTCTTTCAAGGAAGCCACTTTCTGTTCCAACTCTCTACACTCAAGAACCTTAGACTCTAACTTATCCTTAAGTTTATGTGTCTTAGCTATAGAGAAGTCAAGACTTTCTATAAGCTCATCTCTCTCAATACAACATTCATCCAATTTATCATTGAGTCTAGCATTCTTCTTTCTTTCCTTTTTCAAAGCACTAAGAGCACTAACAAGTTCAGCTTCAAGATCTACTTCACCATCCTCTATAACTTCCTCTATTTGTTTGCCTTTTGAAACATCAATGACTTTTTTAGATTTCTTATCACTAGAGGTGCTACCCTTTTCTAAAGCCATACAAAGATCTTCCTTACAATTTTTCGAAGCATCCTCATACATAGTATAACTAGAAATCAATCCATCATTTGTGCAATCATCCTCAAGATGTCCAAAATTTCCACATCTAAAACATTTCATAAGGACAAATCTATGTTTCTTTTCTTCTTCTTTTTCTGTTAGGAACAACATCTCATTTCCAACATCACTTGAAGAACTTTCACTATCACTACTAGAACACTTACTTGCCTTGTCTAGGTAGAAACTTTTCTTGTGTTTGTGAGAGTACCTCTTTCCTTGATTGCTTTGCTCATCTTTATTCTTCCTTTGATGCCTGTGCCTTTGTAATCCTTGCTCTTATAATCTTGTTTATCTTCATCACTTTCATCCTTGGCAGATAAATTAGTAGCATAATGACCAAACT
The DNA here is from genome assembly GCA_028583015.1 of Wollemia nobilis. Lineage (NCBI taxonomy): Eukaryota > Viridiplantae > Streptophyta > Pinopsida > Araucariales > Araucariaceae > Wollemia > Wollemia nobilis. Next base: position 9,103,176 of record JAQPPZ010001822.1, on the reverse strand, counting down.
TTCCACAATTGAAACACTTGACATATTTCATACCTTTGTGCTTTCTTGATAACTTGCCCTTGTTGTAATATGCCTCTTCATCACTAGAAGACTCATCACTATCTTGAAGCTCTTTACCCTTGGATTTCTTGGTAGCCTTGAAAGTTGCATCCTTCTTAACATCAACCTTCACTTGAGTTCTCAACTCAAATCTTTGAAGTGTCTCAACTTGGCCTTTCGGACATTTGCATCACCTGTATGAACCACCTTCAACTGTTTCCACATTTCACTAGCTGTCTTGTAGTGAATCACCTTGGTAAGATCTGCCTTCTGTAAACCCTTTAGGATTGCATTCATTGCCTTTGAATTGCTATGATGTAGGAGCCTCTCTTCCTTAGTAGAAGGACCATGCTCAGGAATGGTATACTCATCCTCAATCACTTCCCAAACTTCATTTCCAAGAGCCATAAGATGAACCTTCATCCTAGCACTCCAAAGCCCAAAATCTGCCCCATCAAGAATAGGTGCTGCATTACCACTTGTAGATTCCATTGTGTTCTTTACAATATTTTCCTTCAAGCTATTAAACTTTTTGAAGGAACCCGCTCTGATACCAATTGAAGAACACAAGCTTATACTGAGAGGGGGGGTGAACAGTATAAGACCTCTTTTTACTTTCTCTATTTAACTTCAACTTCGCAAAGCAATGAACCAATAGCAATATCAAAGCAATGCATAAAGCAACACACAATGAGACACCAATTTTAACGTGGTTCACCCAACATGGGCTACCTCCACAAAACTTTTCTCTAAAAAGCTTTCTCAAAGTTCTTTGGGAATCCTTCCCAATTACAATGTTTATGAGCCTCAGCCCAAAGGAGAAACCTTCCCCTACTCAAGTATTTATGAGCCTCTTCCCAAAGGAGAATCCTTCCCCTCCTCACGAATTTATGAGCCTCCTGCCCAAAGGAGAATCCTTCCCCTCCTCACGAATTTATGAGCCTCCTGCCCAAAGGAGAATCCTTCCCCTCCTCACAAATTTATGAGCCTCCTGCCCAAAGGAGAATCCTTCCCCTCAGCTCTAGAAATGATACTTCAGAAGATCACCTGCCTCTTATTCCGCTAGCACGTGGAACTCCTTTCCACAGAAGACCTCCTGTCCTCAATGCTCAGCCTCAAGAGACCTCTGTCCTCACTGATCACCTCCACAACAACTCATCAACCTATACTAAACACAGTCAGTCGGTCCAACACAAGTCTTCCTCACTCTGTCAGATCTGTCCCAAGCTCAACTCATAAAGCTTGAACAAATCAATCTCTGCTGCACACAAGCCTTCTCAAAGACTTGTCAAAATTGTCCTCGGGTTCTTCTCAAAGAACCACTTCAACTCTGTCCTCAAGTCCTCTGCTAGGACCTGTCCAAATCAGCTCACAAGTCCTCCCTAGAACTTGTCCAAATCAGCTCACAAGTCCTCACTAGAACCTGTCCAAATCAGCTCACAAGTCCTCACTAGAACTCTTCCAAATCAGCTCACAAGTCCTCACTAGAATCTGTCCAAATCAGCTCACAAGTCCTCACTAGAACCTGTCCAAATCAGCTCACAAGTCTTCACTAGAACCTGTCCAAATCAGCTCACAAGTTCATCAAGAAAAACTTGCTTAGCATGAACCCACAAAGAGAATTGTTAGAGACCCAATGTGATTCATCAACCTCATAGAAGCATAAAGAGAATTGTTAGAGACTCAATATGTTCTATACTTAACTCCCAATCTCAATCTCAAATCTCATAGAAACATAAAGAGAATTGTTAGAGACTCAATATGTTCTATACTTAACTCCCAATCTCAATCTCAATCTCAAAAGAATAAGATAGATGTAGTATGCTTTTCTCAAGAACATGAAACACAACCCAACAATTGCCAACCATGCAATATCTCATATAACAATGATACTCATGTTCTTTCCACAACCAATATCTTTTCTCAACCAATTAGGGCTTTAACAACAATGCTTATAGACAAGGTTTAACCAACATCATTCAACTCAACATTAACCTTGAAGCATTCAACCAATCACTACATGAAAAGGAAACTAGTAGACATCCTTTTCCCTCCAAAGGTATTTGAACAAAACAACCACCAACATAAATCACCAATGCAAAGAATAACTTGCTCAAATCAATCTCAATGGAGTAAGCCCAAATCATGTATCAAGTAAAGCATTAACTTGATCAAAACAACCTCTATGGAAGCAACTCAACCATCAATCTCAAAACAGCCAACTAAGGGTTTCACCATCTCAATGCAAGTAGCAAGACTTACTAACATAAACCCTAGTGCAAAAATGCTTCCTCTTCCTCAACCAGAATTATGCATTCACCCAAAAAACTCATCAATGATTTTAATGCATAAACAATCTTCAATATCCAGAAAATGGGATTTACACCAACAAGAATACCTAGTAGACAACCTTTTCACTCCAAACTCAATTTCAGAAAATACACCATCAACAATATACATGGAAGAAGTTGCCCATACCTTTGTTTGAGGAAGAAGAGAACAGTTCTTCAATTTGTTACCAACACCACCCTCAACTTTGCCACCAAGTTAGGGTTAGATCATAAAAGTAACCACAAAAATATTTATTCCATAAAACACCTTATGACTCCAATCCTTAGAAGTCAACTACCAAAAATATAAAGCATACAAACAATATATCCTTTTACACCTTATTTCTCCAAATTAATTAAACCATGCTCAAGGAATAATAGCTTCTAAGCAAATCTCACTCAACAATCAAGCCAAAAATCTCAACCACACACTATCAACCTTATATCTCCAAAGAAGCATTTAACCTCAAAAATAATTTTAAATAAATCTGCCCAACCACTTCTTCTTTAACAAAATGCAGATTTTATTTAAAAAACCTTACCAAAAAAAATGCTTCCGAAAATCGCGGGTCAATAGTGCCTCCAAAAAAATCGGAGCGCAAAAACTCTTCTCACACTCCACGGTGGGAGTCGAACGCTTGACCTCCCTTCAAGCGCCTTCGCAGAACAATCGTTGCCACTAGGCCAACGGTGCTAGCTTGAAGGCTAGCAAGAGTCTCCTTCTCCTTAACCCTTTGGCGGCGGATAAACGTGGCAAAAAAATGATAGCCATAGCTTTTACTTCCCAACTTTTGCGCAATTCAAATTTCTTTCACACCATTGCTTTGGACTATAGGTTATGGCTTATATAGCCAAACTTCCATGCTATGCACGACGTCGACGGGAGGATAATTCAAACTTTTTGAATTAATATTATTTTGGCGCCTTCGAAACAACTTTAGGGTTTATGAAACCCTTTTGATTATTTAAAAAATAATCAAAGGTCTTTTAGACCTTAGACCTTAGGTGGAGAACCCATTAAATTATTAAAATAATTTAATCACTAAATCAAATAAATAATTAATTAAAAAACCTTAAAAAGGTTTTATTAATTAAGTTATTTAATTAATAAGTGTCTCCGGCCTTTGCATTAAGCTGAGAGTGGTTTTGAGAAAAACCCTTAATGCATCCACCTGGTTTTAATAAAAACCCTTAAACCTGCCATGGTTTTGATAAAAACCTTTTCATCCGCCACATGGAATCTCTCCGAAATCTTCTAGAAAATATTCTTTGGAATCTTCAACCTTTGAAGCCAATAAATCCTCTTGACATTAATGCCAGTTCCTTTTGACATCAATGACAACTCATAGACAAGAAGCTAGGATCTCAAACCCAAAATTGCCAACAGTTGCCATGGCACAAAGTACTCGAATGGTAGTCATATTTGTAGTAGGGGAAAATGTTTCTTCATAATATATGCCTTCTTTCTAAGCATATCCCTTTGCAACAAGATAGGTCCTTATGCTTATCAATAGTACCATCTGCCTTATACTTTACTTTGAACACCCATTTGCAGCCAATGGGCTTCTTTCCTATAGGCAGATTGACTAGCTTCCATGTATTATTCTTCATGAGATATGTGTGTTCTGCTTCCATAGCAGCCTTCCACTAAGGCTCACTAAGTGCATCTTGAGTTGTTGTAGGTTCATTTTCATCCAATGCTGTCATATAAACTTGTTCATTATCCATATCTGTGTCTTTGTCTTCCTCTGCATCTACAGATAGATCATCAAACTATTGGTAAAGTTCATCAACCTCTGAATATGATGCCTTTGCTCTTCTCTGATGTGTCATACTATGAGTGCAAGGTCGATATTGAGTTAGATCTGGAAGTGTATTCAGTTTAGAATCTCTCAATGTACTAGTATACCATTTGGGAACCTTTTTCTTTGGGGGTGAACTTTCTTTCTTAGGTTCCTCTTCTTCCTCAAGGTATACATCTATAGATCTGATATCTGATGTGGAAGCTTCATCAAACACTACATCTCTACTTATATGTATTTTCTTGGTTATAGAATCTATCAAGTGATATCCCTTTGAATGCTCATCATAACCAAGGAAGATACATTGTAGGGTCTTCTCATCTAACTTCTTCCTTTTCTGTTTTGGGATGTGCATGAATGCCTTACATCCAAAAACTCTTAGATGAGAAATAGAGGGTTTCTTACCACTCCATGCTTCTTGTGGAGTTTTACCTTGTAGAGCTCTTGTGGGTGCTCTATTCAGGAGGTATGATGTTGTATTTACTGCTTCTACCCAATATTGATCCTCAATATGTGCTCCTTTTAGCATACATCAAACCATTTCCACAATGGAATAATTTCTCCTCTCTACAACTCCATTTTGTTGAGGTGTATAGGTTGTTGTCAGTTGTCGCTTAATCCCATGTTCTTTCAAAAATGATGAAAATTCTTTGGAAGTATATTCCCCCCTCGATCTGAGCGGAGATATTTGATGAAACATCCTGACTCTTTTTCAACAAGTTTCTTGAACTGTTGAAAATATGAAAATACCTCTGATTTCAATTGAAGGAAGAAAACCCACATCTTTCAGGAGTAATCATCAATGAACAATTGAAAGTACTTCTTTCCACCATAACTGGTTGGCATAGGACCACATAGATCGATGTGTACCAACTCCAAAGATTTCTTAGCTCGGGAAGAGCTAGATTCAAAAGGTACCCAATGTTGCTTCCTTGCTAAGCAATTCGAGCAAACTAGTAAGATGGAGGAAAGGTGGGGAAGTCCTCTCACCATCTCATATTGTACAATTCAAGAAAATATCCTGAACTTAGATACCCATATCTTCTATGCCAGAGAGAAGTAGCCTCCTTTGTAGTTGTAGCCATAGCAACATGAGGCGTTGAAAGAGAATCTAGAATTAACAAGCCATGCTTGTAGGAGCCGGTTGCGACATGTTTACCTTTGTGGTTTATAAAACATCTCTTCTTTCCTTTCACAACGCGAAACATAACATCCATATTTCTATCCAACATCTAAGGAACAGACAACATATTATTGGCTAATCCAGGGACATAGAGGACCTTCTCTATCTGACATTTACCATCTGGAAGAGAGATAGAAACATCCCCTTCACCCTTCACCTGGTAGACTTGATTGTCAACAATTATGATGGGCTTACCTTCTTTCTCCTCAAATGTTTCAAACCATGATTTGTCCCTTGTCATGTGCTTACTAGCTCTTGAATCAATATACCAGACAACATCTATCTAGGAAGAGGAAGTATGGGTCATGAGAATCTGAATCGGACTCAGGGAAATCTAAGGCTGAGTTGGAGTCAGCATAAGCAACATGGCCTTTAGGTTGCTTATGTTTCTTTTTATATTTTTGTTTCTCTTTGCCTTTCTTCCTATGAGGTTGGTCATTTTGTTGCTTTTTTTTGAACCAACACATGTTGGTGTCATGGTTATTCATATCATAAATCTTGCAATATTGTTTATCCTTCTGCTGATTTTGTTTCCCTTTTCCCTTGGAATAAGAACCCCCTTTTTGAAACTAACCTTGTTTCTTACCCCTTTGTTGGGTGGAAAGGGCATTATTTGGCACCTCATATTTTTGAACCTAATTTGCCTCCTTAGTCTAAAGCAAATTTACCAACTCCACAAAAGATACTTGTCTACCAGAAACGTTGAGGGAAGTGATCAACATCTTGTAGGAATCTAGCAATGCTCTCAAGATGATAGAGTTCAAGATATCATCATCCATTGGTTTTCCCATAGCATTCAATTTGACTTTCAAGTCTGCCACTCTACAAAGGAATAGATCAATTGTCTCCCTAGAATTCATACTGAGGGTATGTAGTTGAGTTTGAAGGTGTAGAATAGTGGACTAATTATTTCCTTCATACACAGTAATCAAAGCATCCCAAGCTTCCTTACTAGTTTTGGCATCACAGATATGAGGTTGGACCTCATCTATAGTAGCAAGCAAGAGAAACATGAGATCTCTTTTTTCCTTCTTATCCCAAGCTTCTTGATTTTTTCCTACTGTTTGAGGGCGTTTTGTAGTGCCAATAACTACATCCCATAAATATTCCACCTAAAGAATGGCTCTCATATTTGTCTTCCATGGAACAAAGTTAGGACCTTTCAACAACTGTGAATCTGAGAGATACTTGTGAACACTGGCCATTGTGAAGGTTCCTTATATCACCAATTGGTCTCCCTTTCTTTATACCTGCCAGACCTATATATCGAAACTACTCTATATATACCCGCCCTTACGTGAGGGAGACTATAAGTATATACGAGCAACATAATACATGGAACTTAGGCGATATTGAGAGGGCATCATGTTGTTTATGACACCTACCATAGAAATTTTATTCCTCATGCATGGGGCATAACTTCCCCTAAACACTTTGGAGAAAATTTCATTAGGGCTTATGTCTAACAACAATCACGATGTGGGTATGAAATGAAGTGAACAATAGAACTAGTTTACCTTATTTCTCCTCGATGATTGATAGAGAACAAGCTCAGACGTCATTGTTGCAGCTATATTAGGTGGCGGATACAGTAGCCCAAATCACGACAGCATTGCCTGTAAGTGTGGGCTAGAGGTATCACAAATACCGAACACTGCTATGCAATAAATTGCACGAATAGGTGTATATATTTGGGTATTTTCTTTCCTTTTACTTGTGTGATTGTTAATGCAAGAAAACATAAAATTTAAATGCAAAATATCAATCATATATGCCCACAAATTTAACTACTTGAGGTGTCAGGTTCAACTAAAAATGCACCTTTTGCAATGCCATTTTTGAGAATAATAGCACATATTCACATTCCATAATATTATTCCCCCCTTTGTCTTAGAATTTTGCAAGAAAGAAATGCAGATGAAATCCCCCCTTTTTGTTGTAAAATAAAGAAGTGGGAAAAACTTTTGTCCTTTCCAATTCCAATTAAAAAACACTTATCCCTCCAAACACAACTTTGAAAAGAAAAAAAATAGGAATAATACCTCAAAAATAGCCCTTCTGTGTGCTTTGGTGGGAAAAAATTGATCCAGAGAGCCCTCTAATACAAAAAACAACTCCTGAGTAGCAAAAAATTGCAAAAAAATATAAATTTTGACAAAAAATGTTGTTAGGACATCAATTTGTCAAATTTGTATGCTGGAGCGTCATTTTTTTCATGTGGGGCATCAAAAGATGGACGCAGGGCATCAAATGTGACATTCAGGCATCATGTGCCAACACGAGGCGTCATTTTTAAAATTTGGATGGGCACCAAAAAAAATGTTGAGAACCCCTGGACATGATTCGAACAACGGACCTCGTCCGCAGCAATAGGCAACCAAACCAATTGCACCAACTGACGTTGGTGACTTGAAGGATTGAGCGCCTTCACTTTATCCCAATGAAGGCTATGCTTTTTTTTTAAAATAGGATTATTATCCCACATGCATTAGGAGGATGCATTGACATTGGGATAAATAATGAAAGGTCACTGTGGTGATTGCCTTCAGGTGGTCATTTTGCCCTGTCCAACTACGCCATGTCGTCCTCGAAACACGTACTTTGCCCTATCCAACTACACCACGTCGTCCATGAAATACGTACCGTCTGTTGATCTAGAAATGCCACATCACCTTCAGAACATGTGTCCCCTATTGACCTTGTCCTGCCACATCATATCTCATCAGTTTGTCACGTCATCATTCGCCTACCTCGAGGGGTTATCAGGTTTCTGGATTGAGCCTGGTTTCAATCCGAAGTCGAGCGTCAAAATGGTTTGTGTCAGTGTCGTAATAGCATCCACATTGTGTCTTGCATCAGGGTCGAAACAACATCCGTATTGTATCGTGCGTCAGAGTTGAAACAACATGTTGCCTAGTCTCTTCATCGCCTCTCCCAGGGCCTGCATCTATCTTGGAGTATATTTGTGGATGGAGGAGTAGTTAGTAACCACCTTGCCCAACCATGTGCTCTGATACCATAAAGAAGTTTGCACAACAATTATCGATCCATGTTATTGAATGGTTTATATAAATATTACAATGTAGTTGAGGTAGTTACCCAACTACCAACTAACTTGGAGAGCGCCTATGAGCGCTATTTTGTTACCATGCCCAAAAATGTAATATCAACATTGAGCGCTATTTTGTTACCATGCCCAAAAATGTAATATCAACATTAACCTAAATGCTAACAGATGATTAATTCTCCAAAGATCAATTTTTGCTTTTGTTTCCAAAGGTCATCTAAAAGGACCTAGGGGGCTTGACTGTTGCGCCTCCAAGCATTATTATATAGCGGCCTAAGCAGGCCCCCTAACGTTAATCATATTTTCAAGTGTTTGTTAAGTTTTCTTGTAGGAAAACAAGAATTATTAATAACATTGGATAGAAGTATAAAAGAAAGAATCAACCATCGGATAAACTAAGTGTCCTGATTAATCTTTAGGCTATTCGTTGAGTGTTTTATATTTCTTTTGTAAACCCTAGATTTGATTTAAAAGAAAATATATTAATTAATTTTTAGGCATTGAAAGATAACAGCATATAGTGTGCACTTAGGGTTAATTATGTTTGTGCATTTCTTCTTGAATCCTTGTTTAAAGATTGTTTATTTAAAACCCTAGGTTAGAAGAGCATTCAAAGGAAGAATCATACTAAGGCTTAGCTCTTGTATTTTTGTATTCTGTATTTCTGCATTGTCCTTTATCTTTTATAGTATAGATCTAGAAAGGCCAAACTTAGGTGATTACTTGAAAACTGAATACATCAAACATCCCAAAATCCTAAGGACTTGGAGCGAGTCCTTAAACCATTCCTGGTGAACCCTTCCCCCTAGTACCAAGTGTAGAGAACAACATACCCCTACGGTTCACCTCATAAGGCTTTCTATCTTTGCGGATCCAGCCTTTTTGGGAATTGTATGTGATAGGGCAGTTTTCCCCCTCTACACATATGAAGTCATCCAATGACATATCCTCGTCGTCACTAAGATACTCCAACATACTGTAGTTGTTACCCAACTGAATATTGGTCATATGAAGTCGCATTTCTAGAGCAACATCTTCTTCTACAGATCCCCTTCTCAGGCTGCGAGAGCGCCTGGCGTTAGTTGGAGGAAATATCCTAGAGGACTATGAAGCAACCATTATTACATCCGTCCGTTGAGACTGAGGAGCCTCATTGTTGGTAGTTTTAGCTGGAGGATCAAATTTTTTGTTTTCATATCCTTTTTCTACCATTTGTTACTTTTTCCTTTTCATATCTTTTTTTACCAGTTGTGAGACATGTGAGACATGTGTTGACTTGGACTGTGTACCTTTAGAAGCAGCCAAACGTGAGACATGTGCTAACTTGGATTGTGTACCTTTAGAAGCAGCCAAATGTGTATTTTATGCCCTTCCACAATCATCCAACCATCCTCCTATGGTTGAGGAGTGGGTGCACTCGTTGTGGTGGGGCTTTGCTTGTCTCTATTATGCGGCATCAAGGGACAATCTTTGATCTTGTGTGTTGAGGACTGACACCGAAAACAAGTGTTGGGCAAATTAATGTAGAGGACCCGTTGGGATAACACAATGTCACCAGTATGTCAATAGACTCCTTGAGATCTCAAGAAATATCAATCTTGATGCAAACATGTTTTTTAGGGTGTTTTTGAGGGTGTGCATGAAAACATTTGTTCGCTTCCAACAAAATGACATGCCCAAGAGGGGTTGTTATGCGACTGAGAAAGGGCCACAAAGGTAGAGGGATTCCTAGGAATTCCACCCACACATGGACTTTGGTAGATATTTCCTCAGAAAGAGAAAAGTCACGGGTCCAAGGAAAAAAAACAAGCAAAGAGCTACATTCTCATGTACCAGGGGCCATGTTCGTAAATCACAATAGCATGGGTTGTTTCCACAAAGTTAAACAAGAAAAATCCCTTTGTAAGGTTTTGAACCATTGTTAGCTTGACTCCATGAGGAGTCCAAGCTATGTTAACCTAGGCCCTAAGGGAAGACTCATTAAGGATGCGTCCAATAAAATACCTGACAAGGATGATTGATTCTAAACTGTGACATGCATAATCAACTTTAGGTAATGAAATAATTACATAGAAAAATGAGGGTTACCTTGAGGACAATTCTTAGCACAACCCTGCATAGTTGGATGAGAGGAGCCATTGTTGCATGCATTCTATTCTACAACGCCAATACTATGCATTAGTCTGCCAAAATTGGAAACTATAATGATACTCAAAACCCTAGCATCTTCTTCCTTAACTTCAAAACCCTAGAATCCACTCCAAGCGCAATGGAGCTTCTCTCCACGTACCATGATTTCAAAACCTTACTGTTGAACTTTATCTTTCGAAAGAAAACAAAAAATCTTCAAATGATTTTACGTTCAAACTTGATCTTTCTATACGGGATTTGAGATGTGCCAAACACAAGAATATTCCAAATGATTTTACTTTTAACCTTCATCTTTTTAATAATAATAAATAAATAAAACTTAAAATTATAGAAACACATAAAATATAATAAAAATTGTTTTTGTGGAATTCTCCTTATAAAAATTCAAGAGAAGTAATCTGATATACCCCAACTGAAACTCATTTTTTTTGTTTTTAAATAATTTACTCGAATATAATAATATTCTTTGAGTGATCTATTTACCTGGCTGGCCCAAGCTAGAAAATGCCAACATCTTCAAATTTTGTTTTATTGAAAAATTCGGGTAATAAATTCAAATAGATCGGCTTTCATTCTCCTATTTAGAAAAATAATATTTTGATCTTCCTTTCTAGAAAAATAATATTCTGATCTTCCTTTCTACAATTTTGTAGTCAAATATTTTTTTAGTCTTTGCTACCTAAGTCGGTGGATATGACCTAATCCTGACCGCTTTGAAAAAAAAAGTGTTCTATGTTGTCACAACCCAAAATTTCTCTCAAAAAATTTGCACAATTTTGTTATTTAACCCAACTCGATTTTAGGCATAATTTTTCCACACTTCAAGACTAATTACCATTGCAGTTGGTGTCTTAAGTGCTCGGGACCGACCAAATTCCCGCAAGAATTCGCCTTATAGGATCTTAGCTCCTTTCTCGAGACTATCCAGATCCTGGCATGGGGTTGTCCTTTCAGGGCCCATAACACCTAAAAGGGTGGACGTTGTAATCCCCTGTCCAAAGCACAAGGATTCACAATCCTTATTTACATTGGTCCTCTGACCCATTTACTTTGGAACCAGTGTTATTATGCCAGTGCTAATCATTGACCCTCTACTAAGGTTTGACTAGAGTTCGTCATCGCATGGCTTATGGACTAGGTGATCAAGATCCATCTCCGATTGACGGTAATGATGCCCATACCATCTACCGTTGGATCTTCCAAGTACATGATTAGCTCTCTAATCATGCCTCACGTTGGCTACTCCTCAACCAAAACGGACTATTGAGCACCCTCACTTACTAACCGACTGCCTTCCTGGAGCAACGTCCCATACCGCCGCTCTTTGTTCTCAAGAGCTTAGACCACTGTCCTTCATGGTTGGAGAAACAAATAGCACAGTCTCACATAAGTCGCCCCACAGTTTAGTGTGATTAGGTGGGTTTTCTCCTTTAGCATAGCTTACTAAAAACTTTTATGTATAACAGTTTTGGTTTGTTCTATGGAATACACATTTATATAATTTTAAGTTCGAGCTACCCCTTGTTTTTAATGTGAGAACGAGAAAATGTATGCATCACCTATTATGCTATTAATCCCATTTTTATTTTATATTATTATTATTAATATATATATTTTTATATATTTTTTAAATTCTTATTTATTGTTATATTTTATTTATTTATTTAAATAAATATTTTTAAACATTCACACTTAAACAAGCATCATGCAGGCAATGCAATGACAGTCATACACAACATGCAGTTATACGAGTGCAACCAATTCAACTAGGATGATCTTTATATGCAAATTCCTATAGTGGGCTTCTATGTACCCGCGGATCAAATTGCACGAGGCAAAACAAACGCTTCTCAATCTCTACCTTTGTTAAGGGGTGGGTGTTTTTTTCCTCTACCATGGCACGTGAACCTGCATCTGCATTACAAAACGCGGAATCATATTCTTCCAAATAAAATAATCACAAGTGGCGAGGATGTGACATGTTCAATGTTTTTTTACTATGTATTTTGATCATACAAATTAATTTTATGTTCAATATTTTTTTACTATGTATTTTGATCATAAAAATTAATTTTATGTTATTATTTTTATGAATGTTAACCTATGAGCAATTAAGAGAGGTAGATGTTTAATTGATCCTTCACCGCCAATTAATATCATCGTCTTTGGTCAAGTATTTGCCTTGCGATATTCATCTCAAGTTTTTGATCAAAATAGAAGAAAGTGTCAACGTGTGTACATTCATTCTTCTTCAAAGTCTCTATGATTAATGGCAGGGAAGATTCCATCCGACTTGGACAATTTTTTTATATCTGTGACCAAGGAGAGGAGGCAGTCATTGGCCAATTACATTTCACATGTTTGGGGATTTTGGACAGAAGTAAAATTTTTCATGAAAGTACAGGACAACCATTTGAATCTTGCCACGACAGAACTCACTTATGTATATATTCAATGTTATGTTCATCACTTGAATTTATCAATACCCATATATGAGATCACATCTGTTGACACTTTTCTCAAACACCAAACCGCATAAGTTAGTCCTAGAGCAGATGTCCGGCAAATGATCTTTCACTGATAGATAGATAGAGGTGGGATTATCGAGACTATTGGATAGTTTTTGGTCAAAATAGAAGAACGTGTCAAGGTGTGTCTATTCATTCTTCTTCTTGGATAAATTTTTAAAGTCTCTATGGAAAATTTCATCTGACTTGGACAATTTTTTGACCTGTGACCAATGAGAGGGGAAGTCATTGGCCAATTACATTTCACATGTTTGGGGATTTGCAGAGAAGTCAACTCTTTGCTGGTGTTTGCATGATCTCATGAAAGTACAGAACAACCATTCGAATCTTGCCATGACAAAACTCACTTGTGTATATATTCAATGTTATGTTCATCACATGAATTTATCAATACCCATATACGAGATCACATCTGTTTGACACTTTTCTCAAACACAAAAACCGCGTAAGTTAGTCCTAGAGCAGATGCCCAGTGGGGTAGGGCAAATGATCTTTCACTGATAGATAGATAGAGGGGGAATTATCGAGACTATTAGATAGTTTTTGGTCCAAATAGCAGAACGTGTCAACATGTGTCTATTCATTCTTCTTCTTGGATAAATTCTCAAAGTCGCTATGGAAGATTTCATCTGACTTGGACAATTTTTTTAACCTGTGACCAATGAGAGAGGGAAGTCATTGGCCAATTACATTTCACATGTTGGGGATTTTGCAGAGAAGCCAACTCTTTAATGGCATGGAAGATTTCATCTGACTTGAACAATTTTTTAGACCTGTGACCAATGATAGGGGAAAGTCATTGGCCAATGACATTTCACATGTTTGGGGATTTTGTAGAGAAGTCAACTCTTTGCTGGTGTTTGCTTGATTCCATGAAAGTACAGGACAACCATTTGAATCTTGCCATGACAGAACTCATGTATATATTCAATGTTATGTTCATCACATGAATTTATCAATACCCATATACGAGATCACATCTGTTGGACACTTTTCTCAAACACAAAAAACGCGTAAGTTAGTCCTAGAGCAGATGCCAGTTGGGTAGGACAAATGATCTTTCACTGATAGTTAGATAGAGGTGGGATTATCGAGAGTCAAGACTATTGGATATTTACCTTTCATAGGAATTTGGGGTGAATAGTCTTTCAAGTAAGTGTGGTACCCAAGTCTTGGAGATCTACTAGCATCGGGCATATAGTAGAGTTTCTCCACAATCAAGCTTTGAGCTCAGGCCAAGTGCTGGATTCCAGCGGATAGGCCACGGGACTAGACTATATCCGCCTTGCCCCAGGTTTAAGTCTCTAGTGTCGTCTGTAGTTGGCTTCTCTGTGGTTTCTACAGCTTGGAACTCAGGGGTGCCAATAAATTGTCGATTAGCACCTCACATACAATTGGGCATTTCAAACCTTCTTGTTGAGGTGAGGCTAATAGGCTTTACCATTCACAGAGTTGGGGTGATCCCTTCTGCAATTAGGCCTAGTTATTAGGTCACCGGAGTCCCTAGTGTGGGGTGACCTATACATACCCCTTACAAGGAGGTTTGTTGCAGCCGGGCTTTGAACTTGGGTAGCCTAATAAGTGTGGATTAGCACTTGAGCGCTGAATTGGGTGTCTTAATAAGTGTGGTTTATCATTTGACCTCTGAATATGCGTTAGCTATTTGATACCTGAGCCTCACAAACTTAAAATCAAAGAAATGGCCTTGTATTGACTCCATGGGACTCTTCATTGCACTATAATCAATGCTGAAGACCTTGTAGATGAACTCCGGTTCACAGGTCAGGCACTGTTGGTCACGAATCTGCCACAGGAAAGGATTTTTACATTAAGTGCACCCTAGACCCGGCCAACATTGAAAGGCTGGGAGAGAGAAATGTCTCCCAGACCAATCTCTAGAGTGGGCTGGTTCCCTTACTATTCTAAATTTGTTTTAAGATCAAAGTTGCAGGAAAGAAATTGTAAAGCTGCGAAAAGAAACGGGAAATATGGCCGTAGCCGAAGTTATAAGATCGGGAAGAACAACAGCAGATCACTTAAAGTACAGCAATAGCAAATAACAGAAGATATCAACTTAATTCCCTTACAACCGTACGCAGAAAATCCCTCCAAGATTACATTCCAGGACTCACTCCCTCACAAGCAATATTCAAATCCAACATGCAGAATTCAAATGAAACAACAACTAAGGAATATGAGTGTTATTAGAAACGTAAATAACAGAAAGGAAAATCACACAAACAGCTGCTTGAAAAATCAGAGGCCAATTCTTTCATTCATGCAATGAACTTCAAGCTTTCAGCAAAAGTATCTCAAACTCCCGACCCTTGCAAATGAGATTTACATTGGTTTTTATAGAGGTCTGACCCCTGTGCAGCATTTAAAATTTGCAACAGACCTCCTCGAGATCTACAATTTGTGCAACGGAAACAATGAAACGATTCCTTTGAACCCAGCCTCGAAGAACCCAGAAATTGAATGCAATTAGGCGTCGGCAGTCGTCTTCATTAAATTTCTTGAAAATATGCATGAAACCGTTAGAAAAATAGCGAACAGCAGCTTCGAATCCTAGAAATCTTTAATTCTGGTGGCTTGGGTACGTTCTTCGACCTTGACCGCATTGGAAATCAGCAAAATATTTAAATTCTGGCAAGCATTTAATCTTCGAAAATTGAAAAAACCTTATCGGGCCATTTAAACTGTGTTTTGGCGGGAAACTGTCGCAGGTCACGAAAACGTGACAGGTCGCGAAATCGCGACGTCTTTTTGGTCCGTACACTTCTGCTGCTGGAACCTGCGAAAATTCTCCCTGTCGCGAAATCGCTGCATATTCGGCTTCATTATCTCCCTCGCTAGCTTGCACCGCGAAAACGAGACGCTGCGCGATTTCGCTACGCTTTCTGTCTTTCGGCTCTTTCTTCCCTTCTAACCCGTGAAAATGGAACATGTAGCGATTTCGCTACACCTTTCCGGCAGTCTGTACGGCCTTGCTCATAGGCCGCGAAAATGCGACACTTTTGCCTTAGAATGTCTTCAACTTCACCCTGTCGCGATTTCGCTACGCCTTTGAGCACTTAGTCTTTTTTCAACAATGTGTCGCGAAATCGCTACCATCTCCTGCCTTCTGCATGGTTTTCACTTTCTGTCGCGATTTCGCGACGTCTGCATCTTGCTTGGCCTTATCGTCGAAAGTGTAGCGATTTCGCTACAACTTCCGTGTCTTAAGCTTTTCTTTCCAAAACTGCCGCGATTCTGTAACATGTAGCGATTTCGCTACGTCTTTTCCTTTCCGTACCATTTGCCACTCTTTGTCGCGATTTCGCGACGTCTTTTGCCTTGCTGGAACTCCTTAAAAGTGTAGCGAAATCGCTACGCTTTTGTGCCTTAGACTCCTTTTCAACAAATGACCCGCGATTCTGGAACATGTAGCGATTTCGCTACACTTTTTGCTTTGTTTAGCTCCATTTCATAACTGTAGCGATATCGCTACCATTTTGCAACTTAAGCCCTTTGAAGCCACCCGCGCCGCGAAAACGCGACGCGTCGTGATTTCGCGACGTCTTTCGACTTATGCACTGTGCGTCCGTTTTCGTCGCGATTTCGCTACGACATTGAGTTTTACGCCTTCAGCTGAGTTTTGTCGCGATTTCACGACAGTTTGTCACTTTGCCCTCCTTTGCTCGTCGCAAGCCGCGAAAATCAAACACGTCGCGATATCGCAACGGTTCTGCCCACCTGCATCCGTTGACCGCGATTTTGCAACACATCGCGATATCGCGACGATTTTCGGACTTAGTCATTTTTTGCTCTTTTTGCATCAAAACCAGTAGAGAAGTTAGAATTGCAACAACTTAATCATGAATAATCAACAATCAAATTAATGTGGCAAAAATGCCAACATTCTTGGCGGCTCATGGGGTATACAGTTCTGCTATATGCAAGAATCCAGGCCTGAATCCATTGGGCAACAGAGTCATAAAAACTTAGAACAGAAAGCTGGCTGCTGTGGTACATCTCAGTGGACTGCTGCAATAACTTTTGCTGAATAGCTGAAACTGAAAGAACCTGCATGTGACTGATTATGGAATGGAAACAAATGGAATGATGAAATAATGGAATGAGATCCTGCGGATGCGCAGGCGGTGAAATGCAAATGAAATAGGGATATTATAAAATGGAATGGGTGAAAAGTGACGCGGTAGACAGTAACAAAGAGCTTCTATGCTACCAGCTGCGATGGAAGTGGAATGGAAGTAAATGAAACAATGAAATGCTAATGAGAAACATGAAGGTTGTGGAATGAAAATGAACTGGGGAAATAAACTGTAAATAAATGCGTAAAATGACAGAACTTAGAAGAAAGGGATAAGAAGGAGCGGAAATAATAGGAATGGGGAAAAGAAACAACAACCGTGGCTTTTTTTTTTTTTTACTACAGAAGAAAAAGAAGAAGAAGGAGTAAGATGAAGGGAAGGAAAGAAAAAGGGAAGGGAAAAGAAGAATTTTCTAGAAAGCCATCAACTGCTGGGAGGAGAAAAACAAAAGAAAAACAAAAGGCACCTACGGCTCGCAGGCAAAAAGAACCGAGGTGGACAAATAAAAACAAAACATTTTTTTTTTTCGTTTTTACTATATACAAGGGTTTACGACATGATTGGGATGTCGCCACCACAAACCCAGTCTCAAGGATTATCCGGTAAATCTGCAATGTCCCGACCAGATCTGATCATATTTGAGTCGGTCCTTGAAATTAGGCTGGCTTCTTCCTGAAGTTCTCCATGTTGCAGACATGGGCAAGGTATGCTGCATGCCAGTACCCACACAATTGACAAATAATGGAGCAAAGAAATTTACCATATGACGGGCTCCCGTAGGTACCAGTTGTAGTAATGACTGAAGCCAATCCCACCATCTTGAAGGGTTCTCTAATTGTGGACTGAGAACAGGTTCCTCCAATTCCTGGATCCGATCACAGGAATTGTCCAGCAACAATCCTTTCTTCAGGATCTCTGCAGATTCTTCCTCTCGATCCGGCATGCTCAATAGGTTCTGACTAAATACTTGCATGTTATGCCCTGGGATACAAACAGGGTGCAAAGATGTGCCCTCCTTGTGCTCATGTTCTTGAACTTGAATCTCTTCTTCTTCTTCTTCACTCATCTCCTCTTGATCCAACTTCTGATAGAAACTACAAGCAACCATATTGTTCATTGCCGGGAAAGTTCTTGCATATTCCAATCCTTGGCTTTGGATGAGATCTGTCCCTTGAGCTCCACACAACTGCATCTCAGGTTTCTGCTCAGTATAAGGGATCTGGCATGAAAAATACTGCGCGGCATAGACAGGAGCAACAACTACCGGAGAAAGTAATGGAGTTTCTCCCCACGGTAATTTTCCTAATAAGAGCAAAAGTTGTTCCGCTCGCACTGCTTCCTCAAAGATTTGCGGGAACCTTCGTTCACCTGATTGCAACAAGATGAGGCCTATATCTGGATGGAAAGCTCGAACATAGAAGAGGTGGGCTTGGGTGGGTGTCGGACGGATCTTCTCTGGAATCCTCTTCCAGCTTCTCAAGAATCGGACATTGAAGTCCGTGATGCTCTCTAGAGATGCTCGCTTGATGTATATTAAAAACTGAAAGAGATCCTGAGAACTGTAAAAGGGATCTTCGTCAAATCTTCTGATTAGTGCTCCCGCTAGATCATCCCATGAGCTGATGCTTTGACGCCTGAGCAGTCTGTACCACTGCAACGCCCTTCCTTCCAAAGACAAGACCAGAAGTCTGATCATGACATCCTCGTGATTTATGACATGGATGAGTGACAAAGTAGCAATATCTTCAACATGCTCCAGAGCCATGCCTTCGGTACCATCATATTTTGCTAGGGCCTTCAGGGCACCTTTGGGAATTTCATGCCGGATTTGGAGATTCAGAGGGCCAGGATCATCCCATCTAGGACAAACCCTCACCTTTGTAGCAGTGGTCTGCGGGATCATGGCTATCGCCATTAAGTCAGAGTCGCCAAGTGAACATTTTTTCCTCCGCTTATAAGGTCAAGGCTGCTCACCAAACCTTGATTCCTCTGGGGTATCTTCTTAGCTTGAAAAAGGCAGGCGTCCATGATCAAGAAATTTGGATCTTCAACTCAGCAAAGTCGCCAGATGAACTTACAAATCTCCGCTATGAGGCCAAGACAGCTCATCAAATCTTGATACCTCCGAGTATTAAACAATGAAACATACAATCTCACCGATTATGGATCTTTTGAGACAGAAGAAGTCTATCCCACCGGGTGTGCCAAAAACTCTGGGCCCGAAAGAGCCATCCCACCGAGCGTGCCAAAAACGTTGGTCACGAATCTGCCATAGGAAAGGATTTTTACATTAAGTGCACCCTAGACCCGGCCAACATTGAAAGGCTGGGAGAAAGAAATGTCTCCCAGACCAATCTCCAGAGTGGGCTGGTTCCCTTACTATTCTAAACTTGTTTTGAGATGAAAGTTGCAGGAAAGAAATTGTAAAGCTGCGGAAAGAAACGGGAAATATGGTCGTAGCCGAAGTTACAAGATCAAGAAGAACAACAGCAGATCACTTAAAGTACAGCAACAACAAATAACAGAAGATATCAAATTAATTCCCTTACAACCGTACGCAGAAAATCCCTCCAAGATTACATTCTAGGACTCACTCCCTCACAAGCAATATTCTCCAACATGCAGAATTCAAATGAAACAACAACTAAGGAATATGAGTGTTATTAGAAACGTAAATAACAGAAAGGAAAATCACACAAACAGCTGCTTGAAAAATCAGAGGCCAATTCTTTCATTCATGCAATGAACTTCAAGCTTTCAGCAAAAGTATCTCAAACTCCCGACCCTTGCAAATGAGATTTACATTGGTTTTTATAGAGGTCCGACCCCTGTGCAGCATTTAAAATTTGCAACAGACCTCCTCGAGATCTACAATTTGTGCAACGGAAACAATGAAACGATTCCTTTGAACCCAGCCTCGAAGAACCCAAAAATTGAATGCAATTAGGCGTCGGCAGTCGTCTTCATTAAATTTCTTGAAAATATGCATGAAACCGTTAGAAAAATCGCGAACAGCAGCTTCGAATCCTGGAAATCTTTAATTCTGGTGGCTTGGGTACGTTCTTCGACCTTGACCGCATTGGAAATCAGCAAAATATTTAAATTCTGGCAAGCATTTAATCTTCGGAAATTCGAAAAACCTTATCGGGCCGTTTAAACTGTGTTTTGGCGGGAAACTGTCGCAGGTCGCGAAAACGTGACAGGTCGCGAAATCGTGACGTCTTTTTGGTCCGTACACTTCTGATGCTGGAACCTGCGAAAATTCTCCCTGTCGCGAAATCGCTGCATATTCGGCTTCATTATCTCCCTCTCTAGCTTGCATCGCGAAAACGAGATGCTGCGCGATTTCGCTACGCTTTCTGTCTTTCGGCTCTTTCTTCCCTTCTAACCCGCGAAAATGGAACATGTAGCGATTTCGCTACACCTTTCCGGCAGTCTGTACGGCCTTGCTCATAGGCCGCGAAAATGCGACACTTTTGCCTTAGAATGTCTTCAACTTCACCCTGTCGCGATTTCGCTACGCCTTTGAGCACTTAGTCTTTTTTCAACAATGTGTCGCGAAATCGCTACCATCTCCTGCCTTCTGTATGGTTTTCACTTTCTGTCGCGATTTCGTGACGTCTGCATCTTGCTTGGCCTTATCGTCGAAAGTGTAGCGATTTCGCTACAACTTCCGTGTCTTAAGCTTTTCTTTCCAAAACTGTCGCGATTCTGTAACATGTAGCGATTTCGCTACGTCTTTTCCTTTCCGTACCATTTGCCACTCTTTGTCGCGATTTCGCGACGTCTTTTGCCTTGCTGGAACTCCTTCTTAAAAGTGTAGCGAAATCGCTACGCTTTTGTGCCTTAGACTCCTTTTCAACAAATGACCCGCGATTCTGGAACATGTAGCGATTTCGCTACACTTTTTGCTTTGTTTAGCTCCATTTCATAACTGTAGCGATATCGCTACCATTTTGCAACTGAAGCCCTTTGAAGCCACCCGCACCGCGAAAACGCAACGCGTCGCGATTTCGCGACGTCTTTCGACTTATGCACTGTGCATCCGTTTTTCGTCGCGATTTCGCTACGGCATTGAGTTTTACGCCTTCAGCTGAGTTTTGTCGCGATTTCGCGACAGTTTGTCGTTCTGCCCTCCTTTGCTCGTCGCAAGCCGCGAAAATCGAACACGTCGCGATATCGCGACGGTTCTGCCCACCTGCATCCGTTGACTGCGATTTTGCGACACGTCGCGATATCGTGACGGTTTTCGGACTTAGTCATTTTTTGCTCTTTTTGCATCAAAACCAATAGAGAAGTTAGAATTGCAACAACTTAATCATGAATAATCAACAATCAAATTAATGTGGCAAAAATGCCAACAGGCACCCAGGCTCCTGAGAAAGGTCAGTAGGATTAAGTTGCTTACGAAAACTTCATTTTTTTTAGTAGTTAATTCTGTAGTATTGGTAGCTCTAATTTAATTTTGGTTTTATCAGATGGTGGAAAGGATTGAGGCCAAAGTGAAGCTTGGTAGAGGAGCAAGCAGGATCTATGCTACCATTGAACTGGGAAAGAGCACAGTGGCAAGGACAAGGGTTGTGGATGACGATCCTGTCAACCCGGAATGGAAGGAAAGCTTTCACATCTTGTGGATGACGATCCTGTCAACCCGGAATGGAAGGAAAGCTTTCACATCTTTTGTGCTCACTATGTTTCTAATGTAACCATTAATGTTAAGAGTGATGATGCAGTGGGTGCTCATGTGATTGGCAAGGCCACAATTCCTCTGGCCAAGTTCCTCTCAGGGAGGCCCCTGAAAGAGACTTGTGATCTCTTTTTTGAAGGGAATTCAAAGAAAAGAGGTAAGGTTCAGGTCATATTACAGTATACCAGTGTACAGAGGGATCCCTCTTGGGGAACAGGGATACCTGGTCAAGATTACCAAGGTGTCCCATTTACATTTTTCCCCCAAAGAAATGGGTTTAGGATCACTCTATACCAAGATGCACATATGCAGCCAGGTTTTCTTCCGAGGATCTCTTTAGATAGTGGAATGGTGCGTCAAGAAACCAGATGTTGGGAGGACATAAACCATGCAATATCTAATGCCAAGTACTTCATTTACATTGCAGGTAAGAGGAATTTGTCAATCTACTTTTCTAGCAGTTGCTTTGTCTTCTTTGTCGCAAATTATGGGAGTCGTAGGTGTCTGGACTATGCCCAAAAGTTTATTTGAACTTGTGAATAAGAAGTTCTAGAACCAATATCAGGAAGAACTAGTAATGACACTTACAGGGCACTAGAGTAAGCCTATAAGCAATGCTGCATCCAAATATTTTTCCAATTGAAATGCTGTTGAAACTTAGGGTAGGATCCAGTTAGGCATTTTAGAAGGCAATGATTTCAAAAATATAGAGATGTTGTTTACATTAATGTTGGATTCCAGCTGCTCAAAGTGAGTTTCACTGTAACTCCTGGGTATACAGGTAGAAGTGAAGGCAATTTTTTTAGATCACATCCAAGCCTCATGGGCATATGAGGACCCTTGTGGTAGTAAGGAAACATTTTCCGTTTACCTAAGTTATATTTGGTGAATTCCGTCTCTTTGAGTTCTGACCCTTTGTCCAAGCTTTTGGTAAATTAGGGTATTGCCAATCCGTGTAAACTTGAGGTTAGACGATCTGCGACCTCTTCCTGCTATGTAGAGGGGAGGAGAGAGGATACATGTTTAATGAAATCCACATATGTAAGTATGCCACAAGTAAGTCAATAGCCTGTAATTCAGAAATGCATCGGGATGATAGCAACGACAGGTAAGTGGATCCAAAATCAGAGACAAGCACCATTACGATGACAGTACGGAAACAAGAATTTGCTAACAAAATAAATGCTTGCTTCTTAAGTCATTAGTGTTATTGTTCCCTACAAGCAGTAGCCTCCATGCTTCGAAATAATTGAGACCACACTGCCTGCTAAGGTTTAAAATGTTTTGAGCAAAAGGTACAGAAATTTCAGAAGCTTCCTTCTATTAGCAGCATATATGAACAGGGTTATATATTTTTTTCATTTATGAGTTCATTGTGAACTCCTACAATATTCCTGTATCTTGTTTCTCATAAACACAAACATGGAGTTCATGTCCAATATTTTGATATACTTATTCCTTATCTTGGGATCTTATTCGATTACTTAATCTGGAGTTTTGCCCCCAAAAACTTGTTAGTATGCTAGCACAGACCCATACAAAGGTAAAGGTAAAGATGATTTTTTAGGTCACAGCCAAGCCAGCGCGTCTTCTGGACATACGAGACCCCTTGTGTAAGCAAGAGAAAATTTTCATCTTACCTTGTACTTATTAGTTCAATAATGCACTTCCATAGGCTTTGACCTTTTGATCAAGACCATAATAAATCATGAGTATTTCCAACCTGTTTAATCCTGAGGTACTAAACCCAAGTTGAATATTCATCGACAATAAGTAGTGATTCCAAAGATCATTGTTTTGGCACCGGTGCATGTCTGCAAGGTCCATTCCCTCAAATACAGGTAAAAATCTATCAGCAGAAAAAATGACTTAGAAGCAATTCCAGAAATCACAATGCCAATAATGCGTCTCATAATACTGAATGTCATGCCAATCAAGTATTTGTGTCACCTTTCATGCTATGGAATTCTTTTATCGTACTCTGTCGTTTACTCATCGGTGCTTTCTAAACCTTTGTTGTTTTCACCAAAAACTTGCTCTCAGAAATTGATTCCCGTTTATCCCAAAGATGACCAAAATAAATTTAGGAGTACAGAACCAACAGTGAAGGACTAATTAACCATAAGGTGCATAATACAGAAAGCGAAACCTTAGAATCGGCAGTAGCACCATATTTGAATGGGTTTTGTCTTCATTTAAATTAACATGTCTATTCTAGTGAAAGCGGCTACTAGCACTCCAAATGTTGTACTATGTCCTCCTAGCTCTAGTAGCTGCATATATACCTCAATTACCAATAAGCTGTGACATTGCCCAATTGAATTTGCAGGATGGTCAGTAAATACATCAATAAGGCTAGTTCGGGATCAAATTACAGGGGAAGGGGAAACACTTGGAGAATTACTGAAAAAGAAAGCAGATGAGAGCTGCAGGGTGCTTCTCCTTGTTTGGGATGACAGGACATCCAACAGAAGCAGAGGCTTGCCAAACTTAAGTATCATGGGCACCCACGATGAAGAGACATTCGATTTCTTCAAGTCTACCAATGTTAAATGTGTGCTTTGCCCAAGAAATCCAGACAGTGGACTAAGCATAGTACAAGGAATGACAGTAGGCACCATGTTTTCCCACCATCAAAAGTCCATAACAGTAGATTCTGAGATTTCACCGTCAAGTCCCCACAGACGAATTGTATCATTTGTGGGTGGGCTTGATCTCTGTGATGGTCGTTATGATGACCAACACCACTCCTTGTTTCGCACCCTTAACTCGGTCCATAAAGATGACTTCTATAATGAATGCTTCAAGGGAGCTTCATTGAAGTTTGGAGGATCTGGAAGCGTCAAGGGAGCTTCATTGAACTTTGGAGGATCTGGAAGCGTCAAGGGAGCTTCATTGAGCTATGGAGGACCTAGAGAGCCATGGCATGACATTCATGCCAAAGAGAAGGCCCTGTGGCTTGGGATGTTCTCACCAACTTTGAACAGAGGTGGATGAAACAAGGTGTACAAGGACATCTATTAAATATCTCCTCTAATAGGGACATAATTCCAATGACATCAGTCACTGAAGCATTTGATCCTGAGACCTGGAATGCTCAAGTTTTCCGTTCCATAGATGGAGGTGCTGCTTTTGGGTTCCCAACAATACCAGATGAGGCTTCTAAAATGGGATTAGTTACTGGAAAAGACCAAGTAATTGAAAGAAGTATACAGAATGCCTATATCCATGCCATTCGCCGCGCAAAGGACTTCATATACATTGAGAACCAGTACTTCTTGGGCAGTAGTGCTTCCTGGGACTCATTGCAGGAGACTGGTTGTGATCATCTGATACCAATTGAATTGGCTCTGAAAATTGTTAAGAAAATTGAGGCTGGGGAGCGATTTACAGTGTATATTGTTATTCCCATGTGGCCTGAGGGCTCACCTGATAACCGGATTGTTCAGCCCATTTTGAGATGGCAAAGGAAGACCATGGAGATGATGTACAAGGAAATTTCTCAGGCTCTCATTGCAAAAGGAATGAATGATGTTCATCCAAAGGATTACCTTTCATTTTTCTGTTTGGGTAACCGGGAAAGCAAGGTGCCCGGTGAATATGAGCCTATAAAGTCAGTACAGGAACAAATCATTGTTGAACATTACAGAAAAGCCCAGGAGAACAGACGGTTCATGATATATGTGCATTCCAAAATGATGATTGGTAAACCCAAATCAATCTTCCTATACTTTGTAGATTTTCTTGTGGTTTTATCTCTGTATGTTTGCTTTCAATCTCTGCATTGTTTGTTTGATTCACTGATCTCGAGTGCCTTTAGGGTCAAGATAGCTTATGAAAACTACATATAATCTTTTGTATTCAAAGTGTATTTCACTTCAACCACAAAACTTGGAAAGGGGCTTTGTTTTTATAGTAACATCTCATTGCATGAAACTATGTTACTGTTTCAGGAAGGTACCATAGAATTTTTCTTTCTGCTTGGCAAATTTGGGCAAGATTATAGGGCATCTTTATCATGGTGTAGGGTAAGCTTAGGGCACATTCTTAAGATTTAAACCTAAGTCATGTTAAGTAGCTTGCTTGACCAACTTTTTTAAGGTTTAAACAAGGGTCATGTTCAAATGTTCCCTATGTTCATTACATCAACCACTTTACCATCTGAGCCATCTTATTATGGTGATGAAGGTTTAAATCTGGATCACACTTTTACAAGTGTTCTTTTGTTATAACCATTACACCACAATCCCTTTGACATGGAGATGCTATGCATTGAAATAAAAAGAAAGACCTCATGTTTTGTTGGAAAGTCACCTTTCATTTGAGAATTATCAAAAGAGGAACAGTTAAAACACTGGACATAAGTTTTATGGCATTCACTGGAAAACTTATATAGTAATTCTCTCTAAGAGTTTATTGAAAAGCTCGAGTTTTCTAAAACTTATTGGAAAACAATGGACCAAAGTTTTATTTCATTCAGTGGAAAACTGTTATAGTAGATCTTCTTTGAAGCTTTTATTAAAATGACCAAGTTTTGAAAATGTTATGGAAAAATGAATCCTATAAGAATAAAGGCAAAGGTGTTTCTTTAGATTATAACCAAGGTCACAGACCTTTTGAAGGTATGAAATAGAGGAAAATAATTTATATGTCGAGTTCAGTTGTGTATTTTTCTGAACTTTGGCACTTTGACCATACTGATGCCAAATCAAGTGTTGAGAATCTAAACTAAATAAGCACTTCAATTTTTCACACGTTGTTTAGTTTGACATTGTGCACCTTTCTGATTTTTTTTCACTTTTTCCTTTCATGCATTGAGTTCAATTGTATACCTTCCTAAGTTTTCTAAAACTTATTTCACTTTGACCATAGTAATGCTAAATCAAGTCTTATCAATCCTAGAGAGTGTCTAAACCAAATAAGCACTTCGTTTTTTATACATTGTCTAGTTTGATCTGAATTTATTCACTTTCACTTTCGCCTTTTATATATTGAGTTCAATTGTGCACCATTCTAAATTGTGGACCTTATTCATGTTAAATCAAGTCTTATCAATCCTTCAAAGAATCTAAACTTTTATACACATTGTTTAGTTTGATATTATGTACTCACATTTGCCTTTTATATGATTGAGTTCAATTATTTGTACTTACTCATGCTAAATCAAGTCTCCTCAATCCTTCTAAGAACTTAAATTAATTTAACATTTTTTATACAATGTTTAAGTTTGATATCGAGTGAGGCATGGATATTGTCTATGCCCTCTCTTTGTTTAGGTCCATAGACTTTATCCAAGCTTTCCTTTACACATCATGACTGACTACATTTGTGTTTACTACGTTACAGTTGATGATGAATATATAATACTGGGATCCGCAAACATCAACCAAAGGTCAATGGATGGGACCAGGGACTCCGAGATAGCAGTGGGAGCATATCAACCTTTCCACACATCTGTGCAAGGACCTCCTCATGGGCAGATCCATGGATTCAGGATGTCTCTCTGGTATGAACACTTGGGTATTCTTTTGGATGATTTCTTGCAGCCCAATAGCACCCAATGCATAAGAAAAGTGAATGAACTCAGTGGAAAGATATGGAGTGAGTTTATAGCAGACGAGGGCCCAGATATGAAAAACCTTCCAGCACATCTAATGCCTTATCCAGTACAGGTGAGGGAGGATGGTTCAGTCTCCATGAAAGAAGGATATCAGTACTTTCCTGATACCCAGGCCACAATCTTGGGGTCTAGATCTCCCTTGCCTCCTGTTCTCACCACCTAGGAATATGAGAAATCTTGATCTTAATCATTGAAATTCCTTAAAAATTCTTATGATGACATATTCTTATGTGTGGAATTTCATTAAAAGAAAACTCAGTTCCATGAGCTAGATTCTTCACTCATTCATACATTCTTCAGATACAACTCTTGGAATGTATTGCCACTCCACTGAAATTTTCAAAGAAATTAAGCATCTTTTCTAAGGAAGATTAAGATTGATGTGATACTACGTACGCCTCCCCATTTAATTGCATAAAACTGGAAGATTTTAGTGTGTTTGAAGCAGAATTTTCAAATTATATTATGGGGACAATACATTAAATTGTAGGATTTAGTGTGTATAAAATAATTTTATATAAATATAAACATTATATAATTATACTACATTTAATAAAAGATTCAATGTGAACTTTCGAAAAGTGAAACTATATGTTTGATTTTTATTAGTTGTAATCTATAAATTGTGATAAATTGACTTTTAAACAACGATGTGACCAAAGGAAACAAAGCTAAAACCAAAGGATTACACTTTTTGTCCGTCATGAAAGTGAAAGAAGAAAAATAGTATAAAGTTTGAGCTCTCTAAAAGACGGGATTGAATATACATATTGATCCAATATATATATATATATATATAATAGTTTTAAATCATGTATTTGATTTGTAAAAACAAAAGGTTAATGGCGGAAGGTTAGATGTGGTGCCTCAAACTATTTGGAATGATGGATTTCGTCTTGCAAAATCACACTAGGAGGCTCTGCACTCTGTCTCCCCTCGTGCTTGGCAAACATGTTTATCCATAATGGTGAGGACCCAACCACAGTGCAGTCTGGGCCACCTTTGATGTCAGGTTTTTGTTCAATCTAAGGTATGTTCCGTATAACCTATAGTTTTATGAAAATTAAAAATTATTAAATGATTTAAATTAATAATTTTTTTTTTTAAATATAATAAATTTTTTATTTTTAAAAAATAATTCAAATTTTAAGGTTTTAAGTTGTTTTACAACAATAAGCAAGATATTTAGGTAAGAATTTATTTATTTTTTATTTATAAAATCAGTTAAAGCTTAAGGTTTGTGTCAATGTTAAAGATATCTTATAATGTATTTAGTAATTAAAAGATTGTTTTTATAAAAGTAACTTAAACTTTTAAATTTTTAATTGATTTTTGTAAAATCTTTCTATATTATTAAATTAAATTGTGAGATAAAATGTGAGGGGATACCTTCTCTTTAATATCTTAGATGTGAAAAGATACTCTTTCTCAATATATATATTTATTTGAGTAAATACTTCTTATATACATCCACCATGGGATTGAACCGGGTCACATCATCGATAATGCTAGTGGCGTCTTTGCCGGTAAACCACAAAAATGAAATATCTTTGCATATTAAAAAATAAATAAAATAGTGAGATAGTGTTACTTATAAAATTGAGATAGGGTTTCAAAGACAGTTCTATGAGGGTTTCGTTTGTGGGTTGAGTACGGGTAGTGACAGAAGTTGTTTTTCGAGGCTTAGAGGCCCTAGCAATCAATTTGTGGTTGTTTGTTATTTTTATCCAAAATAAACACAAGATATGTTGCAGGAGACCTATGATGGGTTAGGAATTCTTCATTCAGTAAATCTTCATGTTATAGACTTAATTGAAAACTGCTTTCAATTTGTTGCCCAAGGAAAAAGCAGAAATCACACCTCTCCTCGGTGTCTGAGGTATAGATTAAAGAGACCCAGAAACAAGTTTCAAGTTGTAGATCAAATAAGAGAAGCCTCCTTATCCGCGTGATGTGGTCTACCAACAAGGATGTCACTTGCATTATCGATGATGTGACCTGGGTTCAATCCCCACGGCATATGTGTATAAGAAGTATTACTAAAAAAAAAAAAAAGCCTCCTTAGAAAAAGAAAAAATGGTTCAGAACTCAAGCAGTCCCACTGCTGAGGAATACCTCCAAAATAAATCCACTCTGGAAACCCCTTTCAAGGGTAAATATTCTGGAGATTCGACCCCAAAAATAAATTTTAGGGATGCCCTTCGTGGTGGACAATCCCAGACCAATGCTAATATTAATCTTAAGGCACTATTGGAGAATATTATATTATTTGGTACATGTCAATGTACCACCTTGGCACATCATTGTAAATGTTAGATTAGGGTTGTCTTATATTAGTGAGTGAGTTAACATTTCATAATGTGCAGGAAATGCACAAGTGTCATGTAAATATGTGTGCAAGTGTTATGAGTGTAAATGTGCACAAGTGTCCAATATGTAAGTGTGCACATGTGTCCTTAGATTAGGAAGAGTTATGTGAAGAGTCAAGTACAAGTGTGCATACAAGATAGTGTCATGTGTATGCAAGTGTCAAGTATAGAAGCCAAGGGTCAAAGTAACCAAAGAGTAATCCTAGAAAGACTATATATTACTCCATAGAGTGGATAATAAGAGATAGCATTCCAAACCATTTACATAGCATTTTATATCATTTGTATAGAGATCTACATCATTTACAGTATCTATAGTGTTATCTCTATGAGATATATGTAACAAAAATAGGAGTAATACAAATTTGCATACATTTGAGCAACTAGTATTGTAAGTGATATTATTGTGTATATTTCAGGCTTTACATTGAATGTTATACATATTAGTTGGCTCATTTATCTTTGTTACATTATCTTTATTGGATTCATTATATTGCAACTTTATTATATTTGATCTTGTGATTACTTTATGTGAATTTCATATTAAGTATAAGGTTTCAAAAGTCATCAGGCACCTCATAGGCCTCTAAGAATGCCTAATATTGATCCTAGAAAAATAGGTCTAAGAGCATTTGATGGAACCCCAATTGTTAAGCTAAAAATGGGTGGCATTCAGGATGGCATAGAAGATTTGGAAAGAAGAGGATTGATTTGTCATTTCTTAGGTTTTCTTTTGAGCCTATCTGCTTTCAAAGTGTGGGTTGCAAAATACCAAAAAACACAAGGTGATTACAAATATTTATTTATCTCAATGGTTATTTTCTTGTTATTTTTGCTAATGATGAAGATAGAGAGAAAATATTTTAAGGGGTTCCCTAGTTCTTTGGAAGGACGGGGATTTTCATGAAGCCTTGGCACACTAAATTTAAATTCAAAGAAGAGATGCCTTCTATAGGACTTGTGTGGGTTAGACTCTTTGGCCTCCCAATTGAATTTTGGAATCCAGTTGTATTTTCTACAATTGGAAAATTTCTTGGAACTTTCATTATGACTGTCGACTGTATACACAAATTTCAATAGATTATTTATGCTTAAATTTGTGTCTTAATGGATTTTGACAAATCCCTTCCACAAAAGATCTTATTACAATTTGGAGAGGACACTTGGGAGAAATTGGTGGACTATGAGAACGTTCCTTTTTGTTGTAGAATATGCCATGAATATGGCCATTTTGCTAGTATCTGTCCAGATAAGATTTTCAATCAAAATAAAGAGGACACAAACTTAAAAGAATTTCAAATGCCTAAGAACACTAAAAAAATAATTTTGAAGGATCAAGTGATGTTGTTAACTAATGTTTTTTGAATTATTTCCACAACTAACCTCATAGGTGATGAAGAAGACATAATGGAGACATAAATCTTAGAAATGTGGTTTAAAGATGTTGGGAAGGTAAGATTAATGCCCTTACGAACATCTTTAGCCTCATTATTAATTAAGATCATCACTTGGAAGATTAGAGGGCTCAGAGGGAGTCTTTCAAAACAAAACGAAATTAGAAGAATGATTCAAACAAACCAACCACAGTTGATTTTCCTTCAAAAAACAAATATGTCTATAGGGGAAATGGAGTCTATTGTAAGTAAAATCTGGTTGGTAAGAAAAGTGGTTTTACTCAGCTCCAATGGGGCTTCTAGTGGCATTGCTTGCCTATGGAACCCAAAAGAGATAATTATTCACCATATGGTTGGTAATTGAGGTTTCTTGGTTGTGGTTGCATAAAGTAGACAATCTAACCAAATTATGCTCTACTTGACTATTTATGCTCCAATTACTTTGGAGAAAAAACAAAGACAATGGAAGGATATAACTTATATTATCTCCCATTTTCCTAAATCTTGGGTCTTGATTGGAGGAGACTTCAATACCATCCTCTCTTTGGAAGAGAAGAGGGGGGCAATAGGAATCTATACGGGATCTCAAATCTTATGAGTGAATATATTGTAAACCTTCACCTTGTGGGCATCCAACTAGATAATGGCCTCATGACTTGGTCTAACAAAAGGTAAGGCTCTGCTTGTATCATGGAAATATTGGATAGGTTCTTGTTCTTTGATAATTTCTTAATCCATGGTCATATTCCTAAGGTGAAAACTCTTAACAATGATGGTTCGGATCATTGGCCAATCATGGTTGAAGTGTGGAAAACCAAGGTTAGTTTCTTGCCCTTCTGATTTCAGTTAAAATGGTTTAGAGATAGTTACTTCAAAACTTGAGTGCAACAATGGTGGTAGGAAGGTAAATCAAGGTATGGAACTAAGATGTTTTGTTTTACCAAAATGTTGCAATACATCAAATTCAAAATCAAGATTTGGAAATGGAAGGATTTTGGAGATGTCAAGCAAAAGAAACAAGAAGTGATTGCTCAGCTTGAAGAGTTGAATGATCAAATTCGTTTAGATGACCTCACTAAGAGTAGAATTATTAATGAAATTAGACTCACAACACAATTGGATGAATGGAAAAAAATAGAAGATCTATTATGGAAGCATACATCTAGGATCCTATAGAAACCTAAAACGCGTCATGTCGATGGTGACTACTCATATGGACATGCTACAAGACCATATGGAAGATCTTGGACAGACTCCAAGATAGAGCAGTGGTTCTAACCACTCAATTTGGGCTCCTTGGCCTAATCAGTCTGAACTACATCCTATACCTATGGTCTACAGTCTGAACCACGGCTAACACCTATAATTTATAGTCTGGACCGTAGCTATAACCTACAGTCTTAACTGAAGTTCAGTTGGCCTTCATCAGAGCCAAATCGGTCTAAACGGCCATTTGTTCTAGAAGAAGGTGGTTAAAGGACAAAAACTTCCAATCCAACTGTCCTAACCACCCCTTCTTGATCTTGGCTTCTCCATGAAGCCACCCCTAGCCCTTGGGTAATCCTATAAGTACCCCTAAAAAATAGGACAAAATAAGAGAGAGATAACACACTTGAGCAATGAAGCCCTGTTAAATTGTACACTCACTTGAGAGTACTGAGAGAGATTTGTTTCCAACCCCTTTTCTAATTCATCAACCACCATGAAAATTGTGCCATGGATGCCCTAAGGAGCTAGAGAGCCAAGAAACGCTAATTCGGGCATACGAAGGCCCCCTTGATCTTGGCTTCTCCATGAAGCCACCCCTAGCCCTTGAGTAATCATATAAGTACCCCTAAAAAATAGGACAAAATAAGAGAGAGATAACACACTTGATCTTGATCTTGGCTTCTCCATGAAGCCACCCCTAGCCCTTGGGTAATCCTATAAGTACCCCTAAAAAATAGGACAAAATAAGAGAGAGATAACACACTTGAGCAGCGAAACCTTATTAAATTGTACACTCACTTGAGAGTACTGAGAGAGATTTGTTGCCAACCCTTTTGCTAATTTGTCAACCACCATGAAAATTGTGCCATGGATGCCCTAAGGAGCTAGAGAGCCAAGAAACGCTAATTCGGGCATACGGAGGCCCAATTCAACGATTCAATCGCCAAACTTGTTAGACGACATCGAAGGTGACCCTTGAACATTAATTGGACAAGGAGTTCAATCCCACAACCCTTGAATTTGGAGGGCAAACCACTTGGTTTCTCATCGTGGCTTTTAACCATAGTTTATAGTGCAGTCCACTAATCAGAGCTACGATTTGCAACATAGGTGACTTGTCCTTACTGTTTCACTTCTAGTATGCTTAATTAGATTACATTTAGTGTTTTAATGGTTTAGTTAGGAATTTAGAGACTTCTGACTGGCATAATTAGTGTTTTTACTAACTTGTTTCCATCGTGGTAGTTTAGATATTAATGGCTTCTTTTCATGTTATAATGCTTCATTTCCAATAATTGATGCCATAAATTGGTAGTTGTATTTCTTGTTCACATATTTCTATCAATCTTGATAATATTTGCGCATGTTTAGAATAGTTTATACATTTTCTTGAATTCATGTCATTATGTTATTTTCATGCTATTTCTCTTTAAAGGGCCTCATCATGAGAGGCTTCCTATGTTTTTGACATTCTTGTGTTGTTTCTTGATCATAGGAAACAGGTTTTAAAAGAGATACAATCATTCAATTCCTTCCTAAATGCGAAGAAGAGGGTCTACTCTGCCCTAAAGCAGTTTGTGTCATCCCAAAACGCACTTTGAAATCACACCTACCCCTAAGAGGGAAACAAAACACCTATTGTAACAATTTTATCAAGATGATTATCCCTAAGAGGGATGTACTTGTAATTCAAGCTTGGAATTGAAATATAATGGAATAAAGTGTCTTTTATTGATCCTTTCGTTGTCAATTTCTTGTTCTTGTATGCATCTTAAATTTTGTATATTAATTCTTGCAATAGGACACATTGGGTGATCTCGAGTCAGGAGATATATACAGTGATGATGGAGAGGAGTCCACCTCCGAGATGAGTGGACCGAGTTATGATGCTGACAACGAATCCTCAAACAATGATCAATCTGAGGATGAAGCCGAGGTGACCTATCTAGGGTCTTTGCATGCACATCACATACCACTTGCAGGGTCGGTACATGTTACCAAAGAGACTCTTCCCAACATTGATCACTTGGGGGAAGAAGCAGAGCTAGATTTCTTGATAGTGTCACACTTACGATATAATTATCTGGTTTATCCGGATAGTGATGATAGCAATCAAGAGGTCAGATTCATGGGGCCGCACCTGCCAGAGCGCCCCATAGGAGTAGGAGAGAATGATGGGTTTTGGTTGTCGGATAGTGACGAAGAAGATGAGTTAGAGAGGGCCTACCTTGGTCCTCCTTATTTGCATCACCATCATCAACCCATCGACATAGATGAGGTCTATCATCAGTTGCGTGTTGGTCCTCGTCTGAGAGCAAGATGGTTAAACCTGGAGCAAATTTATCGGTTGGTTAATCCTCTTCCATCGACCTACATGGAGCTCCATGAGCCAAATGATCCTATTTTGCAATTAGTGCATAGGGAGGATCCAGTTGTCCATAGTCCTCACAGAGAAGACCCCTTTGTGCCTGTGCCATTAGAGCCAGATCATGGGTATGAGGGCTGCATCGATTGTATAGAAGTTTGTCCATGTGGTTCTGGAGGCCAATACCATTCCATCAATATGGTCTCCATTGATTTGACCACTCCACTCCGCAATCCAGCAGATCCATCTAAACCATTGTATCTTAACAAAGATGCTATCGACTGGGATCATGTTGATTCACCTATAGAGCCTGAAGATTTCTTCCCTAATGAAGAAATGCTGCAACCTTTCCATTTTGTGCTAGGCTGTGCATACGATGTCTATCATGCCAAAAATACTTCCAACGTGGAACCTATCAACCCGATTGATGACATCCATTTGATTCCTACACCTCATCAGCTTGAGGAGGGATCACATATGTCAGTAGAGGAAACCTTCGAGGTGGATATCAGTAATGATCCCACCAATGCAAAGAAGGTTAAACTTGGAGAGAGTCTCACTCCAGATGAGTGGGCCACCCTCATCCCTCTGCTAAAAGAGAGACCAAATTTGTTTGCTTGGACGTACAAGGATATGCTAGGTCTAGACCCAAAATTGGTTACGCATAACCTTTCGCTAGATCTGACGAAGAAGTCGATCAAGCAAAATCTTAGAAAGATGCATCCGATAGTAGCCTTAATGGTGAAATATGAGCTACAAAAGTTGTTGGATGTAGAATTTGTAATTTCCATCGACTATCCGGAATGGGTGTCCAATATGGTACCCATGGGAAAACCCGATGGAAGAATCCGTATTTGCATGGATTTTAGAGACCTCAATAAGGCAACACCCAAAGATTCATTTTCATTGCCTAATATCGATGCTCTTGTGGATGCAACTATAGGTCACGAAATGCTCTCCTTAATGGACGATTTTTTTGGTTACAATCAAATTCGGATTAAACCCGAAGACCAACACAAAACCACGTTTATAACGCCATGGGGAACATTTTGCTACAAAGTTATGCCATTCGGCCTCAAAAATGTTGGTGCAACATACCAGCGGGCCATGACATACATTTTTCATGACTATATGCATAAAATCCTAGAAGATTACATGGATGACTTGTTAGCCAAGTCATTGCTACGTATTGAGCATGTGGAGGTCTTAAGGAAGGTCTTCGATCGCCTAATAGAATATAATGTTAGGTTGAATCCTAAGAAGTGCGTATTTGGCATAACTTCTGGTAAGCTATTAGGATTCATCATCTCAAAGAGAGGCATCAAAGTTGACCCAGCGAAGGTCAAGGCTATCTTAGAAATGCGTCCTCCCTCCAATATTAAAGAGTTAAGAAGCCTTCAGGGTAGAGTAGCATCGATAAAGTGATTCATCGCTCAGTTATCGGATAAATGTCGACCCATGAATCGACTGCTACATAAGGGGGTCCCATTCAATTGGGATGAGGATTGTCAAGCAGCTTTCACTGAAATAAAGCAATACCTGGCGACGCCACCAGTGCTAGCTCCACCAAGGCCAGATGTGCCTTTTTTGCTATATATATCGGTGATCGACTTTGCATTAGGGACCATGTTAGCCCAAAATAACATGCAAGATAAGGAGCAAGCCATATATTATATTAGCCGAACCTTGGTGAGTTACGAGCTAGGGTATGCATATGTGGAAAAACTATGTTTAGCAGTAGTGTTCGCTACAAAGAAATTGTGGCACTATATGTTGAGTCATACAACATATGTTATATCAAAACAAAACCCTTTACAGTACATGATGAGTAAGACGTATCACAATACGCGTACTATGAAGTGGATCATGCTATTGACAAAATTTGATCTGGAATTCATAAGCCAGAATTCCATTAAGGGATAGGTCATAGCTGATCAATTAGCTGAGGCACCATTGTCAAACAACAGGCCTCTAACCATAGAGCTTTCGGATGATGCAGTCTTCATCATATCTGAAGCTCCCGAACCCGAAGAACCAGAGAACAATGCTGATATGACTCTGTTCTTTGATGGTTCGAAGTGCGAGCAAGGGGGTGGTGCCGAAATAGTGTTTTTCACACCGCAAGGAGCTCCAATGCCCTTGTCATTTAAATTAGATTTTTCATGCACCAACAATAACGTTGAGTACGAAGCCCTACTGCTAGGGCTCCACACAGCCGTCGCCATGAATATTAAAATATTAAACATCTTTGGTGACTCCTTGCTCATAGTAAATCAAGTCAAGGGGCTCTTTCAGTGTCGATGTCCCGTACTGAAAGCCTATAAAGATCTTGTAATCACGTATTTAGCTAAATTGGAATGGTATGACATCGAGGCAATCCCTCGTTCATAAAATAGGTTTGCAGACACCATGGCATATTTGGGATCCTTAATCCCTCAGAATCCATCTACTGATTTCACTACCATTCATGTTAAAATGCTCTCGCATCCCGTAGCGGAGCGAGAAGCCTTTGACAATAAAATGTCAGTCAATATGATTAGCGCAGAACCAAAAGCTGAATGGTTCTGCAGAGCTGAAGACTTTTTGAAGAAGGCACCCTAGGGGTCATTAACCTCTTAGAGTCCGACGGGGAGTGGTACTACCATTCACCATAAGGTTGTTTCCCAGTATGCATTTGCAAAAGTAAATACGTAGGGGGAGCAAGTCATCTTAGCAGTCAAAGCTGAGATTTATCAAAACTGGATGTCACAAATTAAAGACTTCCTAAAACTTAGTATGATCCCAGAGGGACTATCGCGTGCCACAAGATGCACATTTAAACAAAAAGTGACAAAATATGTCTTAATAGGAGACATCTTGTACCGACAAAGTTACGATGGAGTTCTCCTTCATTGCTTAGAGCCCCAAGAGGCATCATGGGCAATTTTGCAAGCTCATGATGGTACATGCGATGGCCATTTCAGCGGCATGGCCATCATCAAGCGCATCCTTCGAATGGGCTACTATTGGCCCACTATGGAGAAGGAGTGCAATGTGTATGTCAAGAAATGCATCAAATGTCAGCATCATGCTAATCTTACGCACTTGCCATCATAGGCCTTACAGCCCATTCAAGCGGCTTGGCCATTTTCTCAATGGGGATTAGATCTTATAGGCAAGATCTCTCCCTCATCATCGGGCTAACATACATTCATAATCATGGCTACTGAGTATTTCATAAAGTGGGTGGAAGCAATACCCTTAACAATGACAACTGGAGCTCGTATAGCAGAGTTTATACTGGAGCATATCATAAGTCATTTTGGGATTCCATCCAAAATAATATCGGATAATGGAACGTCATTCAAGAACAAAACTGTGAGAGCTTTGACATCTAAATATAGAATCAAACATAGTTTTGTGACTCCATACTATCCACAAGCAAACGGGCAGGCTGAAGCTTCAAATAAGATAGTGGTGGCCATATTGAAAAAGATGGTCCAAGAAAACCACAAGGACTGGCATATCCAGCTGCCCCTTGCATTATGGGCTTACAGGACTAGTATTCGGATGCCCACTGGGGCAATGCCATTCTCACTAGTATATGGTGTTGAGGCCATTATGCCCTTGGAATTGGAAATTCCAATGTTACGCGTCACATTGAAAGAGTTCATCGATGATGACACCGCACGACAAGCTCGATTGGATCAACTGACGTTGCTTGATGAACATCACGTGAA
The DNA here is from genome assembly GCA_028583015.1 of Wollemia nobilis. Lineage (NCBI taxonomy): Eukaryota > Viridiplantae > Streptophyta > Pinopsida > Araucariales > Araucariaceae > Wollemia > Wollemia nobilis. The sequence continues at coordinate 9,064,619 of JAQPPZ010001822.1, read as the reverse complement.
TGCTTTGGAGCATCTCCACGTTTATCAGGAGTGACTAAAATGAGCTTACAATATCAAAGTCCACTAGAGAGACTTTGAAGTTGGGGATCTTGTCTTGAAAGAGAACCAATAGAACTCTAATTTACCGCCAGATATGCGAGACAAATTCATGGCTAATTGGCTAGGACCTTACATCATATCTAAAAATATTGGTCTAGGTACCTATCACCTAACGTCGCTAGGGGGTGTTGAAGAGCCTGAACCTCTCAACATCATCCATATTAAGGCATTTTATGCTTGAGAGCATAGTAAAAGGCTTCAAGGGTTTGCTTAAAACCGCTCGATCAATCCCAAAGGCTCCAAGGGTTGCTAAAAATTGCTCGGTCATCCTAAAAGGCTCCAAGCTCTTTCATGAGTAGTTTGGTCAATAAAAATCTCCAAAGGTATCTGTAAGCCCTTTGGTCATCCCAAAGGCTCTGAGGGTTTCTAAAATCACTCGGTCATCCTAAAAACTCCAAGCTCGTCTATGAGTAGTTTGGTCAATCAAAAGGCACCAAGAGTTTCTGAAAAACTGCTTGGTCAACCCAAAAGCTCCAAGGATTCTCAAAAATCGCTTGGTCATCCCAAAAGGCCCCAAAGGTGCTCATAATCCCTTTGGTCAATCCTAAAAGCTCCAAGGGTTCCTAAGAATCGCTTGGTCAATCTAAAGGCTCCGAAGGCATGTACTCACCGTTTGGTCAGATATGAGGCTCAAAAACTCATAAAAATTATAAAATCAATAAAATCCAAAAAAATTGGTAAAGCATAAAATACAAAAACATTTGCATTTGCAGTTGAATTTTGCATTCTCATTTTGCATTCACTCATGCATCCACTGCATTACTGCATTGCATATAGGTATTCATCATCCATTGCATTCCGTAATAGAAGGCATTATGTTTGTCAGTCTTACAAATGACACCACGTTTGTGTCTAAATCATGCATCTCTGCATTTATCATAATCCATCATTCATGTGAGTAATTGTGTTTCTCAACACAACCCATTTTGTTGCTATGGAGATATACTAGGGTTTTTTGGTCACTCAACCATACCTAGAGGTCTTATCAAGAGTTGGTAGAAAGCTTGCTTTGCTTTTGTAGTTGAGGTTCAGTTAGTATAGCCCTTAGCATATCAGAATCCTATCACTAATCAATAAATTAAACAATCCTAACAAGGACTAGGGGAAGATGAAAGCTATGAAGCAGGACCAGGTATCCTGAAGCGAAAAGAGTTATTCTTGCTTATCCCTCTATGCGAACGGTATGGGAAATGTTGGCAGTTGGCAAAAGGACAGGTTAGTTCCCTATTCAGAATCCCTTGCTTACGATAAAATGAGCAATATCCCAGAGTGATATCCCACATCAATCCTCAAGATTGATACCCTAGATCGATATCATAGATCGACTTCCCAGATTGATATCCCATATTGATATCATAAGATCGATATCCTCAATCGATATACCAAAAATAGTTTTCCCAAGTAAATCCCCCAAAGGAAAGTTTTTGAAGAAAATTATCACATGTGAATGCCAAAAAGTGAAGATCAAATGAAGATCAAAAAACAGGCTCAAAATCAAGTTCAAAGTGAAGATCAAATGAAGATCATAAATCAAAAGTTTGAGTGGAGATCAAATGAAGATCAGAAATCCAGTTCGAAGAGAGATCAAATGAAGATCCAGAGACAGTTCAGAATGAAGATGGAATCGACTCCCTTGCTTCACCACATATGAGCAAGTATCCCAAAAATTGAAGGATAGAAAGGAATGAGCCTGAATCCCTAGAATTGTCGGCACTACTGTACCTTACGCATGATGATATGTCTGATACACTTGCATCTCGCTCGTGGGTAGACCAATGTTTGAATGTGGAAGAGCTAGCTTCAGGTGTCCTGCATTGCCTAGTGGCTTAGTCCAACTAAAATCTAAACTTGGGATTGGATAAGACATTTGTGGAACCCCTATCTTAGCAATGGGCTGAAAGAATCCCGCCTGACATCGGGGAATGCTCGTGTCTTATCTTAAATATACTCATGTGCACACATAGGGATAATGAACAGTTAGGGCCTATCCTAGCGAAAGCCTTGCATTTCAGAAGCCTAGTATGGTCAGTATGCAACTCTTGATAAGTCTATTAGGGTGTTTGAGTCTCATGGAAAACCTCAAAATCTCTCTAAAAAGCAACAAATGCTAAAAGCATAAACCATCAAATGGTAAAAGTCATTACAAATCATCAAACTGCAAAGTATCGAGTCCATGATACATCATCATATAAAGCACAATCAAGATATAGGATAGATACCGGATGGATATTAGAAATAATATTTAGACGACCACTGACTATATTGTGCATATTTTTCAAATTTGCAAAGGAAAATAGAATGACACATTATATCATTCGCATCATAACATCGCATACCATTGCATTTCATATATGGGTGATTAATTGATCAAATTCTTATCTTCAAGATTTTCAATTACATTCATGATTTTTAGACATTCTGTGGTGTCATCCATTAGATTGATAAACATAATTGCATTCATTCCTTATGTTTTAAGTGATTAAAGCATACAAGTTCATTTACATTAGATTACCATCATGTAAATAATGCATTACATACATTGCATAAGCATATCGCGATATCATAATAAAAAATGCATCAATAATAAAGTAAAATTAAATATGATATTAAATGTAAATATTGCATTCATATGCATCTATCATCATAAATAAGCATATCTAAGCATCTAGATCACTGCATATCATCATCATCATAAATTAAATAGCTATCTAGTGCATGTCATCCATACATCACATCATATAGCATCAAATTAACATAAGCATTGCATCCATGTGCATAACATAAATAGAAAATTAAACATACACAAGTACACATAATGAGTCATAAATGATCAATCTCATATATATATATATTATATATATATATATGTGTGTGTGTGTGTGTGTGTGTGTCCAATAGAGTACATCAGGAGTACAAAATACTCGTAGGCTACAATCGTGTAGGTCCTAGACCTTACACCAAAAATGATACATATGCAAAAATGTAGCCTAGATCTGGTAGAGCCCTAGCTCTAGCCTCCTCCCCTATACTGGAGCTCTCGCCACCTCCCTCAACCCTATGCTCTAGAGCCTGCTCTGTAGTCGACTCTGGTGCCTGCTCTGTGCCCTATTGAGGGCCCTATGTGCCACCTAACCCAAAGAGGCCTAGCACATGGGAAACTGGTATGTCTATGCGGCTAGACCTATGACTAGAGGTCACACCCATCTCCTTGTGACCCTTGTGAGAGCTACCTCCATGTGTGCTAGAGGACCTATGTGTCCTCTCTGTCCTATGGGTCCACTGGCTGGAGCTCATCATGGACTATCCTGTAGTCTTGGACCTGGTCCTCTGAGACCCCATAGCATGTCTATCCTCTAGCACCTCCAAGCCCCATAATCTGATGAAGCCCTCTAGCTAGGAGATGCGAGCTGCCCTCACATCACAAAGGTCATTTCCCTCCTCTACGAGGGAAGTGAGCCACCTAATATCTATTGTAGGATCACCACCTCCTAGTAGTATAGCTGACGGTGCCACTAGTGGTGCCATGATAACCTGAGATGAGGAGGGATCTCCTCTATGAGCCTGGGACTGAGCCAAGTCCCTCTCTGCTATAGTCGTAGCTCATTGTACCTCTGATATCTATAATGAGCTAGTCAGCTCCTGAATCTAACCCTCTACTATTGTAGCATGAGTTGTAGCACCTATGAGCTCCTCCTAGAGTTGCTACCATTGCCTCTCACTATGAGCTAGCTTCACCTCTAACATGGTGATGCTAGTATCCCTCTACAACATCTGAGTATGGAATCACCCAACCTGGCTCTGCAGATCTGCTACCTAGGCTAGCAGCTGGCCTACCTCACTGTCTGGAGGCACCTCACCCTCATCTAGTGCCTCCTCCTTGATATCCATGGGGGGTGCATCTCCTATTGTAGCCTCTACCCCCAACCACCCTCAGTCCATGGGCACACATTGCACCCCTATGGATCAGCCTCAACCTCATCATCAACCCGATTGAGGGGCCTAGATCCCTACCACTGTAGTAGTGACCACCAAGCATCATAAGCAGGAGTAGTCCCAGCCATAGAAACACTTGACTCCTAGAAATCATCAGCCACATCACCAAGTGTTATCAGTTGTACCCACTATAAACCTGTCTCTAGAGCCAATCGCCTGTAGATGATCGATAGCTCTGGTATATCCTGGACTAAGCCAAACTACCATAGGACACGAGAGTAAAAATGGTACTCCCTGATCTCGTCCTTGCGGCCCAGGAGCCACCTATCTCGATGAGCCTGATGCAACCACTCATCAGCCTTCGACCATGTAGGGCACCCCATGTATGGGTACCACTCTATATCATCGGGCCTCAATCCCATGAATCTACTAAGGTAATTACCAATGTCCCCTACATGGGACCTACTTTGGAACCCCTCCTCCTCATGGGGCTAGCAAGCTACGTAGCACTGGTGCGCATCATCAATAGTGTCAATCTCAAGTGGTAGCTCTATAGGATGCTCAATGCAGATATGCTACCAACCCTAGATCTATAGTAGTAGGCTACAGTTGATGCCTACCCAACTCCTACAAGTCACCTGATATAGCTCTCGATAGAGCTGGCATAATAAAGTGCTCCCCTAGGCTAGGAGCAGTGGCCGACGGATGGTGCTCTGAACAACCCTCCTGATGCTGGCAAGAAGGTTCTAGGGGATCCTCATGCTTGAGGAATCTAGAAGGACTATCTGCATGACCAAGTGCATGAAGACTACCTCTAATAGAGAAGATGCACTCCCCCTACCAGTAGCCGATGTGTACACCTCCGTGATCCATCTTCCATTGGGCCTCATCACTCTGATCATCGAAGATAGCATCACAGACAACCTTCTTCCTCTGAGAGGAAGAGGAGGTGATGGCCTCACCATCAATAGGGATCCTAAAGATCCGATAGACGTCCTCTAGGGTGATGGTCATCTCACCCATCGATAGATGAAATGTGTTGGTCCGGGCATTCCAGCTCCGGGCCAACGCGGTCATATATGTTGTATCTACCCTAATCGTGGGTAGATCCAAGACATAGCCAAAACCAATGGCTCCGAACCACTCCCGCTCCCCTATAGTAAGCTATCTATGGAGGGTGCGAAGTATGTCTGGCTCTCGGGCCCTAGAAGTCAATGTCTAGAAATAAATAATGCATAAGAGAAAAATCTAACTAAAATAAGCAAAAATAGATAAAAAATGACCTTAAAAACGTCAAAAACATTCAAAAACTGATAAAAAGACAAAAACATGTCATAAAGCATTCAAAAAACCAAAAAAATCAATTAGGCAAGTCAAAATTGCATTAAATAACATTAATTGCCTATTAAACCTTAGAAAAATTAAAAATTTAATAATTTTTTCTAAAGTCATCGAACCGCGGGTCAACCCTGCGGTCCGCATGCGGTCAAAAATTGATCGTTGGAATTTGAATTCCAACCGCTGATACCTACGGTCCCCAATTTGACAATTGGGAATCGTAGCTACCAGCGGTCTAGGACCGAGACCCATTTCGGGTCCCTTCCTAGCCTAGCTAGCCAAAAAAATAAAAATCTAACCTAGCCTAGTCTACGGTGAGGTTCATTGCCAACAATTTAGTGAAGTTCATTAACCCATTACTTAATGCGGTTTATTTTTTAGTTGGTAATGAGTGTGAGGACTCGGTTTCGAGTTACCTTGCCCGCACCGCGGCCTCTGCTAGTGGATGGTTGTCCCGGGTCCGCCATCGGGGTACGAGTGCAATTTGAGGTCAAGTTTGGCAGCGTTCCGGATCAAGGAATGTCTATCACATCTCAGAGCTCTCTGAAATGCAGTTATGTGAATGAAAATAATGAAATTTTCAAAGTGGGAAAACTATTTATAGTTTCCCCTAATTTCGATGGACCGTAGCCCCGACCTGCGGTTCCCAAATTGGAAATTTTCAACCATAGACCCTAGCCATGGTTTGCAACCAACATTAAATGCACTCAAACCCCACCGTGGGAAGGTCTAAAATGATAAATTAATGACTCCTAATGGATCAAATTTCAAAAAGAGCAATCAATGTTGCAAATTTGGTGATGTTCAAAGCACCAGGATCGATCAATAAATCAAAATTAACAAAAAATCAAATAATTAAAAATCAAATGCGCCTCGTATTCAGTACTTTACCCTATACACTTGGCGGTTGCAGCGACTTGCGATCCATGCAATCCGGCAAGATGAGTAAATTACCATAAGGACATTTGGGGCAAAAATTGTCATCATTGATCTGATATGCTTCTTTTCAATCCCGAAGAAGGCCTTCGAGGTCGGACTGCTCCACGGGAACGAGGCATTGCATGTCATTTCCTCTATGACATCTTTTCAGCAAATCATCGATAACTTGATTCAACACAAATCTAATTGGATTTGTATCATTTTGATTCCCTAAGATGGCTATTGTAGCCCGACTGCTCCATGGGATAGGAATGTGCAATTACTATTAACAGTTGGAATCATAAGTTGAACTAGGCTTAGCCAAGTAATTAAATGCTCAAATCTAAATTTGTTTAGATCATTCATTGTGGTCAAGTGACCTCGTCACTTCATACATTGTCATTACCCTCATCGACTCATCGCTTGAGGGGGTAGTCATAATATCAAATCATAATCAAAATCAATAGAAGATCTCTGAAGATCGTAGATCCCTTGATCTTGTCAAAATTGCGTTCGTCCTTGCGAATCATTGTCAACAACTATCATAAGCTTACCCCTTTGCTTGGGGTAAATAGAAAATATGATAATTAGTTTGTAACTCTCATCCTTTTGGTTATATAGGCCTAACTCCTATTGTAGCACCAAAGCTACTCGAATGTCTGATGACGAGTGCAAACTCTTTCAAGTTTAAGCCTCCAAAGAGTTGGAAGCAATGATTCCAGGATGCGCGTCCTTTTGCTGGACAAGAGGCATCTAATGTTGATCTGACTAATGATCATCATAGAACCTTCGACATCATTTTAGGAGGTCTATTTTTGCTCACGCGTTGTTCGATCTCACAATGCATCTCAAAAGGGGCATCTGTAGACACCTAAAATGCGTCATGTCGATGGCGACTACTCATATGGACATGCTACAAGACCATATGGAAGATCTTGGATAGACTCCAAGATAGAGCAGTGGTTCTAACCACTCAATTTGGGCTCCTTGGCCTAATCAGTCTGAACCACAGCCCAGACCTACGGTCTACAGTCTGAACCATGGTTGACACCTACGGTTTATAGTCTGGACCACAGCTGTAACCTACGGTCTTAACTGAAGTTCAGTTGGCCTTCATCCGAGCCAAATCGGTTTGAATGACCATTTGTTCTAGAAGAAGGTGGTTAAAGGATGGAAGCTTCCAATCCAACTATCCTAACCACCCCTTCTTGATCTTGGCTTCTCCATGAAGCCACCCCTAGCCCTTGGGTAATCCTATAAGTACCCCTCAAAAATAGGGCAAAATATAGAGAGATGAGATAGCACACTTGAGCAGCGAAGCCCTATCAAATTGTACACTCACTTGAGAGTACTGAGAGAGATTTGTTGCCAACCCCTTTGCTAATTCATCAACCATCATGACAATTGTGCCATGGATGCCCTAAGGAGCTAGAGAGCCAAGAAATGCTAATTCGGGCATACGAAGGCCCAATTCAATGATTCAACCGCCAAACCTATCAGAGGACACCGAAGGCGACCCTTGAACATCAATTGGACAAGGAGGTCAAGCCCACAACCCTTGAATTTGGAGGGCAAACCACTTGGTTGCTCACCGTGGCTTTCAGCCATGGTTTACAGTGCAGACCGCTAATCAGAGCTGCGGTTTGCAACAGAGGTGACTTCTCCTTACTGTTTCACTTCCAGTATGCTTAATTAGATTACATTTAGCATTTTAATGGTTTAGTTAGGAATTTAGAGACTTTTGACCGACATAATTAGTGTTTTTACTAACTTGTTTTCATCATGGTAGTTTAGACATTAATGGCTTCTTTTCATGTTATAATGCTTCATTTCAAGTAATTGATGCCATAGATTGATAGTTGTATTTCTTGTTCATATATTTCCATCAATCTTGATAGGATTTGTGCATGTTTAGCATAGTTTACGCATTTTCTTGAATTCATGTCATTATGCTATTTTCATGCTATTTGTCTTTAAAGGGCCTCATCATGAGAGGCTTCCTATGCTTTTGACATTCTTGTGTTGTTTCTTGATCATAGGAAATAGGTTTTAAAGGAGCTACAATCATTCAATTCCTTCCTCAACGCGAAGAAGAGGGTCTACTCCACCCTAGAGCAGTTCGTGTCATCCCGAAGGGCACTTTGAAATCACACCTACCCTTGAGAGGGAAACAAAACACCTCCTATTGTAACAATTGTATCAAGATGATTATCCCTAAGAGGGATGTACTTGTAATTTGAGCTTGGCATTGAAATATAATGGAATAAAGCATCTTTTATTGATCATTTCATTGTCAATTTCTTGTTCTTGTATGCATCTTGTATTTTGTTTATCAATTCTTGCAATAGGATACATTAGGTGTGAGCCTTTTTGGTGGTTACAAATCCAATGGCTCAAAGAAGGAGATCGAAACACAAAAATGTTCCACAAATCTCTTCTAGCCCATTAATCGCACAGCTTTATTTCTTCCCTAAATTTTAATTTTGGAGACTTTGACCACTCTTGGGATGGCATGAAGTCTATTGTAGTCAACTATTTTTCCTAACTATTCACTGTTGCTTGTCCTAACTCGACTTCTTAATAGAATGTCCTTCAAGTAGTCCCAACTCTTATCACTTTTTAGGAGAATTCTATTTTGACTGCTCTAGTTACTATCAATGAGCTTCAACAAGTGGTTTTTAAAATACAAAAAGGGAAGATCTCAGAGTCTGATGATTTTCCCATCAAATTTGACCAAGAATTATGGGATATTCTTTGTGTTGATTTATTAGGGGTGGTGGAAGAATCCCAAGAAGGCCAAAGATATTTTGAAGGTTATCAATAAAACTTATATAGCTCTAGTCCTAAAGGCTCAAGATACAAAACATATCTCAGATTTTAGACCAATAGCTTTATGTAACGTTCTTCTTAAAATTATTACCAAGATCATGGTGAAGAGGCTAAAACCTCTTTTGCATAAGATTGTTTCCCCTGAAAAAGAAGGTTATGTGGAAGGGCATTAGATTGTGTATGAGAAAGTTCTTGCTTAGAAATCCATCCATTCCATGGAAGCACAAAAATCTCCTTCTATGTTCATCCATTTAGACCTATCCAAAGCTTATGATAGAGTGGATTAACACTTGTTAAAATTATGAGGCAATTTGGCTTCTCTTAGGATTGGAAATATTGGATTATGATATGTATCTCTTCAGTGTCCTACTTAGTTCTTATCAATGGCTATCCTTCAAAAGTGTTTCTAGCTTCCAAAGGTATTAGGCAGGGTGATCCCCTCTCTTATTTATTCATCATTCTTGTTGAATTCTTGGATAGGTCTATGACCAAAAATAGAGAAAAAAAAATCTTTGAGGAAGTTACCATTGCTCATGGATCCAGGCCTATCTCTCATATTCGGTTTTTTGATGACTCTACTCTATTAGATAAAGCTATGGTTAAGGAATATTCTACGATTAATCAAATCATTCATTGTTTATCTAATGCTACGAGGTAATTGATCAATGAAGACAAATTGAAAGTCATCTTCTTTCACTACTCTCCCATAAAAGAATCCATGGTCCTAGATAAATTAAGATATAATAAGATCTCCCTTTCAATCACTTATTTAGGCATTCCTATCAACATCTAGAGACAACAAAAAATACTAGAATTGGTTGTTGGATAGAGTAAATGAGAAAAATGGAAAGTGGACCAATAGGTGGATTTCATTTAGGGGAAAAATTACCTTAGTAAAATTTGTCCTTTAAGCTATACCTATTTATGTTTCTGCTATGTTGAATATCCCAAAGACAATTCTTCGAGAACATGACCAAATCAATCAATTGTTCCTCTGGAGTGGTACTAAGAAGAAAAGAAAATAGGCCTTGGTGAAATGGGATACTTTATGCCTTCCCAAGCATGAAGTGAGGTTAGGATTCTAGTATGCTATAAAAAACAATAAGGCTTTAGCTACAAAGTTGTATTGGAGGATTTTGAATAACCCTAATACCCTATGGGCCAATAATATTTATGCTAAATATGCTTAAAATAAAAGTCCTAAAGACCTTATTCACTATTAACAGGCTCTCTCATTTTGGTGGTTCTTAGAACTAGTGAGGATTTGATAAAGAATAAGTTATTTTGGATTATTCATAATGGTCAACAAGCTAATACGGTCACCAACCTTTGATAACTCGGTTCCCTGATTGGAGGCCTTGGATGAAGAAGATTCACCAAGCTAACTGGATAAAGGTAGCTCTATCAGTGCCAAACTAGTAATTTAGAGGTTGGTAGATATTGGTTCCCTATCGAGGATTGGCCTATTCAATTTCTAGAAAGGCAAAGGAAAGATATCGAGTGTATCCTTCATATGAGTTATCTCTCTTGGTCCCATGAAAAGGATTATTTTGGATGGAATAACACTATTATGGGTGAGTCTATCATTGCCCAAGGTTATTTGGCCTTATGCCACAATAATCTCAACCAATCCTATATATATTTACATAGTTGTGGGATCAAAATATTTGGCCTAAGGTGAGGTTTTTTATTTGGATTTTATTACATCAAAGGGTGCTCACTAGTGAGCAACTTATGAAATGTGGCTTTCATGACCTATTTATATGTGAGATGTGTGGAAAGAATGTGGAAAATCTTAACCATATTTTTATCAAGTGTCCCTTAGCCTCTAAGTTGTGGAGGATAATGACTACCTTAGTTGGTTTACAGTGGTCCAATTTTTGTACTCTTGAACAACTTTGGAGGGATTGACCTAAACAAGATGTTATTGATCATTTTGTTAGACAATTAGTTTGGATGGGATTTACCATCCTGCCTTGGAATATTTTGAAGGAAAGAAACAACCAAATTTTCAAATAGAAAAGGAAGGATATTCACTATATTTGGAAAAATACCATTGCCAACTTAGCTAAATTAGTCTAGCAACTCCTTAATCATCCCTAGGACTCCCACCAACAATGGGAACAAGATATGCAAATATTGAATATTCACTCTATATTGGCAATCATCTTAAATGGAATGTGAGTAATCAAAATATGGACAGAACAAGGAGCTCGCAACCTCCTCCAAAATATTTTGGAAAATTCAATACGAATGGAGCCTCTAGGGGGAACCCTAGAAAAGCTAGCATGGGAGAAATTGGTAGACTTTTAGATGGTTCCTTGGTTTTCACTTTTGCTGAGAATTTGGATATCCTTTTCAATAATATTGCTGAGACGTATGGTATCCTTAAAGACCTTCAAGAGGCTACTATGGTTGGATGGAAAAAGGTGTTGGTCGAATCTGACTCCCAAGTTTGTTTAAGACTCCTTCTAAGAATCATAAGGTTGATTGGAGAATAAAAAGAGTTGTTGAGAAGATTTAATTAATTCAGATGGATTTTTTGAAAGTTGAATACAGTCATGTGGTTAGATAATAGAATAGGAGTGTTGATGCTTTAGCTAATTGGGTGTTGGATAAAGGTGATATTACTTGCTATGACCACCCTCCTAGAAAGTGGGGTTTGCATATCAAGGATGCTCTTATTTCTATCCTTTCTCCAGATGGCTCCAGTACTAGAGGTACCTAATTCATTTTTCTTTGTATTAACCTCTCTTTGGTCTAGTTACGGTATTTTAGGTCCCTCGATCAGAAAGATCAATCTTATGTTTCTTGTGTTGATTCTTGGTTAAAAAGCATGTTGGCCTGGAAAGGCCATAGATGCAATCTGTTTTTTCCATTGATTTAATTTTTTGGTGCATGTTTTTGTGTTGTTTTTTTTGTTGTTTTTGTATTTTATTGTTTTTTTCTTTTGTGTTTTTGTTTTTTTTATGTTTTGTTGTTGTTGTTTGTTGTTCTTCTATTTTTTTGTGTTTCATTGAAAATTCTTGTTGTTTTTGTGTTTGTATTTGTCATTTTTGTGTGTTTGTGTTTATTGGTATTTGTTGGTTGTGTTGTTTATGTTTTTATTATTTTAGGCATGCTCCTTGAGTGTGTCAAAGGGGTAAATCCAGGTGTGAGCCCTAGGTTATTTATGTGGAATAGATACCCTTGCCTCCTTGGGTCTTACCTGAAATTGGCACCCTACAAGGGGTGTTTTCCATAAAAAAATGGGAGCAAGTCATATTTTTTCTTATTTTAAAAAGAAAACAAGTATTACAAGTATAAGCAAAGAGTGAGTCTCATATTTTTATTTCCTATCTCAAGGGAATTTCAAAATCTAAAGGATTTCTATGAATAAAATCTAGGTAGCATGGTAAGAAAATGATTTTTAAAAGTCCTAACTCGAATTAAGGATGCTCTAGATGGAAGTATGGATGCCTTAATTGAGGACAAGAGGAAGAGCAAATCTATGGCAAACCATATCAAAGTAGTAAATATTACACCAAAAGTGACTATCAAAGATGATATGATTGAGCATAACATAATGGTTCTTAGAAGCTGATATGTAAGTTCCATGGATAGTGGCCAGGTTTTTTGGAAATTCAAAGTTGGATCAAGTGGAAGTGGGGATTGAATTCGAAATACTTGATGAATTTTATTTTGAAAGGATTTTTCCTTATCATATTCTCAAGTTTAAAATTAGAGATATAATAATGGATTATGGCCCATAATTATAGTTCTTCCTCTAAAATATCGTGAGTATCCTCAAAAATAACACAAATCATACACAATTGTTGCAGAAATATTAAAAGAACACCAAAGGGGACACAAATGAGCACAGAAGAGCACCAATGCAGCACCGTAGTGCACCAAAGCTATATTAGCAAAATACTCAACATGTCCAAAGAGACCCTCGAGGGGGTATATATAGTGTTATTACATTGCCTTATCCTACCCACTAATGCATGTGGGATATATCCTATCTACGACTATCTAGTCTTCTTGAGGGTAGAAGTGTAGCATGTCCCCCTCCCTAAGATGTTGAGTCCTCGAAGCCAAGAAGGTGGGGATGCTAGCACACAAAATCTATAGATTCCCAAGTTGCTTCCTCTGGTTCACTATCGAGCCATTGCACAAGGTACTCAAAGATGGTTCGATTGCATAGGCGATGATTTTGACTAGCCAAGATACGATCAGGTGGGATGGAGAGGATTTGTTCATCATCGAGGATAGGGAGCACAATTTGGGGGGTGGTATTTGGCCCAATATGTTTTTTGAGGTAGGAGACATGGAAGACATTATGAATTTGGGATTCAGGGGAAGGTTGAGGGCATAGGCCACCTCTCCAATGCACTGAAGGACTTTATAAGGACCATAGTAGCAGGGACTAAGCTTGTGTTGCCTAAGATGCTTGAGGGAGTGTTGTTTGTATGGTTGTAGGTAGAGGAAGACTAGATCACCTATAGCAAAGGAGCGGTCAAAATGGTGTTAGTCGACGAGTTGTTTCATGCGATTACGAGCGATAGAGAGGTTTTGTTTGAGGGTGTTGAGAATATGATCCATGTCTTGTAGTTTTTGTTGGACACTGGTCATATGAAGGTTGGTGGCAAGGGTGTGGTGTGAAGGGGGGATAGTCATATAAGGCCATGAAGGGGGACATTCCAATAGCAAAGTGGTGAGAGGAATTGTACCAATATTCAGCTAGGGGTAACCAAGAGGTCCATTTGGATTGGTGGTCAGATGCGAAGCAACATAAATACGTTTCCAAGGTTTTATTGAGGACTTTGGATTGGCCATTAGTTTGTGGATGGTAAGTGGTGCTCATGTTAAATGAGGTACCCAAGGCACGAAAAAGTTCTTGCCAAGAGTTTGGATTGGATGTATAGGTCAACCAAGCATGGGGCTGTATAGGAAGTATGGACGAGGAGGAAGTGGGTATATTTGGTGAGTCTATCAATAACAACTAGGATGGAGTCAAAGCTGGTAGAGGTGGGGAGCCCTATGATGAAGTCCATGGCAATGTCTTGCCATTTACCCTAAGGGATGTGAAGAGGTTGAAGAAGGCCAGGTTGGGCGATAGTCTCAACTTTATTATGTTGGCATGTGTCGCATTCGAAAACAAAGGAGAGGATTTGAGTTTTCATCTTGGGCTAGTAGAAATTTGAGCAAATGCGATGGTACATTTTGTCAAACCCAAGTGGCCCCCAAGGGGAGTGGAGTGATACTCAGACAAGATGCGAGGAATAAATGAGGATGAAGGGTGGACAAAGATACGGTTTTTTATAAAGAAGGTGATCATTGTGCAAGGACCAACCTGGTTGAGAGTGAATTTTTGAGGTCCATAGGCCAAAGTTTGGTTGAGACTCATTGGCAACTACGAGCTCTGTGAGCCAAGTGGGTTGGGGTTGGGAGATGGCTTGGAGGGTAGGTGTGTTAGGTAGGTGGGATAGAGCATCAACAACCACATTGTCCCATCCCTTTTTGTAAGTGATCGTGAAGTCAAATATTTGGAGGTGGTCAACCCATTTTGCCTGTTCCTCTGATAGGGTCGATTGATCGAGCAGTAGACGGAGGCTATGGTGGTCGGTCAAGATGGTGAACTTGGAGCCAAGGAGATATTATCACCATTTATCAAGGGCATGAAGGATAGCTTTCATTTCTTTTTGGTAAGTAGAGAGGCAACACTCATGGTCTTTAAGTTTGTGACTCTCGAAGGCAATGGGGTGGAAGTCCTACATGAGAACCACTCCAAGGCCTACCCTAGAGGCATCACATTCAAGTTGAAAAGGTTTGGAGAAGTCAAGGGTGGCCAAAACTGGAGTGGAAGTCATGAGTTCTTTAAGGTTGTGGAAAGCGGCCTCGGCTATGGCTGACCACTAGAGTGAGTCAGAGCGAAGGAGGTTGGTTAGTGGTGTCATTATGGAGGCATAACTTTTGAAAAAGCGACGGTAAAACCTGGTAAGGCCGAGGAAGGCATGAAGCTGAGTGAGGGTTTTTGGTTGGGGCCACGAAATGATGGCAGAAATTTTGTCAAGATCGACACGAACTCCATCGGCTGAGATAATGTGGCCCAAGTACTGGAGCTAGGATTTTCCAAATTCGCATTTAGAGAATTTAGCGTAGAGTTGTTGTTCGGATAGGACTCGCAAGATAGTCTCGAGATGAGTTAGGTGGCTAGTGAGATTGACACTATAAATAAGTATGTCATCAAAGAAAACGATGACAAACTTACAAAGATATGGAGCAAATATTTTGTTCATAAGGGCTTGGAAAGTGGTTGGGGCATTGCAGAGACCAAAAGGCATGACACAAAATTCAAAATGATCATGGTGGGTGTGAAAGGTTATTTTGTGGCAATCTGCTAGAGCAATGGGGATTTGGTAATAACCAGATTGTAGGTCAAGCTTGGAGAAGATCGAGGCACCATGAATCTCGTCCAACATATCATCAATTCGTGGGGTGGGAAATTTATTTTTGATCGTAAGTTTATTTAATTGCCAATAATCAACGCAGAGATTGAAGGATCCTTCCTTCTTTCTAACCAAGACAATAGGGACAGCATAGGGGCTTTCATTGGGTTGGATAATACCCATGTCAAGGAGTTCAGATGTGAGTTTCTCTATTGCATTTAAAAAAAAAGTGTGGCAGTATGGACGGAGACTAACAGGGTCATGTGGGTGTTGGAGGTCAATAGTGTGCTCGAGGTCATGAGGGGGTGGTGGGCACAGGGGAACGGGAGCAAAGACTAGTTGGTATCAAGAGAGGAGTTGTTGGATGTCAGGGTGGGTGGTGGGTTGGGCTTCAATGTTGTTGATGCGGATGATAAACCCGATGTTGGAGTTCAATTGTTTTCGCATTTGGTTTGGGGAGATTAGTCTATTAGGGGGTGGGGTGATGCCATGCAGTTTATGGGATTGGCCAAGGTTGTCTTTGAAGAGAATGAAGGGGTGGGTAGGGGAATTGTTGGTGCTATAAGTGCCCAAATTTTGTAGCCACTAGACTCCTAGGATAGGGTCAAAACCACCAATGGATAGGGCATAGAAGTCAGATACCAATGTGTATGTACCTATTTGGATACGTAGGTTCTTGATTATCCCAACACAATGGAGAGTATGGTAGCCTAGGAGGGAACAAGGGAACCCTATTTTAGGGATGATGAACAAGTCTAATTGGTGAGCAAGAGCAATGTCAATAAAGTTAAGGGAGGCACCTCCATCAATGAGGATGGTAATGGGGGTTTTCCTAAGGGTGCCTTTAACTCTGAGTGGTTCAAGACATGAAGTGGAGGAAACGATAGCAAGGGAGACATCAGGTTGGGGTTCAGTAGGTTGATCGGGAGTTGGTTCATGTAGCGGTTCATCATCGAGGTCAGGTTCATCATCAGGTGAAAGTTTTGGGTCTATGGTGAAGATGACATGTCAAGCATGGCAAAATCATGGATGATCCTGGGTCCATTTCTCTGAGCATCGGATGCATAGGCCAGCTTCTCGTCGTCGAGTGACTTTTGTTGTAGGAATGCGAATAGAGTCTGTTGGTTCTACTGTTGGAGGATGTTGTGGATCATTGGATTATTGTTGTAGTGGATCGATAGGTTGAGGGCAAGGAAAATTAGATGAGCCCCTTTTAGCAAACATGAGGCGCTCATTGGTGAACTTTGCTTCAACAACTTTTGCCATAGAAATAACTTCTCAAATAGTGTTGATGGGCATTGTCTTGAGTCGAAGTTGGATGCGGTCTTTCAGTCCTGAAACATAAATGTCGATGATGGATTGGTCGATCTAATGACTGAGTGATACGGTTCTGTAGAGCTTGGAACTCATTCATGTAGGATTCGATGGATGCTAGTTGCTTGAGGTGAGTAAGTTGACTGAAGAACGATTGAGCCCAAGTGTCTTCATATTGGTCGAAAAAATAGTTGCGAAAGGAGGCCCAAGTTTGGTTATTAGGGCACTCACGCTACCACCAGCGATATCAACTGATGAGCTTTTCTACAAGGTGTATGGATGCAAATGTGAGTTGGTCAACAATTGACATGGGGTTGAGACTGAAGTATGACTCGAGGTGTTCCACCCAACTACGAGTGAAGGACCGATCAAGGTCAGGATCAAAAGTAGGGACTTGAATCTTTTGGTGGAGTGGTTGATGAGGAGGTGGAGGTGGGTGTGATGGAGGAGGGGAACTTCCTGAGGAAGTTGTGGTAGATGACATGGTGGCTAGTTGGTTATCAAAATTGTCCATCCTCTGAGAAAGGGAGCATGATAGGTTAGCCATCTCGTCAGCGAGTTTGTTTATGGCTTCTTGCACTAAAGGGAATTGGGTCTCAAGGGTGAAAACCCAATCAAAAACTGGAGTGGGGGCCATGACGATGAACTAGAGAGAAGGGATAGGGAGAAGCAGGATAGGTATAGACGAAAGGGAGAATAGGAGGTGGGAGTAGAGAGATAGAAAGGGTGCTTAAGAAGTTGGGATTGACTTGGAGAAGGGGGAGGGGAGGATTTAAAGGGGAATGTGCTTGGGGTGTCTATAGCCTATTGTCCCCAACATTACAATTGAGCAGGTGGGGTGTCTATAGGTTGTTTTCTCCAAACTGATAGCTAAAACTAGAATTTTGTATTTTTTGAATTTTCTTTAAAATTGAAGTACTATTTTTTTTGTTAAAACTAAACTTTTTTTTCATTAAACCTGAAATACTATTTTTTTTTTGTTAAAACTTAAATGCATTTTTTCTCACGAGCGAAAAGTAAAATGTCACCCTTTTTGATCTCCAAGATCTAAAAGGCTAGGAAAGCTAGATGTTATGTATTTGCAAAGTGGAATGATAGAAAGGACAGGTTCACCACTTTTTGATCACCAAGATCCACAAGGGCGAGGTGAGAGCATACAATGGGTGAAGACTGTAAAACCCTAAAGAATAGAAAGGACAATTTCACCACTTACTAATCACCAAGATCCACAAGGGTGAGGTGAGAGCATACGGTGGGTGAAAACTCTAAAATCCTAAACAAAGACAAATACAGAGGAGAAAGAAAATATATATACTCGCTTTGCCTCTTTGAAACTCAGCTCTGATACCACATGGGACAGTTCTTTCTCTAAGATATTGCACGTATCCTCAAAAACAACACAAATCAGACACAACTGTTGCAAAAATATTAATTGAACATCAAAGGGGACACAAATGAGCACAGAAGAGCACTCAACATGTCTGGAGAGACCCTCGAGAGGGTATATATAGTGTTATTACACTGCCTTATCCTACCCATTGATGCATGTGGGATATATCCTATCTACGACTATCTAGTCTTCTTGAGGGCAGAACTATAGTACCTATGGTTTAGGGTGAGCGATGCATTATAATTAAGACCATGTAGTGAGAATTTTTCTATGGAGATAAAGGCTATTAAATTACTTTCTATGTAAATTGGGCCTTTTGGACTTTCATAACAACTTATCAATAAGGTGGTTTTGAAGAATACTAAAAATACTCTAAGGGAATTCATCGAGAGGAACCAACTACTAAGGAGTAAAGGCATGTTCTATACACCTAAATAAGTGTTGTCATGGATATTTTAAAACCTTTGCCACAATCCATTATGATAAAGTTTGAGTTAAGAGAATGGAATCAACAAGTGGATCACAAAAACATTCCACTCTGATGTTGTAAATGTTATTAGATTGGACCCATGGCAAGAGATTGCAATGTGAAAAATGTAAAATTTTAGGCATGAGACACTTCAATATGAAGTAATGATATCTATCATAATAGATACTAGGTTCAAGGATTTTTCAATTATAAGAAAGTGGCAAAAAAAACCCCTTTACATCATCATATGGTGACGTAAGAGCATCCGGATTCATGAGTAATATTGCATCACCAAAAAAAATATTTTTATTTTATTCAAATTGCAATGCATATAAGAAAACATAATATTTTATCCAGATTTAATTCTTCATTTTTTATTTAAATTATAATTTTAGCCAGATATTATTTTATAATATTTTATTTGGATTGCAATGCATGTCAAAAAATAATATTTATGTATCTGAATTTATAATATTTTATCTAGGTCTAATTTTATCTAGATTGCAATCAATGTCAAAAAAGTAATATTTTACCCAAATCTAATTTTATCCTCATAAGTTAGGGAAACAAGAGTCTATATAAGTGTATCGCTCCAAATTTTTCGCACCCTTACCTTCAGGCTATAGGATCCACGCCCGGAAGGGGCATGTGAAAATGATGGGACAATACCTCGGACTGAGAGGCCTTTTGAAGGTCCCGCCTCTCGGGGGAGGTGTATGAGGGTGAATTTTCAATGGATGGTGGGTTCACCAGGAAACTTTTGAATGGCAGTTTCCACGCCTAGGTTGATAGTGTGTTTGATGTGTTCATTTTTATGCTTAATCATTCAACTCCTAGGTTTGGCCAATATGAATCTAAACTATTCTATATGCCAATGCTGATTTAAATGAATACAGAAAATAGAAATGGTTGCAAATAACAGAGAATATGCTAACTAGAAGATGTCATACCTGATTTCAGATGTCTGATGGATATTTTGAGTCTTGTAGCAGTTCAGATCGTCTCAGTTTGTACGTAATCGTCTGATATTTCTCTGGATCGTCCCAAATCACAGAAGGTCATCTGAAATCAGACAAAATCATCTGAAATCTGACGAATTCATCAAACAAATTTGTCAGAAACCTACAATCACAAAAATAGACACAAAATACCAAATATACAAATGCAAAAGCAAGGGATAATGGTAGGAATAACAGCAAACATGCCTAAATAATAGATTATAATAATAGATAAGGAAATGCAATAAATTTAATGATTGATTTTAACTTTATCATGCAATTATGCTAAATGAGGTGAACTCCAAGATGCATAAAACATAACAACTTAAAATAGTGCAGAGATATGATATGAAAAATGCAGAAAAGCTTAAGAAAATGCAAACTCTAAACTCGGACTGCCCTCAATCTGGACTACAGTCATGATTGCCTCCTATCGTACGAAATCGTCCGCAATCATCCGAGATCATCTGAGACGATCCAAGCTAACTTCGATAGAAAAACAGTAGAATTCCTGCAATAAGAAAAAATGCAAAAATACAATAATGTGAGGGAATAAGGAGCTAACTCTGCAATGAAATCCTATCAACAAAGGGTTGGGGGTTCAGGGAGAATCAGCAAGAATTAGGCAGGGAGGCAGGGAGAGTCAGGGGGATAAACTAGAAAAATCCTAGTTTATATAGGATTAGGAAGGGGTTTGGGAGGTTGGGGATCATCCCAATCTGGGAGATCTCCAACAAGGAAATATCCAACTACGCAGACACGTTGCTACCCGAGTTGGAGAGGCTATTGAAACAGAAGCTAATTATGAAAATTTGATTTTGGGACGAAATAGTCTGGACATTCTGTTCCAGACGAATTCGTCAGATCGGGGACGATTTCATCTAATCTGAGACGATATCGTCCAATGGTCAAAAAAAATCCTAAATATGGCATGGAAAATAGGGGAAGCGGTAAAAGGCGGTTTAACGAGGCGATTGGGGTTGAAATTCAAATTTTAATATTTTATCTGTTTACTAAGGTTTTAACCGTGCCAATTTTAGGGTGCTACATTTTGCCCCCTCTTTAGTGAATTTTCCAAAGAAAATGCGTTAAATACGAGTTTTTCCCATTTTACGAGAAAGCAAAAATATACTCAATTTTTTAGACGACGATTCTTGGTCGAATCGTACGAATGCTGACTATGGTGCCCCCTTCGTGTTTTTACCCAAATCGAACGTTTGAGGTAAAAACATGGAAAAGCAAAAATTTAAAATGTTGATTTTTAAATAAATTAAGAAAAATAGGGTAAAACCCTAATTCATTTTTACTATTCACTTTTACTGTTCCAGAGCTTTGTAGAGAAGAAACATGGTGGAGACAGCGCACAGAGCAACAAAGGTCCGACGCGGGCTACGGGTAAGGATCTAATCCTAGTATATTAGGTTTAATTTAATTTTGTGCAAGTTTGTTGATTTAAATTTTATTGTTTGGGGCATCACGGTCGTTTTTAGGCCGTCGACGTCGTTGGGACAAAATCGTCCCAATTTCATCAAAATCGTCTCTAGATCGTCGATTTCATTTGACGACGAAAACGATGAATTAGGGGCAATTTTGTCCAACAAGAGGCGATTCCCGAGTTGCAAAATCAGAGAAGATTTCGTCCTCACAAAGGACAATTTTGCCCAATTGGGGACGATATCATCCAATGGTGGACAATATCATTTTAAATTTGATTTTAAGTTGTTTAATTTGAATGATTGAGTTATTAATGATTTTGTTGTTTTATTGTTTGTTTTGCAGAAGGGGTTACTAAAGAGCCAGGAATGGAAATACGACGGGCTAAGAGATGACATAGTCGCGCTTGACCAGGCATAGCGTGATCGACTTGGACAAGTCGGTCTGCAGCATGTGGTAGAGATGCCACAAGTACCGACTGACATGGCGCTACTGACAGCCCTAGCAAAGAGGTGGTATCCGGGGTCATCCTGTTTTTGGCTACCGACAGGGGAGATGGCTCCCACTCTAGAGGACGTATGGAGGATCATGAGGATCCCCATACAAGGATGGTTGATGATGCCTACGGCCAACCAAGGCCAGACGATGATGAGGCTCACGAGAGACCCGAGCTTCACCCTGGAGAAGGGCGAAGTGAACATCGAGTCACTACGGTAGATTCCTGGGGCATCTAGGCTGACACGAGTTTTGGCAGAAGTTATCGGTGGCTTACTATTGTGCCACCAGAGCAGATGCAGACTACCATGGGTGCTCTCAGACATAGTCTACGACATGAGAGACCACAAGTATAGATTTGCATGGGGCAACTTTGTTCTTTATTGCTTGTATAGGATCCTACACGAGGTCTTATACAAGGGAGGTCGATGTCTGGTTTTGACATTGTTGCTACAAGTTTGGTGTTGGGAGCACATTGCGATGCGAAGACCGATAGGGCTCCCATTGATAGGGGTTGATCGGGAGAGGCCCCGGATGTTCTATAGGTATGGAAGATATAGGAGTAAAACAAGAAGCATTAGTTGTAGGTTTAGGATATTTTTGAGGTCCTAATGTGGTTTGTTCAGAAGATGGTCGAGTTATATGTATAGGTGTAGTTGATGATGTTATGGGTGTGTGTTTTACATGTTTGGACGGATGATAAGAATTAGGATGTGTGTATGACAGGGCAGGTAAAATTTGAACTCCAACAGGTTTTGCCAAAGCGCACATATCAAAGGGTCTGGGATCACCATGAATGGTAACCAACTAGTTTTTAAATTTGAATTTAACACACTGATGTAAAGTGGATGGAACCGCTCTCATCACATTGATCCAAGGGCGACCCAAAAGTATATTGTACGATGCAGGGTAATGTACAATAAACACGGTCGTATCTAGGGTTCTAGGACCAACTTGCAAGGGTATAGTAATGACTCCACACGTTTCTTGTGTCTCGTCATTGAAGGCTTTTATAATCATATCAGTTCTTTTCATTTCATCACTTCTAAACCCAAATTGTTGGTAGAAGTCAAAAGTGCAGATGTTTAAAGATGAACCATTATCAATCAAGACCCGTTTAATGGCTACATCTCCAATTAGGGCAGTAATATATAAGGGGTTATCCTTATGTAAACTATGTTGCGGGATATATTTATCTCGAAATTCAATACAATCAAATTCTCGAGTGATGATAGTATTGGACATGGCTTTAGGTTGAATATTTTGTGGTACCATCATTTGGCTTAATGTGAGCATTAATTCATCCCTATGGGTAGGAGAAGATCTTAACAAGTCCAAAAGGGAAATTTTGGCTGTAGTATTGGATAATTGTTCATTAATATTGTAAGGAGGCTTAGGTTGCACATTAGGTGCATAATTCCCTTTATTGGGATTTTTCAAAACAAATGGGGCTAATCCATCGTTCTGAGTTTGATCCTGTTGAGATTTTTGAGCCTGTTGTTTGGTAACGACTCCGATGGTTCCCACGATGTTATTTTGTGAGTGATGAATAGGTCTTAGTCTAGAGTTTATGGCTTGTTCATTAGAAATTATTTGGTGAGACGATGGTCTAGTAGTGACTCTTCGAGGAAATGGTTCTTCTGGAACCATAGAACTGGTGATAGGTTGAATAGGATCCGATTCATCTTCAGAACTATTCGATTGATTTGAGGTGATTTCCATGTCACTTTCAGTCTCATATTCAGTGTCACTAAGATCAAGTATCCAAGCATTATGTAGAGGTATGATCATAACTATAGATAAATTTGTGTCAAACATTTGAGGATCATGAACAGGTAATTGTCCACTAATAGTCCCTACATATCGGGTAGGAGGAGGAACATTGTGATGCTCAATTTGATTGGCCACCTCTTTACCATGTTTTGGTAAAGGATGTTGAAATATGTCCAATGATTGATTGGCATTCTGATTCTGATTGTGGGGAATGTTCTTTTGAGCGTTATTAGCAGCATTTTGTTTAGGTTTGAAGGCTTGCACCTCCATCTCATTGTTATCAATCAAATTTTGTATTTTATGTTTTAATATTGTACAAGAGTTGGTAGCGTGTCCCAGTCCTCTATGAAAATCACAATATAAATTAGCTCTATATCCGAGTATAGTTGGATCAGGTTCTCGGATAGCTGGTAATTGGATCAAGCCTCGTGCTAGTAATTATGGGAGAATGGTTGATAAAGGTTGATTTAACCTAGTAAATTCTCGGGGTGGTTTATCAGGAGGTTTCAATATAAACTTCTGTGTTGTTTTCATAGTATTAACATTAGCAATGTTTCTGCTATTAGTGACTCCATCACCCACAACTTGTTTATTTTTATATTGATTTTTGGATGTTTTCTCATCGTCTTTCTTTTTGAGCTGACCTCTTCTAATGAGAGCATCTTCCACCCTTCGAGCTAAGTATATAGCTTGATCGAAGGTGGTCAAGGTAGCGATTGATAATTCATAGGATAGTTGTTCTTGTAAATTATTGATAAAAATATCCAAAATCTCCCGATAAGGTAACACAAAGTGTAATTTTCCTATCAACTGTCTCCATCGAGCTAAGAAGTCAGCAAAACACTCATCTTTGTCTTGTTTTAGGTAGTAGAAATCTTTAATGGTTACATGCCTTTCGATATAGGCACTAAATTGATGCACAAAAGACTCAGTAGTCTCTTCAAAATTTCTCAAAGAATGAGTAGGTAGTTGATAATACCATTCCAATTCCATCCCCCCTAAGCTTTTCGGGAACATTTTTAGTAATAGCAAATCATCATGTGATATGTCATGACATGCTATCCTAAACATACAAAGATGCTCTATGGGATCCTCGGTTCCTTTATATATAGGTAGGACAGGCATAGGAAAGTGTTTGGGATATGGTTGTGCTACAACTATAGGATCTAGAGGTTGACTACACATCTCTCGATAATTGTACGAGGGACGGTAGGGATCTATCCGGTCCATGCGAGAGACTAACTGTTTCACCATGGCTTCCAAATTACCATTTTGTCCACCGTATTGGTTTGGTGTTACATGAGCATGGGATTTGTGACCATAGGAATGCGGGACATAAGGATTGGATGCTATATTGTTGTTATGCAAATGGTTGGTAGGAAGAGTATTATGAAGAAGATTTGTTGTAGCATTATGTTGTATCCCAGATTGTTGGAAATTGGTATTTGTTTTTTTTTTAGGCTTTTGTTGATTTGAGGTATATTGATCAATAGCTTGGTGAAATAGAGCAGTGAATGAAGGTTTCTTTTGTGTGGGGATAACCCTTGGCTTGGTAACAGGCACTCTAGGTGGTTGGGTAGCCTGTTGTTGTTGCATGTTTTGGATTATAGCAGCCATGTCCAAATTGGATGGTCCAACTTGATCACTCTCTTGATCAATAAAGGACAAAGGATTAGTGTGTGTGTGATATATGTCTTCTAGGGTTGCTTGAGTATCACTAATTTGATCTTTATCCATATGAACTGCTCTATTAAGGGTGCCAATATTATTATTGAGAAATTTCCAAAAATGGTCCATGTTCTCAAAAGTAATGACTCCTTCTGGAGTTATTTTAGGAGATGAGTATCCTTCCTCTCTATCATTTTCTTTTTGTTCATTTGTGCCCACAAATTCTTCTTCTTGTTGGTTTAAGGTTACTTCTTCCTGAATTGGGTCTTCAAGAAGGGCATCTGGTTTATTTGTGGTTTTTCCTAACCAATCTTCTTCTACTTCAATTTGTTTTCCATTCCTGAGTCTAGTCATTGTGTCTAAATTTAGGTTTTAGCAAATATATATTAATATATTTGCAACAGATCTTGGGAGGTATATATTTTAATTATATACCTACTATAATACTTAAAAGAAAATGCTTGGTTTTTTTTTTTTTTTTTGTTTTTTTTTTTTGTTTTTGTTTATAAAGACAATAAACAGCACACTAAATATTAGAAATAACAATAATAAAATAATATCTTAGTTTTCTATAAATAGTTTATAGATATCATTGATAGGATCAAGTTCATCAGGAGTCATAAAGTGCTCCTCTTCAAATTGGAAATTGTTTTTCAAGAAGTCAACAAAGTGTGCTATGGTGATATTATCTGTTTTAGATTCTGTTTTGTAAAAATAAATCTCATGGCAATATTCTTGATATAACATAGCTCTAGGAACTCTATTCCATATTTTTCTATCTGTAAGAACGACCTTTTTTTCCTCTATACGAGACAAAAATTTATGTACTACAACTGCATTCTCAAGGTATACCTCAAAGGTATACAACTTAGAAGACACAAGGGCTCTTTTATCTGCTAACCACCTATAGCAAGCTCTCTGAAGTTCATGATACAAAATTACTTGATCGGGATCCAGGATTCTATCTAGGACAAACCTCTTGATTTGCCTAATTTTAGTTGCTCTAGATGAAATGAGATCCAATCTCCTATCAAGTTCATCCCACAAAGGTTGAACCCTATTTGTTTGAGGTACTGTAAGCACATAAGTAATCTCTATAGCTGCTAATTGATTTTCAAAATTAATGGTGACAGCTCATCTTTTATTATAGTCTACCATATAAATATGACATGCAAATTTTCTTAATTCTAAATGCATTTATGTTTTGGTTTTTATTATTTTTATTTTTTTTAAAAAGGTTTTTGTTTTCAAAAGGTTTTTGTTTCACGTTGGGTTCACCAAAATGTATCGCTCCAAATTTTTTGCACCCTTACCTTCAGGCTATAGGATCCGCGCCCAGAAGGGGGATGTGAAAATGATGGGACAATACCTCAGACTGAGAGGCCTTTTGAAGGTCCCGCCTCTCGAGGGAGGTGTATGAGGGTGAATTTTTGACGGATGGTGGGTTCACCAGAAAAATTTTGAATGGCAATTTCCATGCCTAGGTTGATAGTGTGTTTGACGTGTTCATTTTTATGCTTAATCATTCAACTCCTAGGTTTGGCCGATATGAATCTAAACTATTCTATATGCCAATGTTGATTTAAATGAATACAGAAAATAGAAATGGATGCAAATAACAGAGAATATGCTAACTAGAAGATGTCATACCTGATTTCGGATGTCTGATGGAGATTTTGAGTCTTGTAGCAGTTTAGATTGTCTCAATTTGTACGTAATCATCTGATATTTCTTTGGATCATCCCAAATCATAGAAGGTCATCTGAAATCAGATAGAATCGTTTGAAATTTGACAAATTTGTCAGAAACCTGCAATCACAAAAACAGACACAAAATACCAAATATACAAATGCAGAAGCAAGGGATAATGGTAGGAATAACAGCAAACATGTCTAAATAATAGATTATAATAACAGATAAGGAAATGCAGTAAATTTAATGATTGATTTTAACTTTATCATGCAATTATGCTAAATGAGGTGAACTCCAAGATGCATAAAACATAATAACTTAAAATAGTGCAGAGATATGATATGAAAAATGTAGAAAAGCTTAAGAAAATGCAAACTCTAAACTTGGACTGCCCTCAATCTAGACTACAGTCAGGATCGTCTCCAATCGTACGAAATCATTTGTAATCGTCTGAGATCATCTGAGACGATCCAAGCTAGCTTCGATAGAAAAATAGTAGAATTCCTACAATAAAAAAAAATGCAGAAATACAATAATGCGAGGGAATAATGAGCTAACTCTGCAATGAAATCCTATCAACAAAGGGTTGGGGGTTTAGGGAGAATCAGCAAGAATTAGGTAGGGAGGCAGGGAGAGTCAGGGGGATAAACTAGAAAAATCCTAGTGTATATAGGATTAGGAAGGGGTTTGGGAGGTTGGGGATCATCCCAATCTGGGAGATCTCCAACAAGGAAATCTCCAACTGCGCAGACACGCTTCTGCCCGAGTTGGAGAGGCTATTGAAACAAAAGCTAATTATGAAAATTCGATTTTGGGATGAAATCGTCTGGACGTTCTGTTCAAGATGAATTCGTTAGATCGAGGACGATTTCGTCTAATCTGAGATGATATCGTCCAACGGTCAAAAAAAATCCTAAATATGGCACAAAAAATGGGGGAGGCAGGTAAAAGGTGGTTTAACAGGCAGTTTGGGTTTGAAATTCAAATTTTAATATTTTATCTGTTTACTAAGGTTTTAACCATGCCAATTTTAGGGTGCTACAATAAGGATGATATTGAAATCATTTGAGATGATCTTTAGGTAAACTAAAGAGCTCTTCGTAGATGTGTTGGCTATGACATCTCCTAGGATTTTTTATACAATAAATTTGTCATTGTTCATTTTATGGTTTGTGAACTTGTGGTAAAATATTTAGGCTGCTACAAGAGGTTGTCTTCCATTAGACCGCCTCATCTAGATTGCATCATTTGGTATCAAATACCAACAAGGAGAAGATATGGCATATAGAGGAATACAAAGATCACCTAGAAATGTTAATATATCTGAGATGTTGAGAGGTATTACAGGCTAGATTGGATGTAATAGAGATAATACAAAGAAGGGGAGTACATGTTGAGGATGTAAGTAATGATGAAAATGTTGAAGATTAAGAGCCTAAAGAAGACCAAATGGATGAGCTTGAGAGCATATTTTTGAAGGTAATTTTGAATATGGGTAGTAAACAAAAGTTGGATACTCCTTGTTATAATAGAATTCTAAATTCTAAGGATCTTATAGACTAGGTCATGAATATGGAGAATTACTTTAACTATGAGTCAATAAAGGACCAAAAAAATATGAAGTTTGCTTGTACCAGGCTAAAGGGTCATGCATTCAAGTCATGGGATCATGTACAAATGGAAAGGCAAAGGAAGGCAAGAAGAAAATTAAATATTGGGATGGAATGGTTATAAATTAAAGGTAAAATTCTTGTCATCATATTATTAGATGAGTCTATTCAAGAAGTTACAAAACTTGAAACAAAAGGAGATGAATGTGAAAGACTACACAAAGGAATTTTACAAGCTCACTATTTGGATTGGCCATATAGAGGATGATGAAGAGAAAATTTCAAGGTATGTTAATGGACTCTGCATATCTATTCAAGATGAGTGTAGTAGAGTAAGATTGAGGTCATTAGAAGAAGACTATCAATGTGTCTTAAAGATGGAGAAGTTGTCTTAAAGGCAAAAAAACAATTTCAAATAAAGAGGAAAATCAAACAGTCGTAAAGGGTAGCATATGCAATAAGGAGAAGCCATCACTTCTCAAAATAATATTTTCAATCAAAATATAAAAGAGAGGAAATTTCTCAAGAGGAAGAGGTTACTATAGTAGAGGTAGAGGATTCACCAAAGCTTGTTATAGATGTGGAGAAGTTGGTCATAGGGTATTTGAGTGTCCATAAGTACAACAGGACAACAATAAAAGAAATGAAGAGGGAAATTGAATTGTTGAACCAGAGGAAGAGAGTGTTGCTTTACAAAAATATAGAGGAACAGAGCAAAGAGAATCTCATGATGAAGAGAGTGTTGTTGAAACTAGCCAAGGTGGAGCATACACCAATACAAATAAAGAACTTGTTTAGAACTATATGCTAGTCAAGAGGTAAATGTTGCAAGGTCATTATTGACAGTATAAGTATGGATAGTTTTATGTATAATGAGGTGGTAGAGAAGCTTAGGGTGTGAAACCCTCCAAAATGACACTACAATCCTTCATTCAAAAATTGTAGAATCTTGCTACTTTTATTATTGAAATGATAAAAGGAGGTTACAGAGTGATATCGTTTTACAATTCTTGCCTTGAAGGCTACAACGGGGTCTTTCCTAAGGAAGCCCTTTCAGATGTGTATAAAGGTAGCATGAATTTTCTTCTTGGTGTTCCTCAATGCTGATGGTTTTCTTGCTCATGTGCCACCGTTGGATAGATATGTTCTATGTACCTGTTGACTTGAAAAATATGTTTAGAGCATTTGGGGGCTTGCCTTAGTCAACCCCGTGTTTATACATATAAAACACTCTCTAAATAAGCTTAAAAAATGATGACAAATGATCAAAACAGTGTGAAAACTCTAAACTATGTCATATTTACCTAATTGGGTGATCATTGTTTGTTGTAGCAGAGGTTTGCATGGGAGGGGAGGGATGCAAACCTAGTGTGAACCAAGAGGTTCGCACGGAGGCATGTGAACTTGTCCTTTTGCAACCAAATTTGCAAGATAGATTTTTGAGTTGTCTTGATGTTGTTGCTTCTTCACTTTTTCGATGGGTCACCTTCAAAAATTGTCCTTTTTGGTGTTGATAACCTGTCTCAATCACAAGGAATATTATGAAAGCAACTAAACTACTATTGCAATGTGAGTATGATGGATGTGTGATGGAGATGTTTCTAAAGTAATTTTTGCAGAGTTTATGTAAGCTAAATTTGGTCTCTTCAAAATGGTGGAAATGACCTTCTACTTATAGACTTGGCCAAGCTAAGGGGGAGAGGATGAGGTGCCCCTTGTGAGGTGTTTATGGTGAGGTGTCCACCTAAGAGGTGTTCCTTGAGATGTATTATAAATGAGGTTGGGTGAGATAATCCCTCACCCATCCATAATTCATGATGACCTAGCTAAAAATATCCATTTGGCATTTATTAGCACCTTTTTTAAAATATATCTTAATTTAAAATTGCCTTTTGTGTGAAAAAGTCTCCATCTTTCATTTATGACCCACGAGAGTGTGAGATGGAGAAATATCTAGGTGAGAGGTGGCAAGGCTAGGATAGGCTAGACTAGGTGAGGTGGAAGGCTAGGATAGTCAAAGTATACTAGCTAAGGTGGAAGGCTTAAAATAAATTAATATTAAATATAATTAAGCATGTGATTAGCCATAAAGCATATTTTCGAGCAAAATGTTGACTTTTTTATCATAAAGTGCTTTTTGACCATGGTGGAGAATTGAACCTTGGTTGAGTTGGGAATGAGGTCACATGAGGACCTAGAATTAAGCATAGGAAGGGACTTAGCTAGCCCAAGGGGGCTAAGGATGATGAATAGTGATTTTGATAAGTGAATAGTATTTTTAGTCAATTTATGCAATTATTGAGGGTTTTGCAAATTGATTGATCGCGAAGATGAAAAATGTATAATGTGTGAATTTTGTGTGTCTACATTTTATCCCTTTTTGTATTGGATTGTGTGGAAACACAATTTAGTACAAAAAATGATGATGTAAATTGATGGAATTATTTGAAAGGTAAAGAATTTGCGATTGATGATTTGTGGATGATTGTGGGAGAGACGCATTGATAAAAATGGTTTATGATTGATTGTTTTTTGGGGAAGGCATAATATTGCCTTACATTATTATCAATTTGAGATGTTCCAATTTGAAACGAATAAATGTCTTTGCCAATTTTTACTTTTGATTGATTGATAAGCTCTTTTGACAATATTTGAAAAATTGTTGGAGTCATAGGGTAGAACTTTTAGGAGTTTAATTCACAAGTGGTATTATGACTACCACTATGAATATTGGAATCCATGAGCTATCTACAGTCAGAGGCATTTTAAGGTCTATCAAATATTGATCTTTTTTTGGATTGGATTTTTGATTGAGAAGATAAATTTTACTTTTGTATTTGTCCTAGCATGAGGACTTGAGATAATTTTCAGCATAAATTTTCTTAGGTATTTGTTGTATCCATGATTAGATGTTTGGTTGTTTTATCATGTGCAAGGTAGATTTTTGATGTCTTTGATGATTACCCCCTCAGGCGATGAGTTTGCGATGGAGGAAACAAAAATTGATAGTGAAACGATTGATGATGATGAAGAAGAAATGGCAAAAATTTGATTGGAAAAATAGTCAAAGATGAGAATTGGGATAAATCCAAGAGGAATTTGATATGGGGGAAACGAATTTGAGTGGGAAAGAAAGGTTCACAAGGGGTCGTGCGAACAGGGGTGGTTCATACGGGGTTGTGCAAACTTGTCAGTTCGCACATGTGGTATGCAAATATATGCAAAGTTTGTTTAAATGGTAAAAACAACATGTTTGACATCATTTGCACACAAACGTCATTTGCACACTAAAGACGAAGGAAAAATGACTGTGGATGAGAAACATGAAAGCGAGGTGCTACCAACTATAGGTCATATGAGACGATATGGCAAGTACGTCAATGAGTATAGGTGCAGGGATGGTGACGCCAAAGGTAAGTGGATTATGCTTTCTTGAATTGTGTGTGAATTGGTTAGGGTAAAAATAACATTATGTTTGCTTGAAATGGAGTATATTAGGCATGTATGCTAGATAGGAGTGAAATATGTGCACTTTGTGTGAAAAAAATCCAAATGGGTATTCCGTGGTGCTTTCTATTTTTGTATGCAAGTAGTGTTGATCATGGGAAGGTATGAATGAGATGTGATGAGTGGGTTTTGATGTGATAGTCCATGCATGTGAAAACTGACAAGTGAACAATGCTATTGGTTCAAGTGCGTATCCAAATCTCTATTTGTTTGAACATTTTGACTCCTGGTTTATGACCTCATTTTGTGTGCATGTGTGAATGGATGTGTGCATATTTTTGTGTAATTGGGCATGTGAGCTGGGGAGTTTGAGGATGGAATAGGTGAGATGGATGTCGTGGCGAGGAGCACTTAATTGTACTGAGAATGTAGAGCAGTTAGTTCATATCAGGCGAGGGTGATGGATGGTGGAGAAATACCTATCGCAAATAGAGTATTTTCTATTCTCATGGGTATTGCGATAGTTTGGGCTACGGTAGGGATGATTAGATCCGAATGTGGTTATCTTTAGAGTGACAGGTGATACAGGGCTAGAGCCAGTAGTGCCACCATGTGATTTGACACCTGATGAGCCATTGGTTGTCCTTGATGTGGATAACGTAGGGACCATGCCAAAGTATGATGTATGGTGGTCCAGGTAGCGATGGGAGCCTATGCTCGAGGTGGTGGATGGATGGGTTGAGGTGGTAGGAGTATTACCTTCTAGGGTATTTCCAGGGGTGAGGGCAACATCGCTAGGACATGTGGATAGACAAAGGGATGAGGGATCACCTAAGCCTGGTGAGGAAGAGGAGTAGATCTAGATCAATTGATTAGGTAGGTAAGGCCACACCATGATGAGCAAGATTGCTTGATTAGTGACAACAACATAGGACTGTCGATAGAGGGTGTGAGGGAAAAAAAGTGGTGGAGGATATACCAGTGATGGATATCATAGATGATTCATCAAATTATGAGGGCATGGCAGTGATAGACAAGTTGCCATTGATGGAAGAGGATGGTATTGGTGGGGATATGGTAGTAGATTTAACAGATTTTGATTTCATCATATAGCTGTAAGAGAAGATGGTGACTAAGGATGAGATGCAGCAGCTGTGAGGGGATGTGAAGAAGCTTAAGGATAAGCTTTTGGACATCAAGTTGGATTAGGCAACTGATCACTCAGAGGTGGAGATGGAGTTGAGGGTCACCTTGGAGGAGCAATATGAGGTGAGAGTTAGATTGCAATAGGTGATCGAGGAGAGGGATGCATTAAGGAGGGATTTGGATATGCTCATTAGTGAGTGAGATACTCTTAAAGGTGAGAAATATTCTACGAGGGCAAAGAGGGATGAGATGATTGAGTCTTTTGAGAGACTGTAGGGGTTGTTGGATGCAGTGAGGGCTAATACAGAGTTTGTGAAGGCAAGTCACCTAGCGAGGATCATGGATCTAGAATAGTGTGTGCATGATATGCCCTCTATGGAGAGGTGGATAGTGAAGGAGATTGAGGGTTTGGAGGTGATAGTGCCACAGTTAGAGCAATCATAGGTGAAGGTGGGGCAATTTTAGTAGGCAAACGCATGATTGGTAGTATCCCACATGAAGGAGGCTACAAAGTGGACTAAGTGCAAGGGAGAGCTATTGATGCATGGGATACATGTTCCTTCTTATTCTGGATCAATTTCATTGTCACAAGCACACTCACATTGGATCCAACAGAGTTCATCGTCAGTGGTAGGGAGGAGTCAGTAGATGTTGGTGCCTGCAACATCAAAAGCAATGGGGTTGGCACCAATAGTATGAATGGAGGCACCAGTGATAGGATACGGGGGATGCATAGTCAGTGCAGCGGCTAGTAGAGTGAGTGCCAGCAGATGAAGGGAGTGGAGAGACTCCCACAAGGTAGCATGTATGAGGGAGCTATGAGGGTGGCTATGGGAGTATCGATCCACCATTTTGTATTTTTATGGATGTATATATGATGAGCTATTTTGGGTGGTTGTGTATCGACATGGGTACATACCTTATTGTAGTTGTATGGCAATTTTGATAGATAGATATATATGATATGGACATGTGGTGATGCGCCCACAAGGGCACACACATTTTATTGTAGCCTGATGATGCTTTTTGAGATATATATAGATATATACATGATATTATGCAGCATTGGTGTCAAATTGCATTGATGTGTATGTTTGCTTCTGATTTTGATTATGTATGAGTATGAATGATGTGGTTGTGGTAGAGTATAGTTACGTATATACATAAAATGTTTGAATACATGGATATATAGGGCATTACATATGAAATAATGTAAAGTGAATATGTGTGTGATGAAAATGCAAGGTCAAAAATGTACTGCTTGGAGAAAGCATTTGCATATTTGCAAAAATTATATGGTGTAATCCATTCCATTTTTTCAAGGAAATTGGATATGAAGATTGTATTAAAGAGATTCGAACATTACAGTCTTAAGTAATCAAACCCATTGAATAACTGAGCAAAATTTCTTTGACAAATCTAGGCTATCTCGATAAACAAGACCTCAAACATGGATTAGTGTGTATAAAGTGATGTTCATTTGACCATTTTGAAAAAGTGTGGTTCCAACTACATGGTAACTTGGCCTGTAAGTTGTCTTATCCATATGAACCTAAGGATCATAGCGATTTAAGCTTTTTGATAATACTTTCGAGGCTTTTCCTTTTGTTTTCTGCCCTTGTATTGTCATTCTCTTTTTTTTTGTGGGCATTGGCTTTTGTTTTCTACCCATTTTCTTTTGCTTTGTAGCTTGTCCTTTTTTCAATCCTTAGGTATGAAATAAATCATGTAAATGATATGATGGGCAAGGTGATTTTTGCTAGGCGATCAATATGCATACAGTGTATCCAGTTCTATTTTCAAAATTTGCTTAGTGTGTAGGATGTGCAATTTAATCCATGAATGAGAGCAAGTTAACCAAGGGAAGTCTATAAATTTTCTTGAAGTGTGCCAATTTTGGATGGTGGTTGATTGCATAATTGTATATAGGCGAAGCACTCAAAATATTTCAATTATCCAATCTCATGAAAATGGGATTGGGCACCAAAACTTTTATGCTAGCATGTGCGAGTTTAATTCTCTAAGCATGGTATTCAAAATGATTATGTGGGTACATGCATGAATGCAATTTTTTATTATGCTAAGATGCATGGAAGAGGTGTGAATTGCAAAGCACGTGATAGGATTTTGTACATGAATGAAAAGTAGGAATTTATGTACAAGGTTGCCCCAATATTATGTGCAATGAAATGGGGTAATGAAGTGAATGGGGAGATGATGGGGAAATAAAAGAAGAGAAATAATGATAGAAGAAGATGAGAAGAAGAGAAAGGAAAAGAAGAAGAAAGGAATCCAATCAAAGGTATGTAGCCGCTCGAAGCATGACCATACAACATTGATGAGTAACCATAAGAGAAAAACGAAAAGAAAGAGAAGGAAATGAAGAGAAGAAGGGGAATGAAAGGTATGTAGCCACTCAAAGCGTGACCATATAACATTCATTACAAAAGAAAGGGAAGGAGTAGGAAGAAGGAAGAAATTGGGTGAAGCAGATTTAAATGTAAATGCAATTTGAGCTAATGTTGTAGAGTGCCAAAAAGGTATTGAGTTTGTTTTTGTTGTTTGTTTGTTTTTTTTGTAACCATGATAATATGTACATAGAATGATGAGTTGCAGTGCCTACACTTAGGCGTAAAATGCTCAAAGATGAATAATGTTAATGGGCTCAAGTTCAACGATACCTTTCAACGTGGCAAGGCTATATGCCCTAGATCCAAACTTTTGAGTAACCATGTAAGGACCTACCCAATTAGGTGCAAATTTGTCATGGAGATGATGCAGTTGGCTAGTAATTTGTTGGTTCTCCTTGAGGACTAAATCTCCAACTTGAAATTCTTGTTGGTGTACCTTAGAATTATAGGCACGTCGGAGACTATCTTGATAAATGCATGTATATTCAATAGCATGAATACGACGTTCATCCAATAGGGTCAATTGATCTAACCTGGCTTGACGAGCAATATCATCATCAATGAATTCTTGCATAGAGACCCGTAAGGATGGAATTTTGAGCTCCAAGGGCATGATGGCCTCAACACCATATACAAGGGAAAATGGAGTTGCCCTAGTTGGAGTACAAATACTTGTGTGATAGGCCCATAAAGCTAGTGGTATTTTATTATGTCAATCATGATGTGACTCTGCAACGGTATTGCGAAGAATGGCATAAATGATTTTGTTTGTAGCTTCTACTTGGCCATTACCCTATGGGTAGTATGGAGTAGAAAAGCTATGTTGGATGTTGAATTTCTCACATAATGCATGAACATTCTTGTTCTTGAATGGGGTACCATTGTTAGATTTGATCTTATATGGGATGCCAAAATGACAAATGATGTGTTATGTGAGAAAATAAACAATTTTAGGACCAGTCGTTTGGATTAAACGGATGGCCTTGTATCGCTCCAAATTTTTTGCATCCTTACCTTCAGGCTATAGGAACCGCACCTGGAAGGGGGATGTGAAAAGGATGGGACAATACCTTAGACTGAGAGGCCCTTTGAAGGTCCCGCCTCTTGGGGGATGGGTATAAGGGTGAATTTTTGACGGATGGTGGGTTCACCAGGAAACTTTTGAATGGCAGTTTCCACACCTAGGTTGACAGTGAGTTTGATGTGTTCATATTTATACTTGATCATTCAAATCCTAGGTTTGGCCAAGATGAATCTAAACTATTCTATATGCCAATGTTGATTTAAATGAATACAGAAAATAGGAATGAATGCAAATAACAGAGAATATGCTAGCTAAAATGTGTCATACCTAATTTTGAATGTTTGATGAAGATTATGAGTCTTGTAGCAGTTTAGATCACCTCAATTCATACGTAATTGTCTGATATTTCATAGGATCATCCCAAATCATAGAAGGTCATCTGAAATAAAAAAAAATCATCTGAAATCTAACGAATTCATTAGAAACCTGTAATCACAAAAACAGACACAAAATACCAAATATGCAAGTGTAGAAGCAAAGGAGAATGGTAGAAATAACAGCAAACATGCCTAAATAATGGATTCCAATAAAAAATAAGGAAATGCAATAGATTTAATGATTGATTTTAACTTTATCATGCGGTTATGCTAAATGAGGTGAACTCCAAGATGCAAAAACGTAATAAGTTAAGACAGTGCAGAAATACAATAGGAAAAATATAGAGAAAGCTAAGGAAATGCAAACTCTAGACTCTGAGTGCCCCTAATCTGGACTACAGTTAGGATCGCCTCCAATCATACGAGATCGTTTGCTCTCCTCGACAAAATCGTCCATAATCATATGAGATCGTCCACAACGATTCGAGCTAGCTTCGACTAAAAAAAAGTAGAGTTCCTGCAAGAAAATGCAAAATACAGAATACAAATAGTAGTGTGAGGGAATAAGGAACTAAATCTGCAAGAAAATTTGTCAGCTAAGGGGTTTAGGGGGTTCATGGAGATAAACTAGAAAAATCCTAGTTTATATAGGATTAGGAAGAGGTTAGGAGGTTGGGGATCATCCCAATCTGGGAGATCTCCAACAGGGAAATCTCTAACTATGGAGATGTGTTTCTGCCCAAGTTGGAGAGGCTGTTGAAATAGAAGCTAATTATGAAAATTTGGTTTTGGGACGAAATTGTCTGGACGTTATGTTCCAGACGAATTCATCAGATCGGGGATGATTTCGTCTAATCTGCGATGATATCGTCCAACGATCAAAACAAATCCTAAAAATGGCATGGAAAATGGAGAAAGCGGGTAACAGGTGGTTTAACGGGCAGTTTGGGGTGTAAATTCAAATTTTTATCTTTTATCTTTTTACTAAGGTTTAATTGTGCCAATTTTAGGGTGCTACAGGCCTCAACCCATTTTGTGAAGTATTCAGTTGTTGTAATGATGAACTTGTGATTGCCATATGAGGTGGGAGTGATTTTATCGATAAGATCCAAATTCCATTATGAAAAGGACCACATGGATTGAATAGCTTGAAGATCCTGAGAAGGCAAATGCGTAAGATTGACATGATGTTGGCATTTGACACACTTTTTTATATAATCACAACAATCATATTCCATTGTAGGCCAAAAATAACCCATTCACAAAATGTGTTTGGTAATGGCCATACCACTGAAATTGCCATCACAAGTACC
The DNA here is from genome assembly GCA_028583015.1 of Wollemia nobilis. NCBI lineage: Eukaryota > Viridiplantae > Streptophyta > Pinopsida > Araucariales > Araucariaceae > Wollemia > Wollemia nobilis. The sequence continues at coordinate 9,026,510 of JAQPPZ010001822.1, read as the reverse complement.
ATCATGAGCCTCTTGGGTGATGCGTTGGGCTTCGTATGGTTCAAGAAAGAACAATAAGATGTTGTCATAACTTCACTTGTAAAGGATATATCCTAGAAATGTATAGAAAAATACGCGTAGTTAGAAATCTAGTTTGTGAGTATGATTTAGATCAAGTGGGACAATACCAAGCATAATGTAATATTTTACTTGGAAATACCATGGGCCATGCGGTTCAACTTCGACGATATTGATGCCATCGTCGTGAGAATGCGGATTGGTAGAAATGACAAAATGGAAGAGGGTGTGAATGGACATGTGAGTTGTGTCAGAAAGTGTAGTTTATGGAATGAGTGAGCCTAGAGAAGCCATAGTATCTGCAAAATGATTGGTAGAATGGGGAGTGGCAGTGATGTCATACCACTCAAATTGGACCAATAAATGTTTGACGACATGTTTGTACTACTGAAGGACTAGGTAACGACATTACCAATCTCCCTTTTTTATTCACGATGAGAAGGGAGTCACCATATATATACAGGAATCAAATATGCATTAATATTGCTTATTTTAAGTCAAGGATGAGAGCTTTGTACTTGACATTATTATTGGTGCAAGGAAAACCTAACTTGAAGGAAAAGGGAAGTGGCTCCCCCCTGCGGTGTGAAAAATACTGGCTGCACCTCCTCCATGCTCATAATGAGATCCATAGAAAAAGAGGGTTAATTCAGCAGTTGATTCAGGTTCCACAAATTCTTTAGCTTTGGTAGTATGAAATACAAAGTCGTCAGGAAGCTGAATGAGTAATGGTGCATCACTTGGTAAAGGTGCTTCAACCATCTGATCAACAATGACTTGGCCTTTAATGTATTTTTGGCTAATGAATTCAAGGTTAAATTTTGTGAGAAGCATGATCCATTTGGTTGTCCGACTATTATGGTAGGTAGGTTACCCCAATTTTCTTAAGGACGAAGGGCATGACCTTGTAACAAAATTTCCCCAAGGGGTTGTGAAAGAGGTCTTATGTTGATCATCTGGGTTGACACAAATTTGATTGTAACCCAAAAATCCATCCATGAGTGATAGCATTTTGTGTCCGACTGTAGCATCAACCAATGTGTCAATATTAGGGAGTGGAAAATTGTCCTTGGGATAAGCTTTGTGAAGATCCCTAAAATCAATGCAAATACGGATACCCCTTTGGGTTTTTCGACCAGAACCATGTGTGAAACCCACTCAGGGTAATCGATAGGCTATATAAAGTCCACATTGAAGATTTTTTGTAACTCATATTTAACCATAAGGGAAACGGTAAGGTGAATGCGGTGCAACTTTTGTCTGACAGGTTTGGCATTGTCATCCAGGACTAAGTTGTGCACAACTAACGACAAATCAAAGCCTGGCATATCCATGTAGGACCATGCGAACACCTTTATATAGTGCCAAAGGAAATTGGTGAAAAGGATGCACTCATCATAGAAAAGGTTAGTGATAAGATAGACAATGTGAGGGTGATAAGGGTCGTCGCCAATGTCAACATCGATAGTGTCCTCAACAAGCATGTGAGAACCATAATGAAGTTGTGCGGGTGTTGGGATGAAATGTGTAGACACCAAAACAACACCAATCCGATTAAGTGACTACAAACACTGATCGCATTGACACACACAGCTTTCAGGGCAGCCTTTAGAGGTCAAACAGTGGTCCTAGCCACTTGCACAGCAGTTTGGAAGGTCAAAAAATAAGTGAGCAGAGTTGGTCGTTTTATCAAAGCCTTTAACAAACTTCAAAACTTCAAACCTTCATCAAAAGCAAAGCCTTTATCCAAAAACCAACACCCGACCGAAGTGTCGCGATATCGCGACACTTCCGGCCAAAAGCCTTCGCCCGGTCGAAGTGTCGCGATATCGCGACACTTCCGACCGCAAGCCTTCGCCAGGCCGAAGTGTCGCGATATCGCGACACTTCCGGTCGCAAGCCTTCGCCAGGCCGAAGTGTCGCGATATCGCGACACTTCCGATCGTAAGCCTTCACCAGGTCGAAGTGTCGCGATATCGTGACACTTTCGGTCGCAAGCCTTCGCCAGGCCGAAGTGTCGCGATATCGCGACACTTTCGGCCGCAAGCCTTCGCCAGGCCGAAGTGTCGCGATATCGCGACACTTCCGGCCGCAAGCCTTCGCCAGGCCGAAGTGTCGCGATATCGCGACACTTCCGGCCACAAGCCTTCGCCAGGCCGAAGTGTCGCGATATCGCGACACTTCCGGCCGCAAGCCTTCGCCAGGCCGAAGTGTCGCGATATCGCGACACTTTCGGCCGCAAGCCTCCACCCGGCCGAAGTGTCGCGATATCGCGACACTTTCGGCCGCAAGCCAAGACCTGGCCGAAGTGTCGCGATATCGCGACACTTCGACGTCAAAAGCGTTGACCAATCGGAGGCCTTAAAAAGAACGACTTAATGACAGGTGGCAGCCCAAGTCGCGGAAGACTTTTCTACTTCCTAGTAAGGTATGACCGCCACGTGGCATCACTGCATGCCATTTTCAAAGAACGGCGGACTTCACCAACTGCAGTAATGAGACGAGCAATCTCAACAACAAATCCGACCCGAGGCCATGCTTCGTAATTACGGATGTGAGTTCCTAGCGACAATCTCAGTACGAGCCATGCCTCATAATCATCTGACAACGGTCAAATCTCAGCGGTGCCTGCAGACTTAGGGTTTGACATTAATGTTTCAGAGGCAAAATTCCTCTATAAAAACTAGCTCAATGCAATGTAAAAAGGACGGAACGAAGCATTTTAAAAACACAACGAAGTGCTGTTCATTCGAGACCCGATTGCACCAGTTTAGATTTTTACCTTCTTCACATCCAGGATCTCTTGCAAAGAGAGGTTGGTGGGTGGTTTTCAGAAGGTGAATCTGAACCTTCATACCCGACAGTGGATCACTATATCCCACTAATTCGACGACAATTCTTTTCTTTGAGATTTCGGGCCCATTCCCAGTGGATTGGCGCCGAAATCAGATTCTCACAGTGGGCAGCCCGCTCGGGTGCCCCACAAGCTTTAATTTCATCTTAAACTATTCTGCTATCACGTAGTTTTCTTATTACGTCGTATGCTGTATTTAAAAGGTTTACGTTTTATGTTGTCTAATAATCAAGTTTACGTTAGAACATATCTTGCAATACGCTATAGTCGAATATATCTTGTTATTGAATATTAGCATGCAACACGATGAAATACTAACTTACGGAAACGTTAGAATAAGTTTTAAGATAATAAGTAAAGGAAATAACAGTTAGTTTTATGTTTTCGAATACATGTTGTTTCGAATGCATGTTGTTTTCTGTTCTCTGTAAAAGTTACATGTTTACGTAGAGTTATTTCATTCATGCATATAAACAATCCTTCACATGCATTTTTCATTGATTTTGAGAGTCAAAACGTTCTGTCCTTGTGCAACAGGTGCTATTAAACAGTTTTCTGTTTCTTTGAATGCAGGAAGAAGCAGCAAGAGCAAAGATTCATCAGCAACCAGCGGCGGCAACATTCTGGCCCGCCCGTTTCTAATGTGGGCATGCGAAAGAAGATCAATATTCATGACTGTAATGAGAATGTAAAGAAAAGAGGAGATGTATTGTAACCGAGGATATGAAATTAATAAAAAGGGTCGTGCTCCTGCTTTTCCCTTTTATGTTTGGTTGATTCGAAGTTTTGTTTTCATTATATCTTAATCACTGTTCTTTTATTTCGGAATCTCATGCTTTCAATGGCGATCACGGTGGGACCGTTCCCAGATTTTTAAATCACAGAAACTAATCCGATTTGTTGTGTTTTGTGCTTAACAGGTACTTTTTTAAGCCGAAGGTCAGAAACAGCAAATCCGGGCAGAAAGAGGTAACGGTTTTTAACTGTCCATGTCATTTTCTGTGAAATTTCTGTTTATTTTACTTGTTTAATCTTTTACTTTCATTCTTTTTAATTATTAAAGAAAGGTAGAGAAATTTTTCATAAATTTTTCTTGCTTTATTTAATTATTTATTTATTTATGTAATTATTTATTTAATAATTAATTTTTTAATTATTAAAGAAAGGTAGAGAAATTTTCCGTAAATTTTTCTTGCTTAAAAAAAAAAAAAATTAAAATTTTTACTTGCTGTTTTTCCGGTTTGTAGTGTTTCTTGCTGTCTTCCGTTTGCATAGGGAAAGTTTCTTTTTGTTGCTCGTTTCATTTTTATTAAATAAAAAATGAACTCCACACATTGCACGCGGTAAATTTGAACCAAGGAGCTGGTCGTAAAACCCCAGCCCTTGAGCAAGACCAACGGTGGGTTCATCACCACCTTGGCTTAGCTTTGCATCCATTTCCCCGATTGTCACTGTTGTTAGACGTAAATCCTGACGAAAGCTGACCGAGTGTTGCTGGGGTGATTCCCATGCACGCGAGGATAAGTCTTCTATGGTAGGTGTCATTAACAGGACAATCCCCCTTCCGTACCGCCTATGTTCCACGTACCATCTGCTCTCACGTACCTATAGTTTCCCTCTCGTAAGGGCGGGTATATAGAGAGGTTGGTATATCGGTCCGACAATGGTATATTGAAGGGGCGACCATTTATGGGAGTCATATGAGCCAACATTATGCATTTAAACGTTCTTCCAAAATTGCAAAAACATAACAAAACATCAAAATGCACTAAACCAGTTTAGGACACACTATCAAATCCTTAAAAGAGATAATCACGATTTTGTGTATGAGTGTGTTCATTTCTGCTTAGTGTAGACCAAAAGACAAATCACCATAAACGAGATAAAATCTGCTTAGATAGTAGAGAAGCGCCACAATGGTGTACACCCGTAGCCAAGCCCAATCAAGGGCGGACGCTGCGGAAGGTGCACAAAGAGAGGGCGCTAGTCGCCTTCGTTTTAGCCCTGAGGACTTGGCCATACCGCCTTGGCGGTCTAGCCTACAAGAGAGTCCATATCAGACCCCATCAAAAAGAAATTATTGGGAGCCTCCTCATTGGGGTATGCCCATCCAACACAGCCCCTTTCGGGAAGACGCTTTACACGTAGATCTCAATGTAGGTAGACAACCGCCTCTTGAGGCTAGATTTGAATGGCCACAGCGCGATGAAGCGCTAGAGAGGCATACTATCCATTTGGAGAGACAACGTGGATATGGCGTCTCTTCTTTACCTCCCATCAGAACAGAAAGACAACATCCAGAGCGCAGGGCTCTTTACACAGGGCAAGCTAACTCCGCCCGCCCCTTTCACACCCATGAAAGGGAGTACGAGGAAGATCATCGCATTCCTCGGGAACAACATACAGCGTGGGAACCTTGTGTTTCTGCACCTGCCAGATATCATGATCACACATCAAGGCTAGAGCCTCAAGCAAATGTCGCCTACCCCGACAAAGGGAAGCAACCCATTGAAATTTTAGACCATCAAGATCGAGGCAAACACATAGGCAAAACATTCAAGCCTCCTCAACAAAAGAGGGCAGACCCAGTTGACCGCGAGTCGCCGGACATGCCGCTCGCCAAGCTCGAATCACGCAGCTTGAGCAGGGTCATCAGGAGTTAGAGTACTTATACCGCTTGAATAAAGAGCGCATGCAACGCGAAGCGGATGAGTTGCGCTATAAGCTACCTAAGAGGGTGCCAACCCCTCGCACCCACAGAGAGGAACAATATGAGAGGCACAATCCTTTGGTGCAAGACAAGTCTCCGCGACCTCGTCAAGCTTTGCCTCCGAGACCTTATAGACCCGAGAGGGAGGCCACTCCCCGAAACAATGATGGGTACCCTCAACGGGGACTCAATCAAGGTCATAGGTCTCGCCCAGAGACTCCTCAAGAAGTTTATGAGGAGTACGAACTAGAAATAGAACGGGCCGAAACGCCCCATCAAGGCGGGAGGGCTGCCAATCGGCCACCCCCCCATAGGCCTCCAGTCTCCCATGACTCACAACGGGAGCAAACAAAAGAGGAAGAAATAAAATCTTCCGATGCATACAAAGCGCTATTAGAGCGTTTGGAGTCTATGGAGACAAAAGCTTCTGGGCATCAAAAGCCCACATTACGTCAACTCCGTAGTCATCCAGTGCATCCCTCAGTGCCTACACCTCTTTACCCCGAACACTTCAAGTTGCCTCAATTGGCAGTCTTTAAAGGTGAAGAGGACGCACAAGAACATGTCACAAGGTTCCTAAGTCAATGCTTCGGCATCCAAGATAATGATGCATTGTTGCTTCGAACTTTCATAACCACATTCGCAGGCCTTGCCTCGGATTGGTTCACACAATTACCCAAACAAAGCATAAACAATCTCGATCAATTAGTAGATGCGTTTCTTGAACGCTTTGCTTTCAACACAAAGAAGAAGGCATCACTGAGTGATCTGGCCAGCCTCAAGCAATATGAGGAAGAAACAATGACAGCATACGGGAATCACTGGAGGGCTTTGCTTTCTAGGTTACCCTACCGTCCCCCTATGTCTGATCTTACGCAGATGTTCGCACAGAGTTGCTTAAAATCAATCTCTGGTCTATTGCTGCTGCAGCAATACGACAGCTTAGAAGAAGCTTTGGCGCAAGCCAGAGTTATAGAAGAGATTAAGATAGGCGAAGGCGCAATCGCCAAGCCTAAAAAGAAAGAGTGGAATAAAACCACTAAGACTGGGAATACGCAATCACAACCCGCTGCGGTTAATCAAGTTGCGATAAATGTTCCCAAGCCTGTGCAAGAAATGCAGCCCCAAAAGGCTAATTACCAGGCAGTGCCTCCTAGTTATGAAAAAGATAATAAGAAACAGGAGCAGAATCAGCAGCGTCGCCCTAGGCGACAATTCACCCCTTACACGGAGTCCAGGGACTCCCTATTTGACCGCTTGTCAGCGGCAAATTTAGTCACCCTGCCAGAAATCCAAACTATAGACCCTAACGCCCCCAAGCCTAAGGGATACAGAGAGGAATTGTATTGTAGATTCCATAGGCGCAGGGGACATGATTTAAATGGATGCTGGAAATTCAAAGGATTAATCCAAGATTTAATCGACAATAAAACATTGGCCGTGGACAACCCCATAGCACCAAATAACCAACAAATGGGGGTATTCAAGGACCCTTTGCCTGCCCACGAGGCACAAGCAAAACCTCTCCAGATTAACGAGGTGCGAGAGAATCTTCCCATGCAAGGATTTGTGGGAATGATCAGCATAGTGACAAGGAACAAAAAGTACCCAGCAGCTGCCCCCGTGGTAGCTACGAGGGAAGTTCCAACGACATCGCAGCCTCAGCAATGCCCTGTGCAAGTACCTCCGCCTAGACCCGAGGTCACGATACGGACCAAACTCACGCAGAGTTTGCGGACCACATCGGCTAGGCTGTCCATTTACGAGCTTATTCAACAATCAACACCTCATAGGGAAGCTCTTATGGACATATTAAAAGCCATCGAATTACAGCCTCACGAAGCAAATTCTTTCAACAACTTCGTAGGACATGTGCAGCGATGTACGGAGCCGGTCATCACCTTCAGAGAGGATGAAGTCAAAGCAATATCGAATGACACGGTAGATCCACCCCTGCACGTCATCGCGCGGGTCAACGGGATCCCATACAAGAGAGTGCTGGTAGATACTGGCTCGTCCAGTAACATCATCACCACTGCAGCGCTAAAACATTTAAAGCTGCCAGCCTCTCATATCACAGCCTCCACGTACACACTACGAGCTTTCAATGATGCAATATGCTCGACAGTCGGCACAGTTGTTCTACCTATCCAGGTAGGACAAAAGACAATACCAACATTGTGCCATGTGTTGGAAGGCGAGATGGCTTACAATATACTGCTAGGGCGGCCTTGGATCAGGGACATGAAGTGTGTCCCTTCCATCGCTCACCAATGCTTAAAGTATGCTTTTGAAGGAGAAATACATGTAGTCCCGATGGACTTGGAACCCTTCAAGTATTGCAATGCGGTACAACTAATGCCTCAATCGACCCTCCCTTCAACGCATTTGGATTTCCAGTTAAATCCATCTAAACAGGGTCCAATACCGCAGGCACCACTGGTGACCAAATCACCAAAATCCCAGCCAGGTGAATCCTCATCATCTGCTCCTTCATTACCAATGCCACCTGTCATGGCTAAATAGAAGGACAAGGGAAAATAGATCATGGAAGAGGCTCAGCCCCTAGAAGAGGGTTTGCCCACAATATCAACGGTATCAACAGAGGAAACACCTAGCACTACGAAAGTTGAGATTCCTAAACCACCAAACATGGAATGGACTCAGGAAGGACTCCCGTTCCCTCCCTCCCAAGCATCAACAATCACTATTGAAATGGCCAGTACAGGCCTGGGGGAGTACTTAGTGCAGAATGTTGTGGCAACGCCTACAGTAGAATCAGTACAAGATATGGGGAGACCTCGCCTTCCCATAGGAACAGCTTGTTCCTCTAGGTCACCCACCCAACCAGACAAATTTTGTGTATGGGGGCCTTGATCATGGTCTTGAACCATGCAAGCAAAAGGAAGCAGACGAAGAACCTTTTGTTGAAAACATCAACTATCTATCAAACCCAAACTTCGCCCTAAAATATCTCGGCCAATGCAATTGGCATGGATACGGGCTAGGCAGATATGAACAAGGGATGCGGGTCCTTTGCCAACCAAGATATCAGATGCCATATGATAAGTCAGGAGTAGGGTTCCACCACCCCCTCCCCTTAGACATCTTGGTAGAAAATATGCAAGGCCTAGAAATAGGCAACAAGGGGGGATTGGCACCCGATCTTTATGCCAACCCAAATACAGAATATACATTGGGAGATTACCTCCCATGGTCAACAAACACCCTTGGCAATAGCAGTAATCCCTCTCCTTTGCTAGAGAGAGGTGAAAGTTCGGACATTAATCCTCAAAGAGAACATCAACGATGTCCGGACATCTTTTTAAAGTTGTTCCCCTTAGAGGTTCCAGTTGAGTCAATACAATGTCAAGAGAATCAGGTCCCTCCACCAAGAGTGGAACAACCGCAATGGGACCAGATTAACTTCCTGGAACAAGGAGAACCCTCAATGTCGCAAGTAACAGTTGTTGAAGAGAATGAACATTTTTGGATCTCCGAAAGTGATTCAGAAGATGAGACTGAGATGATCTATCTCAGACATGCGCGACGGAATTATCGCCCTTTAACTCATGAAGATCTAATGGGACAGATGGGCATAAGGTTAGGGCATGAATGGTGGGTAGACCCAGCAGGGTGGGCCCTAGTGTTAGATCCATGGCTCCAAATTCACGATGAGCACCGTCCACCCCGAGACCCTATCATGACAACAGTGCCGAGGGAAGACCCTGTCCTCCTATCAGCACATAGGGCCGATCCATTCGTGCCCGTTCCCCTAGAGCCAGATCCAGAGTATAGGGAGCATCTAGAAGAATCAAGTTATCATACCCACGGTAATGGAGACCAAATTCATTCCATCCACATGATCTCCATTGATTTGACCGCACCCATCCGCAATCCGGCCGATCCAGCATGGTCATTGCATCTAGACATAGATGCCATCGATTGGGATCGCGTCAATTCACCTTTGTCACCATCAGAGTACTGGCCTTTCGGTGAAATGCATCATTTTACCCCAGGGACAACTCAGGATATTTTTCAGTCTGAAGAGGAACCCGAGGTTCCCAACGCAGATCTAAATTCAGCTAATGATATCCATTTGATCCCGACTCCACATCAGTTGGAGGACGGATCCCACATGTCAGTCGAGGAAACGACTGATGTAGATATCGGCACAGATCCAATGAATCCATAGATTCTCAAGTTGGGGGTAAGCCTTTCCCCCGAAGAGCAAGCCGACTACATTACCCTTCTCAAAGAGAAGAAGGAGGTTTTTGCATGGTCATACAAGGATATGCCAGGACTAGACCCGCAGCTAGTCACGCATAATTTAACGCTTGATCCGACAATCAAGCCTGTAAAGCAAAAACTACGTAAGATGCACCCAACAGTGGCCTTGATGGTCAAAGATGAATTGCAAAAGCTGTTGGATGCACAGTTTGTCATCTGCGTGGATTATCCGCCATGGTTGTCCAACATGGTTCCCGTCAAGAAGCCCGACGGGAGGATTCGCATATGCACCGATTTTTGAGATCTAAACAAAGCGAGTCCTAAGGATGATTTCCCCTTACCGAGCATCGACGCGTTGGTAGACGCTACAGCAGGTCACGAAATGCTCTCCCTCATGGATGGTTTCTCAGGATACAATCAAATTCGTATCAATCCTGAAGACCAACTAAAAACGGCGTTCACAACGCCTTGGGGGACATTTTGTTATAAGGTCATGCCTTTTGGCCTTAAAAATGCTGGTGCCACCTACCAACGTGCCATGACATATATCTTCCACGATTACATGCACAAAACTTTGGAAGATTACATGGATGATTTGTTAGCCAAATCTCTTTTGCGCTCAAATCATATCGACGACTTAAGCAAGATCCTCGATCGCCTCATGGAGCATAAAGTTAGACTAAACCCCAAGAAGTGCGTCTTTGGCGTCACATCTGGAAAACTCTTGGGTTTCATAGTCTCAAAACGAGGAATCGAGGTGGACCCAAAGAAAGTCAAGGCAATCCTTGAAATGGTTCCCCCAACTACAATCAAGCAGCTCAAAAGTCTGCAGGGAAAGGTCGCATCGATTAAACGCTTCATAGCACAATTATCTGACAAGTGCCGACCCATGAACAAATTATTGCACAAGGGAGTTACATTTCATTGGGATGACGAGTGCCAGTCAGCCTTTGACGAGATCAAACAATACCTGGCTTCGCCGCCAGTATTGGCACCACCTAGACCAGGAGTGCCATTCTACTTATACATCTCAGCTACTGAGGTGGCACTGGGCGCCATGCTAGCCCAGAAGAATGAACTTCACAAAGAACAGGCTACTTACTATCTTAGCCGCACCTTGGTCAGTTATGAACTTAACTATGCATACGTTGAGAAACTCTGCTTGGCAGTGGTGTTTGCTACCAAAAAGCTACGCCATTACATGCTGAGCAACACTACGTATGTTGTGTCTAAGGAGAATCCATTGCGATACATGATGAGTCGTACTTATCATAGTAGTCGCACGGCGAAATGGATCATGTTGTTGACGGAATTTGACATAGAGTTTATTGGACAAAAATCTATCAAAGGACAAGTCATAGCCGATCAACTAGCAGAGGCTCCTCTTGAAGACGATCAGCCTCCTGGTCATAGAACTACCCGATGATGGGGTCTTCCATGTCTCAGAATCGCCAGATTCTGATGAGCCTGAGTCACAAGCCGACATAACCCTATTCTTCGATGGTTCTAAATGTGAGCAAGGTGGTGGCACGGGAATTGTATTCTTCACACCGCAGGGTGCCCCAATGCCCCTGTCATTTAAATTAAACTTCCCATGCACCAACAATAACGTAGAGTATGAAGCCTTGCTCCTAGGTCTTCAGACAACAATCACCATGAACATCAAATGACTGAATATCTTTGGTGATTCATTGTTAATAGTCAATCAAGTCAAAGGGGTATATCAATGCAAATGCCCAGTTCTGAAGGCTTATAAAGCCCTTGTGGACAAATTCCTGGCAAAACTTGAGTGGTATGACATCGAGGCCCTCCCTCGATCATCGAATCATTTTGCGGACACAATGGCCTCCTTGGGGTCACTAATTCCGTAGGACCTTTCCGGTGATATGACAACCATTCAAGTCAAAACCTTATCGCAATCCACGATGGAGCGTGCAAGCTCAGACTTGACGCCAGGAATCCACATGATCCAGATTGAACCATCCTCGGATAAGTTCTCTCGAATCCGAGATCATCTGAAATGCGCCAACTGGGGGTCCTTGTTCTCCCCTACTCCCATTAATAGCAACACAACGCTATTCTTGCAGGTTCTATCCCATTCAACGTTTGCTAGGGAGGAACTTCAAGAGGGATTGGTTGTTCATACTGTCGAGGTTTCTGATCAACAGGACTGGTATTTACCCATCAGAGACTACCTCAAGTTAGGTAATCTCCCACTTGGATTTGACTCATGCCGCAAAACGAGCACTCAAGCGAAAGCGGCTAAGTATGTCTTGATAGGAGACATTTTGTATCGTCGCAGCTATGAAGGAATCCTCCTTCGTTGCTTGGACCAAGCAAGAGTCCACTTGGGCGATCGCCCAAGCGCACGATGGTACATGTGGTGGCCACTTTAGTGGTATGGCTATCGCAAAGCGCATTCTTCGCATGGGCTATTATTGGCCATCTTTAGAGCGAGATTGTTGCACCTATGTCAAGAAGTGCGTGAAGTGTCAACATCATGCCAATTTGATGCACGTACCTTCTCAAGCCTTGCAGACAGTCCAGTCTGATTGGCCGTTCTCGCAATGGGGCTTCGATCTAATTGGAAAGATCTCCCCTGCATCGTCAGGCCGTCACACGTTTATCATAACGGCCACAGAGTATTTTACCAAGTGGGTGGAAGCAATTCCGCTTACCTCTACGACAGGACCCCGCATTGTGGAGTTCATTTTGCATAACATCATATGTCGTTTTGGTATTCCATCCAAAATAGTCTCGGATAATGGAACGCCTTTCAAGAACAAAGACGTGCGTGCTTTGACCACAAAGTACAAGATTCAGCACAACTTTTCAACACCCTATTATCCGCAGGCGAATGGGCAAGCAGAGGCATCAAACAAAATGCTAGTTGCCATCCTTAAAAAGACCGTCGTAGACAATCATAAGGATTGGCACATTCAAATCCCACTTGCCCTATGGGCCTATCGCACTAGCATTCGGACACCCACTGGGGCCACTCCGTTTTCGCTTGTGTATGGCTCCGAGGCAGTCATGCCTCTCGAGTTGGAGATTCCTTCCCTGCGCATATCAATGCAGGAGTTCATCGATGATGATTCTGCGTGGCAAGCCCGGTTAGACCAGCTTACGTTGCTTGACGAACGACGCGTTAATGCTCTCGAGCATTTACGTATTTATCAAGAGCGACTTAAGAAAGCTTACAACATGAAAGTTCACCTAAGGGACTTTCGGGTTGGTGATTTGGTTTTGAAGGAAAACCAACAAAATTCCAGTTTGCCATCCCACCTAAGGGACAAGTTTGCGGCAAATTGGTTAGGTCCATATATCATTGATAGCAAAATAGGACCCGGGACATACCGGCTAGCTTCTCTTGATGGTATCAAGGAAACAGAACCCTTGAATATCAGTCATTTGCGACCATTTCATATCTAAGAGAGCCAAATCCCAAAATGCTCCAAGGATTCTTGCAATCGCTTGGTCAATCCCAAAATGCTCCAAGGATTCTTGCAATCGCTTGGTCAATCCCAAAAATGCTCCAAGGATTCTTGCAATCGCTTGGTCAATCCCAAAATGCTCCAAGGATTCTTGCAATCGCTTGGTCAATCCCAAAATGCTCCAAGGATTCTTGCAATCGCTTGGTCAATCCTAAAATGCTCCAAGGATTTCCACAATCGCTTGGTCAAAAATCAAGAAAATTCAAAAACAACAAAAATCATCAAAAACAACAAAAATTTGCATCTCATTTCTAGGCATACTCAAATTCATCAATAAGAGAGTTCTTCTCGCACTTCATCTTCATATTCACAAAAATCAATCCATCAAAAATACAAAAATACATAGCTGCATTAAAGCATTGCATCCATACATTGCATATTTGTGGTCGTATAGGTCAAGGGCACCATAGGTCGTAATAAATCCGCTAGTCCATCTTGTTCCACACTTGTTCCATTTTACAAAAACAACAAAAACACCATGCATTGCTTTTACCATACTAGAGTCAGTGGTCTTTTAATGTATCAAGGGTTTTTCGTGATTCAGTCATCATTTTGCTCTTTAGCCATGTAATGTATCAAGTCAAACAGATTTTACGAAGGTAGAGTCATACTTGAAATACACCTTGTTACGTAACATCCCAACACAAATTAAAACACATAAAAATTCCCAAGTTGTGTGAACGAAAGATGAAACCCGCACAGTAATCCAGGTCACCATAAGCGAAACGGTTATCTTGCTCATCCCCCCGTGCGAATGGTTCTAGAATGCCGAGAATTGACAAAAGGACAAGCTCTTTCCTATCCATTCACCTCCATATACAAGTGGTTTTCACCACTACCAAATCCCAATCATAGTTGGTTCCCAAAGTTGTAAGGATTTGTACTACACGTCCCCGCCAAGGATGGGTAGTCATCCCCAAAACCTAAAGGGATCAACACCATTCACAAACAAAATTCCAACAAATCATCATCCTAACACTTTCCATTCACCTTTGGTCTCCAAGTTGTAAGGATTCGTACTATCCGCCCCTAACCAGGATGGGTAGTCATCCCCAAGGCCTAACATATCAATGCCCTTACTCCATAACCTCCATCATCCCCTTGGTCCCCAACGTTGTAAGGATTCGTACTATCCGCCCCTAACCAGGATGGGTAGTCATCCCCAAGGCCACAAGGATCAAAGCCATTCACAATACTCAAAACACAAAAATCAAATAACAGTGGTCATCACCACTATTCAAAATCCTTGCTCAAAAAGAATTAATAGAAAATAAACAATGATTTTCATCACTATATAGACGAGCAACCCTCTAAATCATTCAGCCAACAAACATCCTGAACTTGAATCCCTGGAATTCTCAGCATTCGAAAAACCATCTAGGTGATCCTCATTACAGGTTTGGTTGATAGCCTATCTGGCAATGGTGGTATCCTACCCGCATGACGATATGTCTGTCACATTCACTTTGCGTATGTGCAGACCAATGTTTGCATGAGGATGAGCTAGCTTATGGTATCCTGGATAACACCGCAGATTAATCTAACTAAATACAACAAAGGAGTTAGTGGAGCTAATTAGGTGATCCTCAGTATAGGTTCGGTTGAAAGCCCATCTGGCACTGGTGGTATCCTGACAAATACCACATAAATGAACTCAATTGCACACACAGGGATGTGAAATAACTTGGTCAAAAACAAGTCCGATTCATACCTTGTTCAAAAGTCTTGTAAGATAAAGTACAATCATGGCTAGTAAGTTAAAACCGTCTGAGTCTCAGAAAACCTTAGCTACATTTCTAAACCGACTACGCTACTTTTCATCCTTACACTACCATCAGAAAAGAAAAACCACATGTATACATACAAAGTCATGTATCACAGTAATCGCCTCAAAACAAAATAATGGAGTTCTAAATAGGTCTATGGTGCCATAGCCACACATCACAAAGTCCATCCATCCATTTCATCTCTGCATATCACATACATTTGCATTCATATACAACATATGCATCCATCAATATAAAGTAGCATGCATCCATCAACATCAATCATTGTGCATAAAATCATGACATATACACAAAGAAAGAAAATCAAAACAACAAAAACATCATAAAAATGCAACACAAAAACCATAGCAATAAGCATTGCCGGACACAAGTGCTCTTGCACTTAACCTCTTGGCATAAAGAAAATCGATGTCGGGGCTCAAATTGTCACTTTCCCCCTTCCCCAAGAAGGCTACCCCTAGCCGGACCGCTCCACGGGAAGATGGGTTGTTGATGATTTCACCCCATTATGGCATCACCAAAAGGGTTAACACCCACCAAAAATAGGTCCAAATGTCGGAAAACCGCACGTGCTTAAACTGGTAAAACATCTAAAGGCACCCTAACCTAAGTCATCTTGGGTCAAGCGACTCGTCGCTTTTCTCACGAAGGTCATTCCCTCATCGATTCGTCGCTTGAGGGGGTAGTCACACTTAGTCACCAATCAACAAGCACACACCCAATCAAGGCAATGACATGCATTCAAAGAATCATTGACAAAGACAATCACGCTCCTGCTTGGGGCAGTAAACAAGCAATCATTAAATTGATCAAACACTTGGCATTCCTGAAGCATGAACACAAGGTTTCCCCTGTGGACAAAAGGTTACGCCCTTTGCCTAATCATGACTGATCAATGTCCAAGCTCAAGTCACACCTCACCAAAATAGGTTAACACTTGAAATCAAATTCCTTAGCTCGTCAAAAGCAAGGATTCAAGAATGCATGCCCTTTCCATACTTGGGGCATCAAAAGTTGGTTAGGTTACCAAGAAACCCTAATCATTAGTGCTTTGGTCGTCTATTTTTGCTCAAGCATCGCGTCACCCGCAGCGCTTCCCAAAAAGGGGCATCTGTAGACACCAAAACAACACCAATCCGATTAAGTGACTACAAACACTGATCGCATTGACACACACAGCTTTCAGGGCAGCCCTTAGAGGTCAAACAGTGGTCCTAACCACTCACACAACAGTTTAGAAGGTCAAAAAATGAGTAGAGCAAAGTTGGTCGTTTTATCAAAGCCTTTAACAAAACTTCAAACCCTCATCAAAAGCAAAGCCTTTATCCAAAAACCAACACCCGACCGAAGTGTCGCGATATCGCGACACTTCCGGCCAAAAGCCTTCACCGGGCCGAAGTGTCGCGATATCGCGACACTTCAGGCCAAGAGACTTAGCCGGGCCGAAGTGTCACGATATCGCGACACTTCAGGCCCCAAAACAAGCCTCAGCCGAAGTGTCGCGATATCGCGACACTTCAGGCCGCAAGCCTTAGCCGGGAGTGTCGCGATATCGCGACACTTCGGCAGGCCGGGGTGGGATATCGCGACACTTGGCAGGGGGAGTGTCGCGATATCGCGACACTTCGGGGCTGGGGCGGTGTCGCGATATCGCGGGGGGGGGGTCGGTTCGGAGGGGGTGTCGCGATATCGCGCGCGCGGGGTGTCGCGATATCGCGACCTGGGTGTCGCGATATCTGGCGATATCGCGACCTTGGCGCAGCGGCGAGTGTCGCGATATCGCGACACTTCGGCCCAAGCAAGACTCGGCGAAGTGTCGCGATATCGCGACACTTCGGCATCAAAAGCGTTGACCAATTGGAGGCCTTAAGAAGAATGACTTAATGACGTCGACCCAATTCGCGAAGACTTTTCTACATCCAAGGCATGACCGCCACGTGGCATCCCTGCATGCCATTTTCAAAGAGCGACGAGACTTCACCAACTGCAGTAATGAGACGAGCAATCTCAACAACAAATCCAGCCCGAGGCCATGCTTCATAATTACGGATGTGAGTTCCTAGCGACAATCTCAGGGCGAGCCATGCCTCATAATCATCTGACAACGGTCAAATCTCGACGGCGCCTGTAGACTTAGGGTTTGACATTAATGTTTCAGAGGCAAAATTCCTCTATAAAAACTAGCTCAATGCAATGTAAAAAAGAGGAGGAGACGAAGCATTTTAAAAACACAACGAAGTGTTGTTCATTCGAGACCCGATCGCACCAGTTTAGATTTTTATCTTCTGCACATCCAGGATCTCTTGCAAAGAGAGGTTGGTGGGTGGTTTTCCAGAAGGTGAATCTGAACCTTCATACCCGACAGTGGATCACTATATCCCACTAATTCGACGACAATTCTTTTCTTTGAGATTTCGGGCCCATTCCCAGTGGATTGGCGCCGAAATCAGATTCTCACAGTGGGCAGCCCGCTCGGGTGCCCCGCAAGCTTTAAATTCATCTTAAACTACTTTGCTATCACGTAGTTTTCTTATTACGTCGTACGCTGTATTTAAAAGGTTTACGTTTTATATGGTCTAAATAACTCAAGCTTTACGTTAGAACATATCTTGCAATACGCTATACGTCCGAATGTATCTTGCAGTGCGTCTTATTGAATATTAGCATGCAACACGATGAAATACTAACTTACAGGCGACAGCGTTAGAATCGGCCGACTGTTTTAATGACAGTTTACGTTTTATAATATATGTCGTTTTCGAATATGTTGAAATAACAGTTTACGTTTTATGTTTTCGAATACATGTTGTTTCGAATGCATGTTGTTTTCTGTTCTCTGTAAAAGTTACATGTTTACGTAGAGTTATTTCATTCACGCATATAAACAATCCTTCACATGCATTTTTCATTGATTTTGAGAGTCAAAACGTTCTGTCCTTGTGCAACAGGTGCTATTAAACAGTTTTTTGTTTCTTTGAATGCAGGAAGAAGCAGCAAAAGCAAAGATTCATCAGCAACCAGCGACGGCAATACGTTGGCCCGCCCACTTTGCATGTGGGCATGCGGATAGAAGAAGATCAATGTGCATAACTGTAACAGAGATCCATTTAACGTTCCTAGCCCCTAAAAAGGGAGGAGACGTCCATGTAACCGAGGATAAGAAATTTGAATAAAGAGGGTTGTGTTTTAATACATCTTTCTGTTATTCTAATTTATTTCTTTTCTCTATTTCGTGCATAGTGTTCTTTTATTTTCGGAATCTCATGCTTTGAAAATGAAGGTCATCAATGGCCTCGAGGAGTTGGAATTCATCATATAGATAAATATATGTATGATTAATCCATGGGAGATGATGTGGAACGGAGGGCAAAGGTCATTAGCGGATCACAACAATTGAGGTGTCGAAAGGAATTCATCAGGTGAGGGTGTGGAGGAAATATCATCAAAATTGACAAAGTCAGTGGTAGGAGGTGGAATGTATATGGGATGTTTTGAATATTGGAGTTGACCATATAAGGCAATAGAGATCATGTTAATAGATATGCTAGATATGGTGGAGGTAGGAGATGAAGGTGATGATGAATCAAAGGAGGATATCAATGAATCTGGAAAGGGTTGGTGATAGCCAGGGCATAAAAGGATATGTGGAGATGGGGAATGAGAACGTGGGCCTCGAGCAGGCACTCTCTCACAAAGGGGGATAAATGGTATAGCTAGCGAAGGTGAAGAAGGTGCATCGACTGATAAGGGTGGATCGAGTGATAGGTCGATGAATTGATGAGCAAGGACCTCAACATCAAAAGAAGAGAGTGGTTCATGGGGTGGATATGGGTGAAAGAAAGCAGATGGAATATCGACTATAAAATGAGGGGATGAAATGTATATCAAAAAATTAAGATCAAATTTATTATCAGAAAGGATCTTGAGGGGATCAAGATCAAGATTATGCAAATCATTCTCGAGAGTACTAATTGTTGCAGGGTGGTAACCAATTCCAGATCGGTCGATAGGTTTGCGTAAGGTAGGATTGATAAGGGTGCAACACCCCTATTCGTATCTCCCTAGACCATAACCATGTTAGTTGTACATGTGAAGATGATGCTAGGTAAAATTAGGATTGTACATGTGGTCAAGATTACCACAAAATCTAGTTTGTGGTGGTGGAGGCACTGGAGGTTCTACATATGATTCAAATCCCCCATATATGAAATTTGTGTAGTTATCAGGAGAACCAAGAGAAACAATTACCCTAATAGTCAAGGTTACGTCATGAGGTCAACCAAAGTTATGGGTGGATTGGATGGTGGGTGAAATAACCCAAGCATTGCATATGTTATGCTCAGGTTGATGATAGGTCCCCTGGGTGGTAGAGATGTCAATGGGATGGGTGTAGGTGGAGTGGGGGGTGAATTGGATGAACTAGGAGGATCCAATTGAGCTAATTGATCATCAATTCGAGCGGCACACTGTGTCCACTCATAGCACTCAGTAGGTATTCCAGAGATGGGATGATCTGTGTGGGTGAATTAAGAGGTCAGAATAGAAGGTGTGATTGGTGGGTTGGGTACTACTCGTGCCTGCGCAAAATGAGGTACAAATCAAAAAGAAGATGGATATGGAGTAGGAAGAATATGAGGGTTGTTGGAGGTGGAAGTTAGAGGAGGTGTAGAATAAAAGGTGAATGGGGGAAGTGATGTAGAGGATGAGGATGGAAGATGTGAAAAATGTATGAATAGCAGGAGCACTAGGAGCCTGAGGTAGATTTGATGAAGATGATGCAATGTTACTCAGATCGGGTGTGGGATGTGAAGGTGAGGATGATGGATAGGTGGTATCTAGATAACAACATGGGGTGGGAGTGAATTGCATAGATGATAAGGGCATACCTAGTGGAAGGGCGATAATGTTGCAAAATTTGAATGGGTCACCATCAGCAGGGATGTAGTGGACCAAGTCATTATGGACGTATTTGATACAATGATGTAGCATGGAGGGGACGCATTGCATGTACTGAATCTAGAGGTATCCTTAAAGGATGTTCTACAGCATCTCACCTTCAATAACATGGAAGAGGGTGGAAATGGTTTTGGTACCAGTCTAGATGGGAAGTACAATGGTACCAATGGTAGAGGGCATAGAGCCATCAAAAGCTTGAAGGTCCATAAAAGGAATAGCGAGGTGAGAAGGAGGAAGTCAAAGATGGCCAAGGGAAGTGGTAGAAATGATGTTGATGGATGAACCCGTATTGATAAGAACACATTTATAAGTGAAGGCCTTTATGGAAGCTTGAATATGCAATGGAGTATCCGCTCCCTCATCTACAACTTTAGTAATATCATGGTCATGGAAGTTGATGGAAGGTTGTAGGCATATTTAGACATTACCAACAAAGGTGGAAAAAGCAGCAGTATCACACGTCTCAAGATCTAGAGAGAGAAGAATGGAATTGAGGGCCTCACAATGAGGGTGGGATTGCTACAGAAGGTCATAGATGGATAACCTTGTAGGGACAATGCATAGTTGATGGGAAATACTACCATGGATAGTGATGAAATTTTGTGGTGTAGGAGGAACTGGTGGAGGGATTAGTGGGTTTGAATAAGGTAGTGGAAGAGAGGTTGAATGTGGTTGGGCTTCAACATGAGGTGGATAGTGTTGATTACGGGTAGCAATGTTGATCATACCCATAAATTCCTTTTGAGAAGGATCTCAATTGACATGATTGACCTGACATGGATCATATTGAGGTGGATTACCACCATGCTTAAGTAATGGATTTTGATAGATCCCCAAGTTTAGATTTTACGATATGAGGGGATTAGAAACCTGAATAGTTCCATGATCGATAATATCTTGCACAATATGACAAAAAATACAACACGCATAAAGGGAATGGCCATGTTGGCAATGGAAATCACAAAATGCATATAGATTGTGGTCTCATGAGAGTGGGTGATTTGGATCATGAGGCTGGATATTAGGTAAGGTGATGAGACATCCATCATATAATTGATGGAATAAGGTGAGCATGGGCTCAGACAAATGTGTCCAATTATGTGGTGGATGACGAGGGCGAGGATTATGACCCCGATATGGATTGGAAGGCAGGGGAGGGTTGACTTGATATGCATTTTGGGGAGGTCGAGGTGGCACTAATTGTGGAGGTTGAGATGATGCAACTTGAGGTGGTGGGGATGGAGAAGCGAGGAGAACCTGATTGGTCTAAGGTGGTTTGGAAGTGGGTGGTACATATGGATTGCGATTGTAGTGGTAATTATATGGGTAGGGCTTCTTTGGATGGAACTTGATTTTATCCATGTGGACCTTGATGTCCTCGATAACCTTAGCTTGGGAAATAGCTTCCTCAAATGTATAACTTTGATAAATTTGTAGTGTTTGAGAGATTTGTTTGTGACAACTCTTGGCAAACATTTTGATGAGCTCTGAATATGGGAGAGTGAAAGCAAGATCATGAACGACCAATATCTAGCAAGAGATAAAATCATTAATGGGCTCATCATCAAACTGGTGTAAAGCATAGACATCTAATAATGTAGTCTTGGTTTTGATGTTGATCGAAAAATGCTCAATAAAGAGATTGGAAAATTGTTCGAATGTGAATAGACTATGATGAGGTAAATGATTGTACTAATCTAATGCTTGTCCCCCAAGAGAAAATGCAAATGTACGGAGCATAAGGGGATCACTACCATGAAGTTGGTAACAAGCAAAATGGTAATTTTTAAGGTGCTCTCTAGGATCTTATTTTTAAATTTTTTGAATTTAGGGATCTCAAACCCATAAAGATAAGGATGGATGGGAACAAACGGGTGAATTGGTTCATTGCACAACTCATCATATATGGGTTTTTGAGGCCCATAACTAGTCATGTGTAAATCCAAGGTACAGATCTACTCTGCATAGCTTAAAATTCACTATAGAGTATCATGGTGGTATTTGGTGGAGCCAAAAATAGAGGTGAGGATGAATATGAAGGTAGTGGCTATGATGGTGCTTGCAAATAACCCAAATATGGTGGGTATTGCAACTGTTGTTCCTCCCCTTGATTGTAGTAAGCAACCTATTATGGATCATGCATTGACATAACTTGATATTATGGGAAAGGAACTTGAGATGGATGTGGTGAAATGTATGAAGAATGGGCTACGATCGATGGTTGCTGCTAATCATAATACCCAAGAATTTGTGGTTAGGCATAGGCGCTTGCTGCTACTGTGCATATTGAAAAGTTAGGTACACCTAAGTAGTGGTGGTAGAGGACCATGTGGGCGATGAGGTGAAGAAATTCGATGGTGTAGAAGATGGGGATGGAAAAAATGAGCATGTGATGAAAGAGAATTGGTTTGAAGATAGGGTAACGAATGATGAGAACTGCAATGGCATGAAAGGAATGGCTAGCAAGGATTTGGGTTGCATCGAATAACGTGGAGGATTAGCTAGATAGGATGGATTCGATGGTGGGAATCAAAATGGAGGTGGTGGAGGTAAGCAAAATGATGAAGGTACCGATTGGGGTTCATATGAGGAAAATAGTGGATAGTTGGTAGAGGTATGGGTAGTGAACTGTGGAGTGAATGGAGGTGGCTATGAAGAGGGAGTGACCAATTACTGCTAGAATTACTATGAAGAATGAGATGAATGTTGTGTTGTTATCTAGAAGTATTAAGGTGGATATTAGGAATGTGAAGGTGGAAATGATGAGGATGGTTGGGATGGCGGTTGGAAGCTTGATGAGGTCTACTATGAAGACGGTATTTAAGATGAGGATGTAGTAGAGGGTGGCATGGAAGAAGGAGGTGAAGAAATCATACCTACAATCTAGACAATAGTAATGATATCGGGCATGATTTTGGAAATGACGACATTATAGTTGTCCCATAAAATTAGATGAGATGAATGCTCTAGAAATGGATGGATGGTAGATGGTGAAGGAGGTGGAGTGAACTCGTTACTAATAATTACAGGTATAGGATGATCAGGAGGGGTGTAGATGACATGTTTGCAATAAGTAAATGGAGGATTATAAGAGGAGAGATCATCTAGAGGAGAGGTCTCCTCAAAAAGTCTCATCCAAGGTATGAGATGGAGTGGAAGATGCAGCATGAGACATAGGACTAGCGCTAGGGGCTGAGGGTCCTATCAATAGATCATGTGGAACAACGAAAGCAACCTTCTCAAACTCGAAAGGTGGATTAGTGGTTTTAGAAGAGGAGGCATCTACGATCATGACAGTCTATTGAGAAGTCTCGATAGCATGATGAAAGGCTTCACACATCTGACTACACATAACCAGCATGGTGATGTGTGTAGTAGTGCAATAACAGCCAAAATATGTAAAATTTGGACTCTATGAATGTTTGTGATTGTCTTTGACACTTTATGTCCCAAAAAACATAGGTTCACATGGGGTGTGCGAACCTCGATTGGAATTGAAGATTCTCATCGGGTCGTGCGAACATCAAAAAATAGGAATAAATGATAGATAAGTGCTCAATAGGGTGTCTATGTGTTGTGTGGAAGATCTGTAACCTGAAAAGTAGGTTCAGGCGGGGGATATGAATGTCTTATGTAATCGAGTGTTCCTACGGGGTCGTGCAAACCTTAAGAAATAGGGACAGAGGATAGATTTCTACTATGGGGATCCTTTGTGTGTTGTGTAGGACTATTATGTGCAGTTTTATAGCTTGGAAACTAGGTTTGCATGAGGGGGTATGAATGTATATGAATGCAAGAAATCCGTACGAGGGGTTCAAACCACCTAAAAGTAGACTGTGCAGTGTTTTTCATGAAAATGCCTGTGGAACAACTAATCAGTGAGTTATAGCAATTTTAGTATGTTGTTGTAACCACTTTTTTTGAGACACAACAATAAAAAAATGTGTTTCTTTTGATTTTTGTGTGTTTTGATGAGATTACTATATCCACCCTAAGAACAAATAACAAGAATGGGTGAATTCTACTTTGAATAAGGTATTTCATAGCATAGAACCTCCTGCAACACCCAAAGGTATGCCTAATAGAACTATACTTTCAACGAGCGAGTGGTAATCTAGATGGAATTACTTACAGTAAAATGGCATCCAAAGAGGGGAGACTCAAAATGCTCTAATGAATCAATATACTCTCACGAAGAGAGGTCGCGATGTCAATGTATTGCTATCGGTCAAACCTATATTTCGCTTAACCCTCACGTTTAAGGCATGCACAATAATGATCAGTTGTGCCCAGTAATTATTTTTAAAAGCCCTGTGGTAAAGGGGCTTTCTAAGACTAACCCACTTTGAAGGTACCTTCCAATGATTAAATCTGAATAACCAACACTCGAAAGTGGAAGGATCATCCAGGTATTAAGGCCAAAATGATCACACCTGGGTGGATACTATGGTGACAAAATCGGGGATGAGTCAGTGGAGGGTAGAACTCCAATCTCACCAAACTCAAGTGTCGAATTGGTAATGAAATCCAATTCGGACTGGAGATAAAATTCAATCCTTACACTGTTTATGTTTGATCATGAGTGTGTGGTTTTTGTTGTGTGAAACTGTTTTAGAAGCAAACTACACTAAGCACCTTTTCAAAAGAAATCTACGCTAAGATGCCTTTTCAAAATAAATCTAATTAAATGCGTCCTCACAAAAATAAATTTAGTCTAATGCTTTTGGAATGGAAATATAATTAGATGCTTTTGAAATGGGAAATCTAATTAAGTGCTTCCTCATGAAATCCAATTTATGTTAGTGCTTTTGAAATGGGAATCTAATTAGATGCTTTTAAAAGGGGAAATATAATTAAGTGCTTCCTCACGAAATCAAATTTATGTTAGTGCTTTAGAAATGGAAATCTAATTAGATGCTTTTGGAATGAAATCTAATTAAGTGCTTCTGAATTTTAAATCTAGATTAGAAAGTGATGGTAAAACTAACTAAAACAAACAAGCATATGCAATAAATTGATTGCAAACCCAAATGATGAGATTCACCTTAGAATTTAAAGATAACCATTGAATTAGCACAATACCTGCGTCCAAGTGCATGCAAAATCTTTCGGTTTTCTCTCCTCTCCAAAACTGTGTCTATTTTGGAAGTTTACACCTTGAGGTGCAAACCTGTCCTCTACCGAGAATTTCATAGGGGCCCTTGCAAACCTGTTGCCAAAGACTAGGTTGACTGGTTTTGTGGTCTTGATTATGATTTTGAAGCTCTTGGATGGTCCTGAGATAGTTACCTACATAGAAAAGGTTCAAAATTCAAATATGAACATGACAAGAGAGCATAAAACCTTAAGATACCTCGCATATACTTGAAGGAAGCAAATTATTGAAATGTAAACTAGCTATTATCGCATAAAAATACAAGGAATGATTTCACCTTGCATACACCATGGCGATAGGTGGTTTGGGGTCTAGGTATGGGGGCATGCAATCCCTACGAACATGAGGCTCTTAACCTCCCCTGACTTACCTTGCCAGTTGTTGGGGTATCTAAAACCAATACCTATGCTTCAGGGATCAATTTTGAGGTAGATTGGGAAGTTCACATGCCCAAGTGTGTACTCTCTAACCTCTTTGAAGCTCACTGGTGCAACAATGAACCTTTTATGATTTGGCCTAAGATGGGTTTCAAGGCATTTTGATTTTGGGGTTTCTTCAAAGGTGACAATTACCTGCCATACAGAAACAATCCACAATATGTGTTAGACGACGATTAAGCTAGTGCTTGGTGGGGGTCCAACCGGGCATGCCAGAATGAAACCCTACAAAATTATATTACAATCCTATTGGAACCATTTCTTGCATCCATAGGATTCAATTGTCATGCTACAAGAAATCACTTTAAACCAACGAGCTATTACAGGCTCTGGTCAGCTTGCCTCTTCATTCTGATTAAAAACAACTATTGCTATAGGAAAACTACATAATGGGTAAGGAAACCCCTAGTGGTAATTTATGATATTACAAATATTACACACTCTAGATTAAAATAATACGCTAGATGTATTAAAATGACCAAGCAATGAAAATAACTATTTATTATGCCTTATGTAGACCGGTGCCTATCCAATTGGGTTGTTAAAGCAATTTAACAACATTCATAACATGAACAAAAAGGAGAAAAGAATAATTAGCGTCATTATACTCATTCGAATATCGTAATCAGTATAACCAACAAACGAAACGCTCAAAACATGTTTAAATAATGTAACTTGTTATGAGGCAACACACAAAGCTGAAGACATAATTGAAAAAATAACACCCCAGAATTGTATTAATATTCCAACATTCATTACATGCAGAGTTGGCAGAATGCCTTTGAACTCTGTTACAATTTTTAATACAATGAGGAAACCTTGTTCAAATA